>JAWZYV010011016.1:0-600000 GCA_038373885.1 Cheiracanthium punctorium
TAAAGGCTATGTTTAAACACTTTATTCGGTATAAGCTCGTTAATTGGCACCATGTGCTATCTACTTTTTTATTTTCATATTTTTTTCACTTTATCAATGGATTATCTTGGGATTTCACTTTACGTAAGTAAGCTATTATATATATATATATATATATATATATATATATATATATATATATATATATATATATATATATATATATTGTTGCGGAATTACTCTGCTACTCCTGGGGTTCGTCGTTCTAAAGTCCTGTTGGTGTAAAAAGTTCAAGTAAAAAGTCACTTGTCAGGATGGAACACAAACTTTATTGCTTCTAGAACTTCGTAGAACAATCAGCTGTACACAATTCACAAGCACAATCCAGCAGTAACGTGCTTTTAACAATCCGCTTGGATCAGAAGCTCTCACAAATGCTGTATTTCTCACACAAAATAAGTCACTTTCACAAGCAAAAATTCCGTGGAAATATTCGAGGGATATAGTATACACAATCCCTTAAGACACAGCAATGAAGAATTTACACACAGCACTTTAAAAACAGCTTCACAAAGCAAGCTAAAATACAGCTTCTATAACACTATCAATTCACACAAAGCAAGCGTACTGAGAGCTCTTCACACATTGAGCGTTCAACTCGCACTGAACTTTCGGGGCGACGCGCGTTTCTATAAATAGCCGACGCAGGAGGTACAAGAAGTTTCCAGAAAAGTCAATTTCTCGAGGGTTCTACATAAAGCGTGAATTTTGATTACGTCATAGAAGAGAAATGTTAGGTTATTATGCGTTTTTAATGCAGGAAAAACAACTTCCAGTCCCCATTGGGAAAATCGCGCCAAGTGACCAAAAAGTCGCCAAACTTGGCGACTTTTGGCGAAATATCGCCAAATTTGGCTCCAAAAATAAGTCCCCAAATGTGAAGAGATCTAAGCTCTAGGACCAATATTTCTCGAGTTTTCTAGAATCTCCATTGAAAAACAATGGCAAACCGAAACCTCCATATCTCCGGTTCTAATTGGCCGATTTTGATGCAACAAAAAGCAAAATTTATCTATTTGAAGCGTAGAATACGAATTTTAAACCATTTTAAGCCACAGAGCAGCGGGTTGCCCCGAAAATTCGTAACATTGCTCCCTTCCCAAGGACTGCACGTCCCGGGCAGTACACGAGGTCACACAAATATACAGTGTCCAACCTTTAACCAAATCTTAACAACATAATTTAAGCAAATAATCAATAAACACAGTAAGCAAATGCACTCTAATTAATAAATAATATACATAATAAACAGTTACACTAATAAGTAATCAATGTAATAAACAAATACACATTAATAAAAACCAATATATTGCAAATATGTACACTAAACATGGCGTAAGTAGTAAGTGAAAGAAAGTTGACGAAAGAGGAAGAGAAGAGAAAGACAGGAAAGAAATGAGAGTTGAAAGAAAAGAGGAATTACGCCATAGTGACCCAGGGCTATAGAATTACAAGGGCTGGGTCATTCGTTTGAGGGATAGCTTGCCGCTTTGAAGCAACTGACCACCCCCACGGAGGTTGCTCGTGACGTCACCTGGTTCCCTCCGGATGGGAGATAAGAGAAAAAGAACTTTCTTCTGCATTTACACAACGCGTCAGTACTTACGAGAACTAGACGAGAGTTTTTTCTTTTTTGCGTATTATTGATTCACCAATAATTAATTTCTTAACTTTACCAGCATTAAATGCACTTTTAGAAATGCCATCTTGTGCTGTTGCGACTTGTCGTAATACGTATCGTAATAAAGAAAAGAAAGTTTTATTTCATCGGTTTCCGCAAAACTTGGAATTGCAAAATGAATGGGTCCGCAGATGTAAAAGAAAAGACAATGTTAACCCCAAAAATGCTCGAATGTGCAGCGAACACTTCGAAGAAAGCCATTATATTGATGACTTACAAAACAGACTTTTAGGTCTGCCTATGAGAAAAATATTAAAAGATACTGCTATTCCTACTGTTAATTTGCCTTCTTTTAAATTGGAAGAAAAAACAACTCCTAGATCAGAAAGGCAAAAAAGAGGAAAGTTTTGGAAGATGCTTTCAGTAGACTAAGTAATTTAAGTCCTAAGAAAATACGATCAGAAGAGACAATAAATGAAGATGATGTAAACTTGAATGAAAGTTCAACGAAAGACAGTTGTAAGAACTGTGATGCGCTGGAAGAAGAAATCAGCAGTTTAAAAATTGAGTTAGAGTGTGCAAGAAGGAAATTAACAATATTAAAAAATGAAAATCATCGTTCATTTAAAATCATGGCACAGAAATTAAAAAGAACCCTTCTGTATAAAAAAAATAAAGCATCTGAAATTGGGAAATTAAAAAGGAAAGTATGCATCCTGGATAAAGAGAATAGAAAATTAAAGAATCTGAAAGAAAATATAAAAAATGTACTTAGCGAAACTCAAATAGATGTAATTTCAAATCATTAAAGAACCAAATTGGACAGCTGAAGACATATCAAAAGCCATCGTTTTAAAAGCCCTCTCATCTAAAGCGTACGACTTTTGGAGAGAAAAAATTGGCGTACCACTGCCAAGTGCTAGCACCTTAAAGAGATGGTGCTCAAAATTTGAATGTTCACCAGGTATTTTGAAAGATGTGCTACTTCTAATGAAAAAAAATTCAGAAAATTTGACTGAAATGGAGAAGTTGTGCGTGCTAAGTTTCGACGAAATTCACATTGACTCAAGACTTTGTTACGATTCTAAATTGGATGAAATACTTGGTCCTTTCAAAAAAGTCCAGTTTGTTCTAGTTAGAGGTCTAATTGCATCATGAAAGCAACCAGTATATTTTGATTTTGATAAACTTATGAACAAAAGCCTTTTCCTTTCCATTATAGAAAAAATTGAATCGACTGGAATTCAAGTAGCAGGTATTGTGTCAGATTTAGGTGGTAGTCAGACACTATGGAAAGAACTCAACGTTTCTAAAGAAAATTCTTTTTTCTTGAGCCCCTCAAACCAGTCATCCAAAATATGGGTTTTTGCAGATATGCCGCATTACTTAAAATTGTTAAGGAACCATTACCTTGACAAAGGCTTCCTTCTAGGTGATGGCAAAATCCTTGACTCAAGGATTATTAAAAATGTTTTGGAAAAGGATAAAGGAGAAATAAAACTTTGTCACAAATTAAAACATCAAATGCAGTTAAAGGCAATGAAAGGCAAAAAGTAGCTCCAGCAAAAACTTTATTTTCTGCAACTACAGCAAACGCAATCAAACATTTAACAGGTGATGACAGGGCTTCCAATTTCTTTTTTATGATAGATAAATTTTTTGACATAATGAATAGTAAGTGTCCCGAACCACCCAGTAATAAACCCATGAAATCTGCTTTCGGAATGAAAAGATACTATAACGACCAAGTATCAGTTCTGAATGAAGTAAGAAAAGAAATTTCAGAACTTCGAATAATTGGGAAAAAAAGTTTGATGCCGTTTCAAAAAGGACTGCTAGTATCAATAAGCTCTCTTCAGGGACTGTATGATACGTTAAAGCCTTATGGAGTTACATACATTCTAACTACGCGCTTAACACAAGATGTTCTGGAGAGTTTATTTAGCCAGATAAGAGGACTCGGACGTTTTAATGATCACCCTTCTCCATCTGAAGTCATTGTCAGATTGAAGAGGTTGCTTTTAGCAAACAAGCTTCCAAGTTTATCTTCAAAGGCAAATCATGTTAATTTGGTAGAGAAAGATTATGCTTATCAGACAAGTGAAATGCTGCAGAGTGCATTCGATTCAGATAATATTACAGATGAACATGAGGAAACGTTAGATCTGGAAGACGAAACAATTAATTTCGAAGATGTTTTTGTTTCATCCTCTTCTGTACAAGAAAAGTCAGAAAACAATTCTATCGTTCTCTCGGATAATGAAGAAGAAGCGCTTGCTTATATTGCTGGCTTCATAGCACAGAGAGAAAGAGAAAAACGTGGTGACTGTTCATTAGGGGAAATAACTAGAAATATTAAAGATGTACCGCCCTATGCCGAATGGATAATTAAATTATTAGCTGGAGGGCTTACGGTGCCGACTCCTTCATGGATGGAAACGGTTAGAAAAATGGACAGAATATTTCGTTCTACTCATGGAGAAAGTTTTCGCAAAGGCAGAGGTGTTGTAAGAAACATGGCACTGGAGCTTGAAAATCACTTTCCCCATATTCAAAAGAGTGCTATTCTGCTATTCGCAAGAATAAGAACATTCATAAGAATAAGACACTTAAATAGAACAGCTTCTCTAGTGTCAGCACGAAAAGCTTTTCAAAAAAATAAAAAATGAATTAAGTCGAAATAAGTTTCAGGTAATATAATTTGAAAATGTGATTTATTATATTTGAATGTTTCTAATTATTACTATGTTTTAAGTGTAAAAGGAAGTTACATTCCCAGATGCAACCTAATTATATTAAGAATGATTGCAGACACAGCATTTATGTAGATATAATTTTTATAGTTATTTATAAACAGTAAAACTCGCTTAAGACTAATTTTATGAAAAACAAATCAAGTATTTTCAATATAAATACTGAGGAAATATCTTTTTACTTTATTAAAATATTATAGAAAGTACTTATATAAATTGTTTTGCACCCTTAAAAATTAGTTAATAAAGTAAAACAACAAAATTAACTATTTTACATTAAATCTTTTTAAAAAATATCCGCTTTAAGCATTATTAAGCATTATTTCAATCGATTTTACAGGGGAAAAAAAGTTTAGTTTTTGTGTTTTTATCGGCAATCTTCAATTGGTCTTTCGTTTCAAAAAAATTATCATTGTTAACGCTTTTAATAAGAGGGTGCAAAGTTTTTAGTCCTATTACAGCATCCGGAAAACTAAGAATTTCTGCAACTTCTTATTCAGTTTAGCTCATTTCTTAATTTTCTGTAACCTCATGAATTCATGCAATGTTAGAATTTCACTTGCCAGTGCCATAGTTTTTCAGTCCTAAAAATTGATTTTTTCAAACAATAATATTAAAGGGAAAAAAAATTAAAAACAAAACAAAAACGAAAGTCACATGTAAGCACGCTCTGAATGTAAACTTAGAAGTGAAAAAAAATAAAAATAAATAAAAATAAAAAAATAAAAAAAAACATTTTAAGCGGGAAAGTGTTAGAGGTGGAACTTTTTAAACGGGTTGCTTTAACATTGTAAGAATAGGAAAAAATTGTGAACCGCAAATAAGAACTTTTTAAGCGGGAATTTCTTAAATGGGTTTTACTGTTCATTTTTTAACATTTAATTTCTGATAAATCTTATTTTCTATTTCCCCCCATGTTTATTTTTTGTATGGTTGTGCTTCTGTTCTTAACAACGGGTATATTTTGAAGTTTAGTGTAAATTGTTTTATTATCTATGTGTACATTCTCCCAAGAAACTTATTTAAGTTCAAGCCAAACTGCCTATCTTTTTCTGATAGGTATTAATACACACACACACACACACACATATATATATTGAAAGAAAGTTGGTGTATCATGTTTTATTTTGAATGATTATTTTCTTTTCTTTCTTTTTTTAGAAAACAATCCTATATTCATAACTTTATCTCAAAAAGAAAATCTGACTTCTACTTGAATATATTTTTGAGAGCCTGTGTATATTATATAGTACTAATCACAGAAGCAACTGTTTTGATTTTTCAGAAAAATATATCACACTAAATCTTAAATGTCATAGATAACATTTTAAGGGAGAAAAATCTAATAAAAGTCATTGAGAAAACATTATCGCCTCGACTTCTCCCTAGCAAGCGGGAACCATACTACGTCATTAGTTATCCCCCCTGTCTTCACTTCTCGCAGGCGATTGACCCAGCCCTTGTGATTCTATAGCCCTGATAGTGAGCATGGTATGAGCTAATTACAACCGCGGTAGATGGCAAGCCGATCGTAATGTACAACTCTTGGCTTCGAGTTTGGTGACTTACGAATCCGTACGATGATGTCATTCAGCCGGTTTAGGACTGTGTAAGGACCGTCCCACGGCCATTGCAGCTTGGGAGACAGGCCTTTCCGTCGAGTAGGATTCCATAGCCAAACTTTGTCACCTGCGTTGAACTCGTGTCCCGTAGCCTTCGTGTCGTAGCGAGTCTTCATCTTTTCCGTGTTCAGGTTGATCCGCTCCCGAGCAAAACGATGCACATCTTCAAACCGTGCCCGAAGGTTTTCCACGTACTCCTCTGGCGATGAAGGCGCATCTGGAGGGCGGCCGAACACTAGATCGGCGGGAAGACGAAGATCTCTGCCGAACAGCATCTGGGAAGGTGTGAAGCCGGTAGTCTCATGGACGGCGCTCCTATAGGCCAGCAGGAAGAGGGGGAGTTTCTTGTCCCAGTCCTCTTGATTCCTAGATACCAGAAGCGAGAGGTTGTTTAAAATTGTGCGATTGATCCTCTCCACCATGCCGTCGGATTGTGGGTGTAAAGGCGTAGTCTGGGTTTTGTCCATTCTGAGAAGTTGGCATAGTCCTTTAAAGACTGCAGAGGTAAAGTTCGTTCCTTGGTCGGAATGAAGTTGCAGAGGGGTTCCATATCTGGAAATCCATTCTTGCACCAGTACCTCTGCTACGGTCGTAGCTTCTTGATCGGGAATAGGAAACGCTTCGAGCCATTTAGAGAAGTAGTCAATGACAACTAGGATGTATTTATTGCCATCCGAAGTTCGCGGAAGAGGTCCCAGGATGTCGAGGGCAATCCTCTCAAAAGGCGCTCCTACATTATAACGATGTAGTCTTCCACGGCTTTGTTTCTTCGGGCCTTTACGGGCGGCACAGGCGTTACAAGCTTGACACCACTTTTCGACGTCGCCTCGAGCCGTAACCCAGTAGAAGCGCTCGCGAACTTTCTGCAGGGTCTTCATTACGCCAAAATGGCCTCCAGTGTAGCCATTATGAAGTTCTTCTAGAACCTTCGGAATCCTCGAACGAGGGAGTACTAACTGCCATCGGAGCATCTTGCCGTCGTCCGACTCCCATTTACGATACAGGACTCTATTCCCCAGGCGAAGCGAATCCCATAAAGCCCAGTACTGTTTTGTTGCCGGACTGTAAGATGATATTTCTTGCCAACTAGGCTTAGCTCTGGATTTTTCCATAAATTCCACAATAGGTTTGATGTCGCTGTCTGCTAATTGGTCCGCCCGAACATTTTCGTCACTCCAGGGATCTTGAGATGGTGCCGATGATGTAACTTGGCGGGAAACGGAATGTTTCAGATGGTAATTTTTCTCTGCCCTGGAGCAATAGCGACAACTGTCTATGAAGGCCTTCTCGACAAAGCATCTGCATTTCCATGAGATGCCCCTTTCCGATGACGTATCTCGATGTCATATTCTTGTAATCGCTGTATCCACCTGGCTATTTGGCTCTCTGGATTCTTGAAATTTAGAAGCCAGGTTAAAGAGGCATGGTCCGTCCGGAGCAGGAACTTACGGCCGTATAGGTAATGATGGAAGTGCTCCACGGCCTTAATGATAGCAAGAAGTTCCTTTCTCGTAACACAATAGTTGCGTTCTGCCTTTGAAAGGCATTTGCTCCAGTAAGCAATGACGTGTTCTTGGCCATCTATCTCCTGGGACAAAACTGCTCCAACACTCTCCTTACTTGTGTCTGTGTCCAGGATAAATGGATTGTCAGGGTGAGGATACGACAGGATCGGCGAAGATGTTAAAGCCGTCTTCAGTTCGTTGAATGCGTCCTCACATTCCTCAGTCCATAGAAATTTCTGTCCAGTCTCGGTCAATTTGTGAAGAGGTCTTGCAATTTGAGAAAAACCCTTCACGAATTTTCGATAGTAAGTACACAGACCGAGAAAACTTCGTAAGTCATGGATATTCTCCGGACGACTCCAGTTCTTGACTGCGGACGTCTTTTCGGGATCGGTTCGGACTCCGTGGGCGGATATTATGTGCCCGAGGTAACGTACTTCCCGACGAAACCAGTTGCACTTCGACGGACTTTGTTTCAAGTTTGCCTCTTTTAATTTCTGAAGTACCTTTCGAATGTTCTCGAGATGCTCTTCGAAAGTCCTTCCGACGATGATGATATCGTCCAAATAAACGAGACATGCTTTGTAGGAAAGTCCTCTCAACACTGTCTCCATTAGACGCTCGAATGTAGCCGGTGCGTTGCAGAGTCCAAAAGGCATAACTTTGAACTGCCACAATCCTTGTCCCGTGGTGAACGCAGTCTTTTCACGGTCATCGGGATGGATTTCTACTTGCCAGTAGCCACTCTTAAGATCCAGAGTGGAGAACCATTCATTTCCCGATAAAGTGTCCAATGTGTCGTCTATCCTGGGAAGAGGGTAGCTGTCTTTCTTGGTAATGTCATTCAGACGTCTATAGTCAAAGCAGAACCGGGTGGAACCATCTTTCTTTCGGACCAAAACAATCGGTGAGGCCCACGGACTAGTCGATGGCTCGATGACGTCATCACGCTGCATCTCCTCTAAAAGTCTGCTCACCTCTTCTTGCTTAGCAAACGGCAGCCGCCTAGGATGTTGCTTGATGGGAGAATGGCTGCCTGCATCTATCCTATGTTGAGTTAAGCTCGTACGGCCAAAGTCACCCGAAGTTCGGGAGAAGAGGTCTTCAAATTCAGCTATTACTTTCTCCGCAGCGCTTCTCTGTTCTGCCGTTAACTCCACGTCTTGTATTAATTCCTTCGTCAGGCACTCGGAAGATTTAGCTGTCGTTTGGCTGATGTTCTTATTAATGCAGGTAACAGGAGTACATGTCGCCAACACTTCATTTTTCTTTATCACCTTCGACTTGTCCGTCACAATTGCTACTCTAACTGGAATTTCTGTTCTCGACAAGTCCACAAGTGTTGCTCCCACAAGTACTCCTCTGACGGAATCACTATTGTTTGGGTGTTCGATTAATCCAAAACGGAATTTATTGCTTTCTTTTACTGTTCCAGAAATTATTGAATCAGTTCTGGGAGGTAGAATGATATCAGTCTTGGCTATTATTTGCTGAACAGGTAAAATAGTTTCATTTATAATATCGAACGCAGCTATTTCTTCTGAGTCGGAACGAAGCTCATTATTCTTAAAGTCCAAGTTAAATTTGTGCGATTTTAAAAAGTCCAGTCCGAGAATAAAAGAGTCTGTAATATAGGCGACATATACCACATGGTCATAACTAGCATTTCCAAAAGTAATTTCTACTTGCGCTTTTCCGCCTACTTCGATCTTGTCACCTGTCACAGTCTGGAGGGTCAGCGAGGGCGGAGTCCAGATAATCTTCAAATTTAATTCCTTGGCCAGATCCGTCCTTATGATGGTTACGTTCGCTCCAGTATCAATCACCATGTGGCATGGGGAACCATTTACGTATCCTAGAACGAAGAGTCCATTACTGCCGCCATTCACTGAGGAAATCTGCAAGACCTTCAAATGAGACTTTTGAATATCCCGCAGCCTCCGTTCCACAAGGAACTCTACCCGGTCTCTACCCGGTCTTCCTCTAGGGTCTTCTCTGGTATACTGGAAACCGCGATCTTTACGACGAGAGTTCTTTTGTGCGTCACAGTATTTTCGTAAATGCCCTTCGCTGTTGCACCTCCAACATTTCACTTTTCTTGGCTCTGACTGTTCTTGTCGTTCCACCAGATTTTCCAGGGTCTTTAATTTATTCACTAATCTCTCCACCTCTCCATCCGTAGGCTCCTGGAGCGACACAGCTCTAACATTATGCTGCTCTTTTCTTACGGCCAGCTGAGCTGCTTCCAACTTCATAGCGAATACGAGGGCGGACCTAAGATCTTTATAATCCGCCAAGATCAATGCTTTCTGAATTTCAGAGTCCAAGAGGCCTTCAATAAAATGTTGCACTGCAACTTCTTCTCGAATGTTATCAGGATAACTGCCATCGGCTAGATGACACAGCCTATCTATGTCCGTAGCAAGCTCTTGAAGGGTCTCGCCAGATCTCTGTATCCTTGTCTTAAGTTGGATTCTACTATATTCTTTCTGGCACTTCTCTCCGAATTTCATCTCCAAGGCACTTGCGAGGGCGTCAGAATCTCCTATCTTCGTCGCTCCAATAGTTTGCAATACGTTAATTGCATCTCCGCTAAGGGAAGCGGCCAGTTCGTCCGCTTTCTCGGACTCGCTCCAACCATTGGCTTTAGCGACGATTAAAAATTGGGTCTTGTATGCTTCCCAGGGAGTCTTTCCGTCATAAGGCGTTAATTTCACTTCTGGTCCACGTGACGACAGTCTGATGTTTTCCGGTAACTTTCCCAGCTTGACGAGAGAGACCAATTTTTCTTCCATTTTAGCTTCACATTCTTCCCGTATTTTCGAAACTATATTTTCTTTCCAATCCAATTTGTCCTCGATTTTATTATTAAATTCTTCACGTAATTCTTTCATGTTTCTTGCTTGGCTTTCTTCTAGTATCGACATTCTCTTCTCCATATTTTCTTGATTTGTCTGTATTTTTTCCTCCAGTCCGGATTTCATTTCTTCCAGTCCGGCTTCTATTTTCCGCTCCAGTCCGGATTTCATCACGTCGTGTGCGGCTCTTAATTCTTCCAGTCCGGTCTTCACATCGTCGTGTGCGGCTCTTAGCTCCTCCAATCCGGTTTTCACTTCATTGTGCGCTGTCTTTAACTCGTCCAATCCGGATTTCATTTCGCCTTGTACAGCTTTTATCTCACCTTGTCCGGCTTTCATCTCTTCTAATCCGGTTTTCACCTCATCGTGTGAAGCTTTCATTTCGTCTTGTCGGGCTTCAATTTTCTTTTCTAAATCGGCTTGTCCGGCTTTCATCTCGTCTTGTCCGGCTTTCATCTCTTTTTTTATCTCATCTTGTCCGGATTTCATTTCCTGCATCATATTCATGAACTTTTTAAGTTGTTCTTCCATTTTTTGTCTAGTCAAAACCATAAACTGGAAAATTAAAGTCCTTCTTTAGAACCCCACTTCTGACACCAAATGTTGCGGAATTACTCTGCTACTCCTGGGGTTCGTCGTTCTAAAGTCCTGTTGGTGTAAAAAGTTCAAGTAAAAAGTCACTTGTCAGGATGGAACACAAACTTTATTGCTTCTAGAACTTCGTAGAACAATCAGCTGTACACAATTCACAAGCACAATCTAGCAGTAACGCGCTTTTAACAATCCGCTTGGATCAGAAGCTCTCACAAATGCTGTATTTCTCACACAAAATAAGTCACTTTCAGAGGCAAAAATTCCGTGGAAATATTCGAGGGATATAGTACACAATACCTTAAGACACAGCAATGAAGAATTTACACACAGCACTTTAAAAACAGCTTCACAAAGCAAGCTAAAACACAGCTTCTATAGCACTATCAATTCACACAAAACAAGCGTACTGAGAGCTCTTCACACATTGAGCGTTCAACTCGCACTGAACTTTCGGGGCGACGCGCGCTTCTATAAATAGCCGACGCAGGAGGTACAAGAAGTTTCCAGAAAAGTCAATTTCTCGAGGGTTCTACATAAAGCGTGAATTTTGATTACGTCATAGAAGAGAAATGTTAGGTTATTATGCGTTTTTAATGCAGGAAAAACAACTTCCAGTCCCCATTGGGAAAATCGCGCCAAATGACCAAAAAGTCGCCAAGCTTGGCGAGTTTTGGCGAAATATCGCCAAATTTGGCGCCAAAAATAAGTCCCCAAATGTGAAGAGATCTAAGCTCTAGGACCAATATTTCTCGAGTTTTCTAGAACCTCCATTGAAAAACAATGGCAAACCGAAACCTCCATATCTCCGGTTCTAATTGGCCGATTTTGATGCAACAAAAAGCAAAATTTTTCTATTTGATGCGTAGAATACGAATTTTAAACCATTTTAAGCCACAGAGCAGCGGGTTGCCCCGAAAATTCGTAAAGGAATAAAAAAAAAAAAAAAAAAAAAAAAACGGGGTTCCTATATTGTGATTATTCTGTCCTAAACATTATTTTTTATTTTTTTCTTATTTACTAGATTAATCTTCTGTCATACAATAACTTATTATACATACTTTGTCAATAATAATATTAATTATATTTTTCAAACAATGTTATATTTAATTTTGCTATACTATTTATTTTATTCAATCATTTTAATTTATTATTATTCAATATATATTTATTATATTAATATACCTGGATATTCTTAAAATTTAATAATATTACCTTTTAGTATTTGGCAACTCCTATACTTTCTTCTTTCCACTTTTCCACTTTTATTTAGTGGCAACACCATTTTTCACTTTTTACAATTCTTAACATTGGCAACACATATCAATTGTTCAAATGAAATTTACATGTGCTCAAGGTCTGGTATGTAAAATTATATTCCTATTTCTAATTTTTGTTATCTTTTTGATTTCTTCTTTCCTTTATATACTAGGGTAGGGCCCAGATGTGTGAAGTTAATATCTCTTCTGATATGCCACACAACCGAAACCCTACTATTTGGTTTGCTGTAAATTATAATCCACTGTTTGTGGCCCCTGAAGATGGTGACAGTGGTTATAATTTCCGTTCCATTATATTATCACAATAATTCTTGCACTTTATTTGGCTTCAAATTCTGGTTTCTAATTCTTGCTAATAGCTGTTATATATATATATATATATATATATATATATATATATATATATATATATATATATGTATGTATATATATATATATATTTCTGCGAGATATGTCTTATTTGTAGTATGTTTTGTGTTTTACTTGTTAGTTATATATATATATATATATATATAGATAGATAGATAGATAGATAGATAGATAGATAGATAGATACTGGATGTCCCATAAGTCCGTATAAACTCTAAAAATTCATTAAAAAGGAACAAATAATGATAGAAAATTGTGGTTTGGACAAATAGGTTTAGAATGTGATCGGATTTTTTTAAAGAAAAGAAAGTGTGTAGTTCCAAATGCTGCCGATAGGTGGCGCTGACATGCACAATGGGAGGCAACTTTCCAATAAAATAAAATCTGAAATCTCTCTTATCCTTTTCATGCAAACTACAATATTGCCTCATGAATTGTTCTTTTTTAATGAATTTTTGAAGTTTTTGCAAGCTTTTGACGCATCTTGAGCGCATCAAATTTTTAAAATTCATTAAAAAAGAACAAATAACGATACGAAATTGCGGTTTGCATGGATAAGATTAAAAAGATTTCAGACTTTTTTTAATTCTTTTTATTTATTTATTTTTTCAAACCGCAATTTTCTATCATTTGTTCTTTTTTAATGAATTTTTAAAGTTTATACGGACTTATGGGACACCCGGTGTATATGTGTCTGTGTATATTCATAATAATAATAATAATAATAACTCAATCATCTATTGCAGTAATTTTCTTTGTTTAAAGCGACAGAAACTGTCAGTTTAACCCTTTCTTTGCCATAGTTCACACAAGAGAAGGCGTAATTAGTTTTAAACGCATAGGTTTGGTTTCAAAAATATAAAAAGTGTTATTGAAATTAATTATTAAAAGTCAATAAAATTAATTATTATTTTATTTTATGTCTGTGTTCACGTATGCTACTCCTTTTATTTCTCTAAAAAAAAGTGTAGTTGTAGAAAGGACGAATATATTTGCAACTCTATATACGGAGAAAAGTAAATTAAAGTTAATAGTAATTACAATAATTTATAGTACAGTAGGCAATATAAAAAAATTCCTGTGGAAAAGGCTATTTTTAATTTAAAAAAAAAAAAAAACTTATTTGACAAACAAGGAGTAAGGGCAAGAAGCCTTGCTTCTGTCCTGCTTCCCTTGTTCATATCATTGACTGTATTGGCGCCTCTGTTAGGCAGCTGTGGAATGAAGAGGGAAAAGGACTTGTGTTTGGAACATGTATTCGGATTTGTGTGCTTGTTCACGAGTAACCACTTATAAATCCACGTCAAAGAAACGACAAACACAAGGGGGGGGGGGTTAATGCCTTGGGGGAAGACTTTTCTGGGTATCTATCGAGTATTCACGTTACATCTGGAGAAAACCGCCCAAAACTCCAGACCGCTAGACCGACGGCTCCGCGAAGGACTTGTGGTACTGATGGAGCGACATCGGATCATGGACCTGGTCTAGGTTTTGGACCAGGGGGGACATGAAACAACAAGCAACAACAACAACACAAGTTGTACATTAAAGCAACGCCATTAGTTTTAGTTTGGGCTGATTAAAAAAAACTTATTTTACCTATGCAAAATGCATAATTTAAAAAAAGTGTTACCCTTTAGGATTTTTTTGTTATTTTCTTTCTTTTTTTTGGGGGGGGGAGAGGGGTTTGGGTGCAGCACTGTTTGAATATGTGATGTAAAATACTACCTGAATCAAAAGTTATCTAAATATGTCTCGACTTATTATAATAATAAAATAATTAGTAAATATAAAATTTATCTCTCTTTGTACCTCTTTTGGGTCCATGTCCACTCTCAGATTTGTATTTGTCATCATGGACTCCCAGATCGCCCCTCCCCCAAGCCGTCGGTATAGTGAATAGTGTACGGAACTTTTTACTTTCTGTATTATTTGTGCGGGAAAGCCCAAGGTGAGCCCTGTGGCGTCGTAGCGTAGGTTTCTGCCGCCCAGGGCAAATGTCAAATATGCCCCCCCCCTCCCATACACATACAGACATACAAATATGATATTATCATAAAGATAAAAATAGATTTAAAGCTAAAATATCTAATAGTGAAAATAGTTTTCATAAACAAATTTCAAATTGAACAAAACTGCAGAATTACATAAAATGTTATTTACAGACGGGGGAGGGGGGGCAGTCAGGGTACTGGTGACGCCCCTGCAAACGTAAAAGACGATCCTTTTGCTTTCTCCCAAAGAAAACCCTTACGGAATTGCGAACCAGTGGCAGCTCATGGGATACAGCAAGTACAGCCGGGCTACAGTTGAAATTATCAGCACATACTTTAAAATAATTTATTCTACTAATTTTCCTAAATTCAGATTAGAATTATGGAATTATCTAAAAAAAAAAAAAAAAAAAAAAAAAAAAAAAAAACGTATTGTGGCCGGATCGCTCATTCAGAAAAAAAGCACTTTAATTTTCCCGCAATTCAATTGGGGAAATCTTTGGTTCAGCCCAGAGAGCCGATAAGAAAATTTGCAGCACCGTTGCCATGGTAACGACTACTTAAGCACTTTCTCCGGCTTAGGATAGCATCAACGCCCCCTCGAGGGGGCGTTGATAGCATAGGGTGTTTTAGCTAAGACTCAGCTGAAAAAAGGTTTTCTGTCTTTTGCTGCACTACTGAATTTTAAGAACTGATTGGCTGGGACGAGAAGTGAGGGAGAGAATAAAGGGACAGAATATATGTTTTCTAGCCCAGCGTTTCTGAACCTGAGAGGGGCGCACCCCCCCGCAGAACGTTTGCAGGGGGGGGCGAGAAGAACTAT
Source organism: Cheiracanthium punctorium (assembly GCA_038373885.1). Lineage (NCBI taxonomy): Eukaryota > Metazoa > Arthropoda > Arachnida > Araneae > Cheiracanthiidae > Cheiracanthium > Cheiracanthium punctorium. Next base: position 15,456 of record JAWZYV010011016.1, read on the forward strand.
AGAGCAAGTAGTGATGCATGTTTTTAAAAAATCATCTTATTTATTCTCATTTTTACTGATATATATCCATTTTCGGCTAAAATGTTTATTATTAAGATTAAAAAACTCTACGTATGCTGAAAAATGTGAGGAGGGGGGGGGAGCGCCACTGTAAATTAGCCTTTGTTGTGGGGGGGGGGACGTTAAAAGGTTGAGAATCGCTGTTCTAGCCCATTCTAACGGAAACAATAGTTTTTTTTTTTGTGTGTGTGTGTTTGTGTGTGTGTGTGTGTGTGTGTCTGGGAAGGTTGAAAGTTTTTAGCTTTATTTGTAACTCTGTCCATGTGTTATTGGAATCTATGATTTAACCGTTTTGAAACATGGAGCCCCGTTATTATCCAGTTTGCGTCTTGCTTGAAACTCCGTTTAACACATGGAAAGAAGATAATAAACGACAACCACTAAAAGAAAATAGACCGACACCAAAATTGTCCATTCATAAGAAAGAAGCAGGTTCGTCTCAGCATGGTCGTAGCTTCCATTCTTCATGATATGACTATTCTCGTGGGTATGGGGCAATTTTTATTTACAAAAAAAAATGTTTTGTTGGCCGTGTTTAATCGTTGAGATAAAAAAGAGCGTTTGGAATGGTACTGGATAGGATGGATTGACCACCATCACACGAGCACGTAAACCACATGAAAGCTCAATCTAACATTTAAAAATTTCTTTAAAATTTAAAGAGTTGATAAGAAGTGGGAGCTAAATTGCTGACGCATTAAAGGAAAACTCTCGACTTTATATTGCTGAATTTATCAAGAAGGTAAGCCTGAATAGACGCTTCATGCAATTACCCATCAAATGAGTATTGTTTTTAAGTAAGCAAGAACTGGCATTAAGAGGACATGGCGAGCGAGAAAATTCTTTAAACATGGGGAATTTTAAAGAGCTTTTAAAATTAATGATATCTGAATTAAAACAACGCCTTTTTATGAGGACATCACTGACTGATTCGCAAGTTTAAAAGAAAGGAGGATTGATTTGACTTATAAAAAATAAGTAAGTTTTCTTTTTTCTTTTCTTTTTCTTTCTTCTTTTCTTCTCAAGTTATCATTACAAAAGAAAATTCTCAGGAAACTTCGAATCAGACACGGATTAATGCAATTTTGATGATAGGAGCGGCAGGTTGAAATTTATGTCCATTTTATGGAAGTAAAATAGGATCTCTTACATTTTTATGTAATTTCTTTTTTTATTTTTTTTTATCATGGGTAGAGCTTAATCCGCCAGCTTTCGATTTCAGTAAGAAAGATTTTTTATTTCTGTCCTGAGGAAGGTGGGGGGGGGGGGGTCATATGTTTCCGGCTGCACTAACATTTTTGACCACGGGCCGCCACTGTTGCGAACCTTGGAAGACGGTGCCCCAATGCGATGCTACCATACCACGCCATTGCCCCTATAGACGAAAAGGAAAACGAAACCATATCCTAATGTACATTCATGAAGGATTTTAAAAGACAAGACATCTAACAGGCGAAGGTAACTTTATAAGAACACGCAGTTGCAAGGTACAATTATGGGGGGGGGGGAGGGAAACATACATTGATATAAATTTTTAAAGCTGAAGGAAGGAAAAACATGATAATATAAGCGGAAAGTGAAATAGTTATTTTGAAAATTGCTTGAATTACTTTCTGACTGATATTAAATATATATCTCTCTATTCTAAATAAAAGGAAGGGCCGCTGTCGTAGCCGCTGTCAAAAGCTTGTTCGCCTGTCTCCTCCTAAACCGTGGGGATTTGAGTTTCGACTTAGGTGCCCACAGATTTGAAAAATTCTGAAGAACCTGCTAAGCTGATTTAAATTTCGAAAATCGAATTATTTTAGAAGATATTAATAAAAAACTCAAAAAATAAACAGAATGGTTGCCCGATTTGGCATAAAATCATTCATTCCTTTGCAACAAAGCGTTTCCAAGTATCTAGAATCGCGTAAAATTTACAAACATGAGTTAGAATTACTCCTATTTTACGCCAAAATAAAAAATATATGAAATAAGTAATTCAAAATGTGTTATACAAAGTTGGCAATTTTCAAATAGTAAGTTCGCTTAGACAACAGGAGTTTAGATTTAGCGATTATTCATTTTTCTGAAACAGAATAACTAATATCTTGAAAATGAAAAATAATTAAAATGCAGATTATTTTAAAGCCGGTTTGGTCCAGCTGGATTATTTGCTACCAGTGAAATATTTGGCGGCGTTAACTATGCCCTTATAGCAGTTATAGTACACTTAGGATATTTGCTAGCTCGACGAGATGGTATAATTCTTGGTGCTAAGTACGCCAATCTGCAAACGATTATGTAAATGAAAATATGGATAATGGTTTTCCGGTAACCTTAAACGAACAGTAATTATAGGTTGTGAGCAAGTGTAAATCGACAAATAATGAAAAGTCGCCATTGGTGGCAAGCTATCCTATCTGTTCCGTAGCTTTTATTAACTTTACATGTACGCAAGTCGCCAAATAATGAAAAATCGCCATGGGTGGCAAATTCGCAAGGTGTGTCCAATAGTTTTTACATTATTAAAAATACAGCTGAAACAGATGTTCTGATTTTATTACGCTTTAGCTCCTAATTAATATAACTTTTGAATGGCAACATTAAATATCATTGTGTTTCTGAGGAGTGCAAATAATTTTTCCAGCGATTATAAGCGGAGTCCGCACTCTAGGTGGAGTATAGCTCAGGACCCGTACAACACGGATTCCCATAAAAAAATATCTTCCGTGTTATGAGGGGGAGAGGTGAAGTTTGCGAAGTTTAAATTTTTATGTACCAATGAGCATGCAAGAACCAAGCAATGTGTAGCTCAGTAACATTCTATATCTTCGGGTTTTATCTGTTGAAATTGTGTCTTTTTTACGAAAAAGCCTTATTAGGGGCCGAATGCCTCATACGAAAAGCGAGCGTAGCGAGTCTGGGGGCCTTGGCTGCTAGTATATAAAAAAAAATGTCATCTCTTTTAAATAAGTCAACAACAGAGATTTTGCCGCCCGGGGCGGACGCCCCTTCTGCCCCTCCCCCCCCCCCCTACGCTTCGCAACTGGATGAACCTCTTCCCCTCCTGCTAACAACTTTAACTGTATTGCTCTCTACAACATTTCAGGATCTCAGTCGGAAAGAAACTGAAAACAAAAAACTATCATCACCATAGTATAGTACACACATTAGTAACTTTCACTTTGTGGACAGCACTGGATAGTACTGAAAGACAAGTTTGGGGAAACTCGGAGCAGGTTTTTGTCTAAGGGATGGGGGGGGGGGGGTGTGTGTGATGAAGATCACATATCTAATTTAATAATCATTTACTTTGGCTTTCTTTAATGTTATCTATCCAAAATTCAAGAATTCTAAATCACTTCTGTTCTCATATTTTCTGCCATTTCGGCTTTTAAATCTGTATATTTACTTTTCCCTGTGTGCACTATTCTTTTTGTCCTTAATTGTTTCGTCTCTTCAGACCGGTGTGCTAAAAATAGATTATATTGCGTCCGTTTGCAAAATCAACGGCCTTTTTGAGTGTCCTCTTGGCATCCTGCTGGCGTAAGTTATTTAGTTGTTCCCCTGCGACGACTTTAAAATTATTTGCTCGCGATTACGTCATTGTAATTTTATTGGATTAACTGTTAGGGTTGCTCTGGAATTGGCGCTATTAATCTCAGCCAAGTTATTGTTCTCGCCAATGTGTAATTCTGTGCTGGCGTAATTTTTAAATCATTCCACCTTAATTTCACTGTCCATATAGGACGTATTTTTATTTTCGCTGAGCCACCACCGCCCGTTATAATAATGTTTCAATAGTATCTGTTAAATAAATATTTTTAAGCATTCAATGTCTTTTTCTTTACTGCAACTAGGTGCATATCGAACCTGGATTTTCATCTCACAACGCAACTAAGTAATTTTAAAACAGCCCAATCAAATAACCTTCTTTACATAAATTGGTGCCTACCCAGGCACTTGCGTTGCATTTTTCGGTGGTGGCTTAGCAAACGGCGCTCGGATGGAATCATTTCGGACAGTCGGAAGTTAAAGCTCAGGCGAAAAGACATCTTCTGCCACAGCATTCTCGGGTGGATTAGTAAATGCCCGCGTCTCTCGCCACCGTTGTTCACCGTTATCTACCGATTCAACTCCTTCAGCATGGCATGACTTCCGTTTTCGTATATATACTGCTGGATAACATTTTGGTAATCTGATGCTCGATTCGTTTTGCTTCATCTTCGCTTGCAGGTATGGAGTGTTTCTGCCGACCATGGATTTTCGTATAACTCATATCCTGAATGATCCCCAATCCCGACAGTACATCGCTTTAGTGAATTGTGCGGATTTTTTTTCGATACTTTATTGAGTTTCGTCTTCTAAAGATGTGTATAAAACGTATGCCACTGGATATTTTACTACCCGCCATTCGGTATGAGGCTGATTTTTGGACGGAAGCTGAACTCCGTGCGTATGAAACTATTAGCTCGTCGCAGCATGTGCTGTGCTACTGTCCTGTTATTTTGGCGAATATTCACCGTTTCTCAGTGCGCATGAATGACATCTTGATTGGACATTGGTCAGCTACATAAAATGTGACATAAAAATTGAAGTGTTTGCGTTGATTTAACATAATGGATAATCATTTTAACAAAGTATGTAGCTTTGTTTTCCTTTTTAAATAGAGATCAGCATTTTATTTAAAGGTAAAAGTAGTTTTTTATTGAGCCGTCACAAAATTGAAAAGCAACACTGAATAGTTAAATTTTCAACCAATATTTTTAGCATAGCGATATTTTAGTGGCGATAATTTTTTATATGTGTAAAAAAAAGAGTGTTTCACTGGTGTATTTATCTATAATGTATAAAGTAATTCTATATAATTTTATGGTTTTCTAATAATTTTTAATAATTAATTACCTTATTATTTCTTAAGTATTAAATAGAGTAAATGTATCATTATTTGACGTTTCAGTACATGGTGTTACTTACAATTACCTATTCTTTTTGCAAAATATTATGCCATAATTTTCGTAGTTGGCATACTTCTAACTTGATTATAATAATTACGTTCTCTTGAGAACTACGGCTGGTGCTCTAATTTCTCGGATTTTTCTCGACCAGCTTTTCCACTTCTTTGATTTAAGATTAATATAAGTTTTACTTATTATTTATATGTTTTGTGTATATATCTTTTTATTTGTTTAATTTTTATTTGCTTACATATTCCTCCTAGTGATTTTTATAATGTTTGAACTTTTTCTAGTGCTATATTTTACGTTACTATGCTCGTTGTACAGTTTCTATGAGGTACACATACTTCGTTAATTTTTTCTTTACTCTTTTTATAATCATGAAAGACTTCAATTATATTTCTTTCCACACTCTTCCATTACTTAAGTCCAAGGCACACACTTTTTACTCACTCTTACACACTGAATTTTTGTATATTAAAGTCCATGGCACAGCATACATATTCTTTCAGTTTTTTTTCTTACCTCACAATATACTGTTTCTTTTTTTATCATATATTTTTACACATTTTGTTTTTCTTTGAACATGCTATTATTTACAGTCACCATGTTGACTGATTTTTTTTACACATTATTTGTTTTGAACACTTATTTTTAAAGAGTACATTTATATTTTTGTTTCACTCTATTTTTGGCTTTTTTAATACAATGTTACATGTTTACCATAAGTTGTACGGTTCACACTTTTTTACATTTTTTAGATACACTGTTTTATTTTTTTCCTGCCATTGATATGCCTCTGTTTAATACATGCATTCTTTGGAAGAGTATAGTGGTATTCATTTGATTACCTTTTTTTTTCTTTTCAATTACACAATATGACACATTGTTTGTTATACTTCAAATAAGATTCATACTTGAATAGTCACTGATCTTTGAAGTTTGTGTTTGTCCACAATTACACTTTTTCACATTTACTTACATTTTTCATGCTTGTTTTTTTTTATTTACATTGCTTACACTTGCTGACTCTCAACCTTTTCACACACTTGATTTTTTTTTCATCACACTTGTGTTTATGTCTTACATGTTACACACACACAAACATGTTCACACTGATGTGCTGCTCATTTTGAGTTCATTGTGTTTGTCCTTCCACCATTTGTTCACACTGATTTTGTTGAATATTTGTTACTTTTTCTCAAACATTTTCACTATGATGTACTGCATTTTTTTAAACACATTGTATTTGTCTCTTGTCCCTCTTTTGTTTACATACACAAACATAACATCTTATTTTGATATCTCATTTTTTTTTTTTTCACTTTCTACAATGTGAACTATTTACATCTCTTGTGTACCTTTCTGTAAATTAATACATCTTTAATTGACAAGTATTCACAGTGTTATAAAATACCACATTAGTTGAAATATATTTTCAGAGTATTTACATTTATCTGATTACTTAGTTATATGCTTATTTGTAGTTATTTTTGTGAACTGTTGTTTCTTCATATATTTTATTAATAAAATGTTTATGTATTGATCAGATTAACACTTAAGACATTTAATAAGTGAAATTTTAGGGTATATTGTATTGTTTTGTAATTTCATTTTAGTGCATTTTATTTGTACTTTTGTGTTTTTCTTTCACAATTTTGTCACTTTAAAAAAAATTTAATGTGGTGACTTAAATGACACATTCTTTTCTTCAATTTTTCAAAAATAATTTAGTTGATTTTTCCACCATATGACCTCAAATACCTTCAATTTTGAGCTATATTTTAAGATTATACACTTCAAAATTAACTGTCCTGCTATTTTTGAGATTAATTTCATTTTACTTTTCCAACTTTCACATACGTAAAAACTTCCTTGTCAGACACTGATATATTAGTGTATGCTTGTGTTGTATGTTTGCTTCCTAAGTTTGTGACGGCCGCACTTACTTGGATGTCTGTTTGTTTCTGTGTACTGTCTGGCTGGACCAGCAGCTATCACATGTGTATGAGGAATTTTTGCTGTCTGTTAATATATCTTTGTTTTTTAAAGTTAAAACTTAACACTTAATAAATTATGACTTCTAAAGTAAATAATTACACAGACATAAAATAATAATTTATAATAAAATAAAATGATTCATTTAGTATTATCTCTAACTTGAAAATTTAAAATAAATAAATATGTGAGTGTCCAATAACACTTAAACCTTTTACTGAGATCTTTTTTTAATTGTACTTAGATTGATGTTCGTTGATTGTATTGTACAGATTGATATTCAATTTCCTTAAAGTTTTTTCATTGGCATTTTGTGCAAGTATAATTTTTTTAATTGAATGTGTTTATTTTTCTTCTGATATACAGATATGTATGTCAAGATACTAGTATGTCATGTACTATTTAAAACATTATTACAATTCTGATGGTACAGAACTGTGTGAAAAATTACCATCAAACAAAAAAAAATTTTTTTTGAGTATCATATTATAATTTAAATATATTGTTTTATTTTGTCAATTGAGTGAAGTATTTTTGATGCACAATTCTGATATTTAAAGGCCTTATTGATATATATATATATGCAAACTATTCAACAGCGCTGGTTTATAATTATAATTTTGAGTACTCACTGCAAGTTTAAGCAGTATATCTTTGATGTGCACATGAGCTTGAAATGCTCAATTAAATAGAAAAGGGTGTGTTGAAATGCCCCTTATTTTTTTAAAAAAGGGGTGTGCTGAAATGCCCCTTGTTTGAAAGAAAGGATGTGCTAAAATGCCCCTTTGTATTGTGAGCTAAATGCTCCATTTTTATTTTGTCGACATTTCTTTTTATTGCTAGCACTTATTATTTTTATTTTGTCATGACATTTTTTTTTCTTCTCTAAACATTTATTAGGTGGTGGTCAGCAGTAATTATTCAATTGTATAATTTTGTCTGAATATGTTTATGATTTTCTTAATTGTTTAAGCCAGCCAAACAGAGCATTTAATTAAAATTTTTTTAAAGACATTAATTGTAACTAATAAAAAAAAATTTCTTCAAAATTTTTTTCCTGGTTGAGGGGAGTATATATGTGATGAAGATCACATATCTAATTTAATAATCATTTACTTTGGCTTTTTTTAATGTAATCTAACCAAAATTCAAGAATTCTAAATCACTTCTGTTCTCATATTTTCTGCCATTTCGGCTTTTAAATCTGTATATTTACTTTTCCCTGTGTGCGCTATTCTTTTTGTTCTTAATTGTTTCGTCTCTTCAGACCGGTGCACAGTGGAGTATTCGTATCAAAATCCTGGCCAAAAAGCGAAAATTTTAAATTTGTTTAAAAACAATAATATATATGTTTTTGGATAGCCTAATAACTGATGCATCATGAGATACATGTTTTACGACCATAATTCATATCCAAAAGATGCAACACTCAGTTTAAAAGCAAGTTTCTTCATTTACGGCAAGAGATTTCAGCGTTTTCTATTACTTCGTCTTGCATTTTTTACGGGCTCTTTAAATTAATTTACTGGTATGATACTTAGTATAATTTTAGTAAAATATATGTATTTTAATTATATGTATCTATTATCTTGAAAAAATAATATGACTTTATTTAAAAAAATTGTAAACTTTTTTTTTCTAATTTTTTTTCAAAAATCCATATTTCAAAAAGCTTTTTGAAGGGGTGTCGCGCCTAATTTCAACTAGAATCGTAATTATTACAGTATTGAGTGTCTATTCCAAGAAAAAAATGTTCCCCCAACATCCATCATTTTTATTTAAAAAAAAATTATTTATATAGCGCCATTTTTATTTTTTCGATAATTTTTCGACGGGTGATCGCAAAGGGATACAAACATACGCACTTGTATTTCTCATAAACTATAAATTATGTGCAACTGTTTGGATAAAGGTATATGAAATTTCATTTCAGTTAAGATTTAACATCAGAATTTTAAATTCAGTATGTAATTTCTTATTTTTCTGATGTAAATCTTATAAATAAAAATGAAATTCTGTTTGTTTGTTTGTTTGTGGACCTATCGGCCTGAAATTTAGCACAGATATGTAAAATAATATAGAATAAATCATAGTCCACTTTAAAACTTTGAAAGTCCACCCGTTCCCGGAATTTAAGAGATTTTTTATGCTCTCCACGCAAAAAGCTTTTCGTAATTGTAACCCCTGTAGTGAAAAAAGTGTGAAATAAGGATCGTGGTTGCCATGTGTGGCGATTTTGCCGAATAAAATGTTTTAAATTCTCAAAGTAAAAATAAAAGAATAATAATGATTTTTTTTTTTTTTTTAGTTTATATTCGTAAGGTTATTTTTTTTTTTAATTATAATATCGTGTGGATGAGAAATCGGAGCAGGAATGAAATGTTTTATACGCAAACAATAAGAATTGAAGATTTCCGAGGCTAATAGGTAATTTTTTTTAGTTTGGCGGAAAATAAAATGGCTCAAATGCCGATTTTGAGAAAGTGAGTTCTAGCGGTTTGCACAGATTTCGGCTTGGCGCAATTTATTGAGAGCTTAAGGAAATAGATTTTTGAAAACAAGTGCAAAGGTTTTATTAGAATACAGCGTTAAATTTTAATGATCCGTGAAGAAATAATGCAGTTGTTAAGGGATTTCAAGCGATCTATCTCCAGAATTCTCGCCAAATTAGTACATTGATTTAAGTTGGGGGAATTCCGCCAAATTTCAGAAAATTGAAATCTTCTCATTTAGTACATCGGAGTAACGATGAATAAAACACGTTATAGTTGATAATTATAAAAAATTCGGCTGTATTAAGGGATTCCATTTTTCAAATAAAGGTTTGCTTTACTTTTTCGCGGTCGAACCATTTCCCATATTGATTGCTGCTAAGTCAATTCTTCGAATGATTTCCTGAAAAAACGCTTGCAAAATGGCGTATGTTGGCACTTTGGCGAGGCTTAGATTTGAAACTGGATTTTATTTGAGACTGGGATATATAATGACACTGGTTATAGATAAAAATGAATGTTGGTATGTGTGTATGAGGTTGAAAAACTCCAGCACCGTTGCACCATGAAATTTGGTTCACCTAAGTCTTTTATCATGGAGAAGCTTTTTATGCTATCCGTTTTCCTCTAACTTGCCACCAGGTGGCGCAGCAGAACGTCAAATTCTATTCCGTTTAGCCGTTTACTATGCGAATATTGTCCAACCGATTTCGATGAAATTTGGTACACGAGGATATTAGAACACGGAGAATATTTTTCAGTATCCATTTTGCTGTAACTTGCCGCTAAATGGCGCTGCAACGCATCAACTTCTATACCGTTCGACTGATCGGCATAAAATTTCTTATACTTCCACATTTCAGCACGAAGAATATATTCTAACTGTGTTCCTTTTGATGTTACTCACCACTAGATGACACTGCAATGCATTGTTATTTTAACTCGCCACTAGATGACGCTGCAGCAGGCCAAATTCTTGACCATTCAAACGATCGCTATGAAAATCAGTATACATAGCTATTTGAACAATGAGAATATTTTGGCGTTATCCATTTTGCTATAACTCGCCACTTGACGGCACTGTAGCAAATCATTACTTTAATTAACCACTAGATAGCGCTGCAGTGTATCACTTCTTGACTGTGCAACTGACTGCTTTGAAAATAGGTATACATAGATATTTGAACACGCTGAAGAGTTTCGCGTTAGATGTCGCGTCAACTCATGAACTTCAGGGCTGTCCAGCCGATCGTCCTGAAATTTCGTATTCATCGATATCTGAATGCGAAGAATATTTTCGCCGTATCCGTTTTGCTAAAACTCGCCACTAGATTGCGCTACGCCGCATGGCCTTCTGCGCCGTACAAACGATTGCCTTGAAATTCGGTATGCATGGTTATTGAACACAATATAATGCGATATCCATTTTGCTGTATCTCTTTATTACAGTGAATAGTAATCACCACAAATCGTAATATCAAAAAGTCCATTCATTCCCGTGCGAAGAACGGGTACTTCAGCTAGTTTACTATAAGAAGAAAATTTCTACATATTCCAAAATTGCCCTTTCTTAGTCCTGTAAATAGTCTCATCTATTTACAGCTTAGTTTTCCATTTATGTCGTAAATTGTGTCCAAAGCAAAAACTCTCCATTTTTGGTTCTCAAAGGTTGGCAACTGTGACTTCGGGTCATTGAAGTGTGAGTGTGTAAACAGAAACACGTGCTAGCTCTTTAAGTCATTTTGAAGTGCTGGCTTGAAATAAATTACTTTCTCCTCCAGTTTGAAATGAGATTTTATGGGTTTGCAAGGAGGATTCTTTTAAGCAGTGTCCTTTTAGCTGCTCTAGACAAAGGCCAGGGAAAAGGAACAAGCCTTATAACAGTGAGACTCTACAACTTCTTCTTCCAGAGGGGTCCGATGGTGGTCCCCCCCCCCTCTCTCTCTCTCAAAAAAAAAAAAAAAAAAAAAAAAAAAAAAAAAGTGACTCTAAGGGAAGACGAATGTCACAGTTCAAAAGAATCGGAATGAAAAAGTCAATCTTCAGAAGTCATTAGAAAACGAAGATCCCTATAGTAACTACATTTAGAAAAGTGAAAAATCTAAAAATTTCTATGATAAAAATTGATTTATAGATAAGTAGTATTATATTTATAAGTATTATTAAAGTAGTATTACATTTATATATTTTTATTGTGGTTAAGGCACAGCTACATGGCTTTTGCCTAACGGGAAGGTTACCTTGGGCGGCAGGGCTTTTTAAGGGGTTCTATTGCGTATCCACGTGACATTTGGAGAAAATTGCCCCAAACTCCAGACCGTTAGATCGACAGCCGCGTGCTATTACATTTATAAGTGGTATTATACAATAGCAGTACTTCCCAGTAAGGGACACTCCCCGGACAAGACATTTGTTAGAAACCAACTTCGAGTCGTTTGGCAATATATCGCCGAATTTGGCGACAAAACGCTGTTTTTATATAATTTAAGAAGTATATAATACTAAAAAGTCACTCAAAAGTCAACAGTAATGATTTTAACGTTAAAACACATGAAAAATATTTTTGGCCAGGATTTTGACACAAATACTCCACTGTGCGGTGTGTTAAAAATAGATTATATTGCGTCCGTTTGCAAAATCAACGGCCTTTTTGAGTTTCCTCTTGGCATCCTGCTGGCGTAAGTTATTTAGTTGTTCCCCTGCGACGACTTTAAAATTATTTGCTCGCGGTTACGTCATTGTAATTTTATTGGATTAACTGTTTGGGTTGCTCTGGAATTGGCGCTATTAATCTCAGCCAAGTTATTGTTCTCGCCAATGTGTAATTCTGTGCTGGCGTAATTTTTAAATCATTCCACCTTAATTTCACTGTCCATATAGGACGTATTTTTATTTTCGCTGAGCCACCACCGCCCGTTATAATGTTTCAATAGTATCTGTTAAATAAATATTTTTAAGCATTCAATGTCTTTTTCTTTACTGCAACTAGGTGCATATCGAACCTGGTTTTTCATCTCACAACGCAACTAAGTAATTTTAAAACGGCCCAATCGAATGACCTTCTTTACAGGGGGGGAGGAAAGAAAGCAGAATACTGTACTGCTAACAAAGCAGTACTGGATACAGGAACTTGTAAGATGCAACTTAACGATAAAGGCCTAAATTTGCCAAAACATTGTAGGTGGGCGTTTTAGAGGGAAAAGCCCTTTCTTAGGTGTCTGCAATATAATCTTGTTTAAAAAAAAATTCTGAAAAATGTTAATTTTTCTGTAAATTCATCTTCAGTCGTCTCTGCGCCCCCTTTTCCTTGGCGCCTTTGTGCGGTGCACAACCTGCACCCCACTAGCGACGGGCCTGTCAGGAGTGATATATGTTGTTAAGAGTTACAAAATGAATTTCTCCATCGAAAATGGTGTCTTTATCATTTATAGTTCTGCTGCAGGAACACTCAAAAGATTTCCAACACATTACGGTCAAGGACAGTTTTAGGTACATTCATCCGTTTCAAGCACAATACCGTCTTACCAAGTTAGGTAATCATCTAATCGCGGTCACGTGCCTCTCTCACAAATTATACCGATTTGGTGTACGTGTGTATGTATTTAACTCTCATATCTCAAAAACTATTAGTAGTAGAATGTTGAAATTTCATAAATAAGATTGTTGTGACATCTAGTTCTGCATCTCGATTTTTGGTTCCAATCTATCGGAGAGTTTATTTACTGGACCACTCAAAAGAATTTCAGTACATTAATGTCTACGGACATGCCGACCAGATTGTATGGTGGATAAAGCACCGTACTACGGTTCGGGTTCAACTCCCGGCGGTCGGGGTTCGATCCCCGACTGGGCGTGGCTGTCATTGTTTTCGTCCCTTCTTTAGGGACATCGTTGTTCCACCTACTAGGTGCCCCCATAGTAAAGTGACCAACAACTCCAGCCTTAATAGTGGCCGCTGCTTCCAAAGCAGAGGCCTGCCATTGGGGAAAAAAAAGTGTCTCCGAACATCTTCAATATATTACATCTGTAGACAGTTACTATTGGTCCATGCCCAAATTCTCGCCATTTGTCATCGACTTTTAATTATAGAATGCTGAAATTTTGTATTTAGAAATATTGTAACATCTAACTGAGCATCTCTTTTTTGATTGCAATCGACTGGGTAATTTATTTACAGGATCTATCTTTTATTATTCAATAGCTTCAAATTAAACAGAATCACAAGAAATCCGTAGAATAGGCCTACCGGGGAAACCACATTACAGAAAACGCGCTAAGTACACTACCTAAAACGCGTGCATATTATGACGATTACAACTCTTCCAACTTTTGAATCGTTATATCTCAAAAGCGGTGGCTCTTAGGGAAAAAAAGTATTTAGATATTATTTATAGATAATTATCTGATCTGCAATTTTTGTCTGAACTAATTTTATGATTAAACTTACGGTTTTGCTGAAAATCGCGAAAAAAAACCCGTTTTTGTGACCTTTGACCCCGAGTAAATTTTTTTCCAGGTATCGTATCGATGAGGGCTTTTTAGATTTCATTTATGGTGGTGTTTTGAACAATCCTACCAACTTTGAGCTGGGTGTGAATTTTTGTACCCTCGGATATCTAAATTGACCCGACTAAATAGTTCCTATGGGTTTTATATTCTCATGTATTCCGCGTGCAGGATCGGAAGCTACGGCGGGCCGCCGGAGGTTGCCCATACGTGCACTAAATGGAGGCTGTGGGCGTGTTAACTTGTCTTTCATGCTCAGACCATAGGCGTACAGTTATAAGGGCCTGTGAAGTCAAACCCCTCCAGTAATTTATCCAAATATATCCCGGGGCGTGATGTTTATTTCAAATGTATTGGCTCGAGCCGAGCCCACAAATTCAAGAATCGTCGAGCTCGGTCAAGGCCGGGATTCAATTTTCAGGTCCGCGCAGATCTCTAGTGTCAATGTGTATTTTTAAAACGTTCTATAAAGCTCATTGCAATTTTAATCATTATAAAGATAGTTTAGATATGGGAAATATTATTTAGAATGTACTATAGATAGCCTCCTACGCCTGCACGTGTTGCTTCGCAACCTTGCAGGTCGCTGTCGTGTTTAGGACTTTTAGAGCACTGGCCCGTCGCGATCGCCCGATGGCCTTGCGGTACAGCCATCTGTGTCAAAGAAGAACATATTACTTTAACCTTTTAACGCGCAGTGTTCCCGCTCTGGGAACACCAAACTCTGGCGTTTTTGACTGTTGCCAGGCACGAAGAATAGATTGGATTTCTATAAAAATAGTTGCGGGTGACATAGCTCCACGAGAATCCTTTACTTTTTAGCACGTCATTTCCCGTAAAAAACAATTATCACGATTATTTTTAACAGCACTGACATCTGCTGAAAAATGGAAGAATGCGAGAACAGCTGGATAGATTGCCCAATGCTGAAAAAAGGGCAGCCGTTGCCATCGCTCGACTTAACTACCAGCAAGATGGCGGACGATCGAAACGTTCATCAGCTGCACAGTAAGCTGCGTCAAAAAAAGGGTCTCTAGATCTGTGGCACGCGATGAACGTTTCGATCGTCCGCCATCTTGCTTGTAGTTAAGTCGAGCGATGGCAACGACTGCCCTTTTTTCAGCATTGGGAAAGGGTTGTGCCTCAAAGGGTTAACGAACTTCTTTTACGACATCTTTAGGTTTAGCTTGATGGTGTAATTCAAGGCCCCAAAGAATTTTCTGATGCTATTAGCAAGTTATTGCAAACTTTGCCATACAATTTCTGTGACTAAATTCTATAAAATCAAGAGAAATCCATTTCCAGATGTTGATAGGAGTATTTTGAGTACAGATCAACGATATTTGTTGGATATTTCGAAAGCGTGTCTTCAGGTTCAGGAGAATGCGTCAAGATTTAACTGCTACTCAACCAATACTGCTCGTGCATTCCAGGTGGTCGACAAACTCTAACTGAGTCTTTCGTCTTTATACAGCAATTGAAAAGCCTTCCGAAAACTTGTTACATTTAGTTATATATAGTAGGGATCGACCGATACCACATTTTCGCCGATGACCGATACCGATACTTTACCTATAAATTCATTTTCAGAAATAGCCGATACCGATACCTTTAAGTTATGGTATCGGCCGATACCGATACTTTACATAATTTAATGGCATTTAAACCTACATCTGTATTCTGGGCAGTTTTTGTAACGAGAGTGTAGTGCTCGTTAAAATGAATAACAGCATGATGAAATTTGAGCCCAGTAGAAAACATTAAAAAGAAAAAGCAGTGGATACATTGAAGTGTGAATGTACAGTAGTCTTTCTTTTCTATTCAATCATGCCGACGAATGACCGAATTTATAAAAAGCTGAACACTAGGAAGCGTCTTAGTGTGCAGGTTCGGAATACTTTCTCCTCGCGTGGCTGTCGATCTAGTGGTCTAGAGTTTTTGGGCGATTTTCTCCAGATGTTACGTGAATACGCGTTAGACTACCTTAAAAAGTCCTCTGCCCAAGCCCCCCCCCCCTCTTATAGGTAGATGCCCCTCATTTAGGCTTGACAGAACACAAACACGGAGAGGGGGAGTTAAAGGGATATATTAATAAGAGAATGCAAATATTTAAATCAATTTTTCTCAACCTCTATTTTGTCGCCTAATTGTTGCTATGAGCCAGGTAAAAGTTTATATTAGACCCAAAACAGCTTCCTGCTTGCTCTTACTATATGTATCTTTGTTTTTGGTTCATGCCTCGATTTTGTGCTTACAAAAGTAAACACATCAAATTTATTCAACTTCAAAGCTTGCAAGTTTTATTTAGATTTTCGTTAATTACTAGGGGTCAAGGCCCCCAGACTCGCTACGCTCGGCTTTCGTATGAGGCATTCAGCCCCTAATCAGGCTTATTCGTAAAAAAGACATAATTTCAACGGACAAAACCCGAAGATTGGATCAGATAGAATGTTACTGAGCTACACATTGCTTGGTTCTTGCATCTTCATTGGTACATAAAAATTTAAACTTCACATTACAGTAGACCCCCTCCCCCTCATAACACGGAAGATATTTTGTAATGGGAATCCGTGTTGTACGGGTCCTGAGCTATCCTCGACCTGGAGTTCGGACTCCGCTTATAATCGCTGGAAAAATTATTTGCACTCCTCAGAAACACAATGATATTTAATGTTTGAAGTAAGAGTAAGAGTTTGAATCATTGTAAGAGTTTGAATCATTTAATAAACTTGCCGAATGTGGCAACCTAGATAAGCTTAAACGACGCTTTTTCCACAGTGGGGTTACAGCTACGAAATGGCGGAAAGGAAAAATTAGCCTTTTGCGATACGTTTTTTATCGATATCTCCTACAATAATTCGAAATTTGAAAAAATCGCTTTGAGGTGTGCCGGGAACTGTCATGGAAAATTTCCGTACAAAATTTGGTAGGTCTACGATCACCGCGAGACACATTCAAACAAACTAACTAACAGTTTACACATTGTTTTATTAATATAGAAGAAAGATAGTTTTTATTTTGGCGTAAAATGGTCGTAATTCTAACTCATGTTTGTAAATTTCACGCAATTCTAGATACTTGGAAACTCTTTGTTGCAAAGGAATGAATGATTTTATGCCAAATCTAGCAACCATTATGTTTATTTTTTCAGTTTTTTATTAATATCTTCTAAAATAATTCGATTTTCGAAATTTAAGTCAGCTTAGCAGGTTCTGCGTACATGTAAAGTTAATAAAAGCTACGGAACAGATAGGATAGCTTGCCACCAATGGCAACTTTTCACATGCGATTTCACATTTCGATTGACACATGCTCACAACCTATAATTACTGTTCATTTAAGGTTACCGGAAAACTGTTATCCATATATCGGTATAATTTGTGAGAGAGGAACGTGATCGCGATTAGATGATTACCTAACTTGGTAAGACGGTATTGTGCTTGAAACGGATGAATGTACCTAAAACTGTCCTTGACCGTAATGCGTTGGAAATCTTTTGAGTGTTCCTGCAGCAGAACTATAAATGATAAAGACACTATTTTCGATGGAGAAATTCATTTTGTTACTCTTAACAACATATATCACTCCTGACAGGCCCGTCGCTAGTGGGTGTGCAGGTTGTGCACCGCCTCTCTAAGGCGCCAAGGAAAAGGGGGCGCAGAGACGACTGAAGATGAATTTACAGAAAACTTAACATTTTTCAGAATTTTTTTTTTCTTTTTGTTTAACAAGATTATATTGCAGACACCTAGGAAAGGGCTTTTCCCGCTAAAAGGCCCAGCTACAATGTTTTGGCAAATCTAGGCCTTTATCGTTAAGTTGCATCTTACTAGTTCCTGTATACAGTACTGCTTTGTTAGCAGTACAGTATTCTGCTTTCTTCCCCCCCCCCCTCCTCATCCCTTAGACAAAAACTTGCTCCGAGTTTCCCCAAACTTGTCTTTCAGTGCTATCCACAAAGTGAAAGTTACTAATGTGTGATACCATACTATGGTGATGATGTGGATGACAGTTTTTTGTTTTCAGTTTCTTTCCCATTCATGGGTGTCCGACTGAGATGTTGCAGAGAGCAATACAGTTGAATTTGTCGATAGGAGAGGGAGAGGTTCATCCAGTGGCGAAGCGTAGGGGGGGGGGGGGGGCAGAAGGGGCGTCCGCCTCGGGCGGCAAAATCCCTGTTGTTGACTTATTTAAAAGAGATGGCATTTTTTTTATATACTAGCAGCCAAGGCCCCCAGACTCGCTACGCTCGCTTTTCGTATGAGGCATTCGGCCCCTAATAAGGCTTATTCGTAAAAAAGACACAATTTCAACAGATAAAACCCGAAGATATAGAATGTTACTGAGCTACACATTGCTTGGTTCTTGCATGCTCATTGGTACATAAAAATTTAAACTTCACAAACTTCACCCCTCCCCCTCATAACACGGAAGATATTTTTTTATGGGAATCCGTGTTGTACGGGTCCTGAGCTATACTCCACCTAGAGTGCGGACTCGCTGGAAAAGTTATTAAATAATCGCTGGAAACATTATTTGCACTCCTAAGAACACAATGATATTTAATGTTGCCATTCAAAAGTTATATTAATTAGGAGCTAAAGCATAATAAAATCAGAAAATCTGTTTCAGCTGTATTTTTAATAATGTAAAACCTATTGGACACACCTTGCGAATTTGCCACCAGTACGGGTTTTTTTTAGCTTCCTTTCAACAAAAGGCAAAGCAATTTATGGGACTTACATAAAAACCTTTATTACTGTAACATAAATCATACAATTCCAACGCCAGTTTTATCAGGCGTCCAAAACAAAAACAGTCCCAACAAAATTTTATATAAAAACTAAATTAAATCTTTAGAATCCTTGCACCTCTCATTATTGTAACGTGCCCTCATTCTCAAGTACATATTTTATATTTCAGCTCGAGTCAAATTTCCCAGTTTTATTACCATGGAGTTTGGTGCGTTCGTTAGTTCATCATCACATAATCCGTTGATAATATCGACGGAACTTTACTACTCCTATGAGGGAAAGCACATCCGTCACAGGAGTGACGATGCCGCGAAAGAAAATCTTTGTTTACGATCTTTTATGGACATGTACCAGATTATCCGGATCACTGTATTATTAATAATTTTTTTTTTAACAGGTTCGAAAAATAAGTAATTATATCCTCATAATACACAGTAATAATTCAATTTACAATAACAATTCAATATAAAAATTCATAAACCTGATCCCACTTTATTAAGAAGGATCTAACTTGAGCCTTTATAATGCATCAGCATTTCCATGTTGAACACCCCTTCGATAAGTAATTTTCAAATTGTATCGCTGCAACGCTAAAGCCCACCTTATTAATTTGGCGCTGTGTAGAAGACCATCTGTCAAATATGTTAAAGGGTTATGATCTGATACGATCT
Source organism: Cheiracanthium punctorium (assembly GCA_038373885.1). NCBI lineage: Eukaryota > Metazoa > Arthropoda > Arachnida > Araneae > Cheiracanthiidae > Cheiracanthium > Cheiracanthium punctorium. Next base: position 34,880 of record JAWZYV010011016.1, read on the forward strand.
GGATTTCCACGCCAAATATCCAAGTATCAAATTTTTTTAGTGCTTCTAAAACTCCATATGCGTCTCTCTCAATCGTAGACCATTTTGTTTGGCTGGGGTTTAGTTTCTTGCTGAAAAAAGCAATAGGGACTTCCTCTCCCTTGGCGTCCTTTTGTGCGAGACACGCGCCAATAGCTGTAGCCGATGCGTCACTGTACAACTGAAACGTCTTGCCAAGATCTGGGGTGTGTAAGATAGGTATCTTCATCAATTCCTCTTTCAATCGAGTAAACGCTTGGTCCTCAGCGGAGCCCCACGGTATAGTAATCGGTACTTTCTTCTTGGTTAGATCTGTTAGTGGCAAAATTATTTGCGCGAATTGTGGTATGTAACTCCTATAATAACTTGCTAGCCCGATTAAGCTTCTTAGCTCTTTCTTGGTAGTAGGTCTTGATATCCTCTTTAAAGGTTCAATCTTCTCTGGATCTGGTGTATGCCGACCGGAACCTACAATATGGCCCAAAAATTTTACCTGGGTTCTCCCGAACTCGCATTTTCCAAGATTCACAGTAAGTCCTACTTCCCTCAATGTTTTAAAGACTTGGTTTATATGCTTTAAATGTTCTTCCCAACTGTTAGAGAAAATGGCTACGTCGTCAATGCATGCACAGCAATAATCACGATGTACGAATAATGCTTTATCCATTGATTTCTGGAATGTCCCTCCGGCGTTCTTCATCCCAAAAGGTAAGACTTTCCATTGATAATGCCCCGAATGTGTTACGAAGGCGGTGAAATGCTTGGATTCTTCATGCATGGGAATCTGCCAGTATCCCTTCGTTAAGTCTATGACGGTTATAAATGCAGCTTGTCCTACTCTGAATATTAAATCCCTGGCGATTTTCATGGGATATGAATCAGGCACCGTGAAACTATTCAATAGTCTAAAATCAATACATAACCTAACGCTTCCATCCTTTTTGGCAACACAAACAACAGGATGTGCCCATTCGCTATCGCTTGGTTCAATGAGGTCCATTTCAATTAGCTCCTCGATTTGGCGATCCACTTCTTTTTGTAAACTGATGGGTACTCGATACGGTTTGAGTCTCTTTGGCGTGCAGTTCTCCGTAACTTTAACATAATGCCCGTCGACTTTGGCATGTCCTGGCTTTGAACTAAAAATGTCCATATATCTCTTCAGTACATCAAATAATTCTTGAGTTTGCTCTTCAGTTAAATTATGATTTCTAGTTTTCTCCAAATGTTCTCGGATGTCCTCTACCTCTTTCTTTGTTTTATCAGTAGGCGCGTAATGGATTACGCCAAATTCTTCATCCATTTCGTAAACAACACCAATGTGATTTACCCTCTGCACATACGGTCGTACTTTATTCACGTGTAGCTCTCTAGTACTACCATCCTCTAATTCAACTCTTACCGAATGTGGTCTGGTGATCTGAATTACCGTTGCCGGTCCAATCCAAGTGCTTAAAAGTTTGTGAGTTGATGATGGGAGTAATATCAACACTTTGTCGCCAATGGCAAACTGTTTTTCTCTCGCACGGAGGTTATACCTGGAAACGTATTCTCTTTGAGCTTTCTCGGTGTGTTCGGAAGCGATCTCATCAGCTCTACGTATATTTTCAACTAAATCTTCAAAATATTTAGTGATTGGTCTGGACGCGGTCGTTGGTATAGTTCGTTCTCCCGTCCAAATACTTTTCAATAAAGATAATGGTCCTTGTGGTAACCGCCCATAAACCAATTGAAATGGTGATAGCCCCGTGGTGCTGTGTGGCACTTCACGATACGCGAACATGAGATATGGTATATGTATATCCCAGTCTCTCCCATACTCTTGTATGTTTTTATTCATCATCTCCTTAAGAGTTTTATTCCATCGTTCTACTGTCCCCATACTTTCCGGATGTCCGGGTGTCGAAAAACGTAGCGCTACCCCTAATAGATTTTCAAATGATTGAGTCAGTTTGGAAGTGAAATTTGTACCCTGGTCGGTGCATATCGCTTTTGGAAAACCGGTGTGAGTGAAAATCTTCATTAAAACGTCACACATTGTCTTGGCACTAATCTCTTTCACTGGAATTGCCTCGGCCCACTTAGTACATAAATCCACGGCACAAATAATATATCGATGTCCTCTCCTTGATGCAGGCTCTAGTGGTCCTATACAGTCTACGCTCCAGACTTCAAAAGGATTTTCAGGCCTAACGATAGGCTGTATGGGAATATGATCCCGATAGATGCTAGTTCTCCTCACTTGGCATTCTTTGCAACTTTGACAGTATAACTTTACATCTTGCCTGATATTAGGCCAGTAAAATGAATATCTGATTCTTTGTAGAGTCTTATTTTCCCCTAGATGTCCTGCCAACGGAATCTCATGTGCCATTCTTAAAATAAAATTCCTTCTTTCTTTTGGAATTACTATTTGCTGAATTTCTTCTCCACAGACATAATCCTTATGCTGTAGTATTCCCTGATCAATCAGATACGAATTTTCTTGCCTTTCCGCCCAATCAAAGCATCTCTTGAGTGTCTCGTCATCGCCTTGAAGTTTCGCCAACTCTGAAATGGCATCTAGCTTTCTACTTGCAGACTCACTTGTTGTCAAGACATTCACATTCGGTGTAGTGGAATTCAAATCCGAAGATATTTGTACATTTACGTACTCCTCTGATTTCCCTACAGCTTCTGCTTCCACATTTGAAACTGTTTCTTGCCATAATTGTTTATTATGATAAAGTTCAATGTTCTCATTTAGCATCTCAAAAGCTGAACGACTTATTAACATATCACTGATAAGTTTCTTTGAAACGGCACACAGAATTGCTGTATCGCCATGTTTACCATCGTGGATTTTCATCTCATATGTCCGAAGTGGAGCTGTTTCATTATCGCCAAAAGCGGACGATAACTCTATTTGTCCTTCTCCTTCAAAAGGTGTATCATGTACTAATTCCTCGCGAATTACAGATATCTCTGCACCAGAATCCACTATACCATTAAAAATTGATTTTCCACATATGATTTCAATCTCAATTAGATCATCCATTTTTTTTGTAATTACTTCATTGGGATAATGGAACGGAGATCTTTGCTGTCAACACATCTGTTTTCTCGGCTGTTTCAGCGCTTACAGTATTTACTTTCGGCTGTGAAATTTGTCGAGTAAAAGTATTGTTTTGAGCATTCGTCATATTGCTTTTAAATTGTCGTCCTTGCCCACAGAACTTAGAAATATGCTCCTCTTTACCGCAACTAAAGCATGTGGGGTTAAATCTGTGTTTAACCAACGTTTCATCTTGACGTTTCTAAACCCACTTTGGTTTGAGACGGAGACTTCGACGCCATCCTAGCTCCTTGTTCCATTGAACGCTCATAAGTTCTCTCATTACCTTTATTTTTCGAATCACCTCCCCACGACCTCTTCGCTAAATCATGGACGTTAACATATTCGTCTAGTTTATCTGCCAACTCAGATAGGATTATCAACTTAGACCACTGGTCCAAAAAATGCTCACGTATTTCATGTGGAACTCTCCTCTTGATTTGCTAAGCGATAATCAATTTCTTCAACCCGTCATAATCCTCGATTTCTAATCCCTTTACCCACTCTTCAAAATAATTAGTTATTTCAAAACAGAAATCTCTCCACGTTTTCTCTGGCACTTTTTGATGGGTCATAAATTTCCTCCTAAAACTTTCAGGGCTTAATTTAAATCGTCTTAACAAAATCCATTTTATATATTCATAGTTTTCTGCATTCTCTACCGGTTCTCTATTAATCAACTGAACAATTTCCGTTGGTAATAAATTTAATAAACACAAGACCCATTCCTTGTTATCTACTTTCAATCTATTAGCATGATTTTCAAACATCGTTAAATAGCATGTAATATCAGATTCGCGCGGGTCAAACTTAGGTGTGTACTTGAATAATTCTAACCTAGCTTTCCCAGCGTCTCTAAAATTTTCGTCTCTAACGTTTGTTGACAAGTCTATTCTACTATTTGCCTCGATTTCCAATTTTCTTACCTCAAATTCTCTCTGCTCTCTTTCTCTTCTTTCTTCAAATTCTCTTTGCTCTCTTTTTCTTCTTTCTTCAAATTCTCTTTGCTCCCGCTGCTTTCTTTCTTCCATCTCTCTTTGTTCCCGTTGTTTTCTTTCTTCAATAAATGAACTAAGCATTTCCTTTACCAATTCTAAATCTTCTTCATAAATATTACTACTGGTAATCATTTTCTTTAGATCCGGTAGTAACAAACCAGGTGAAGGATTTTCACCGATCTCTTCCGCTAACTTATATAAATCTTCCTTCTTTCCCTTATTTAAAAACGACATGGCTTCTCACAACTAAATAACTTCTCCACTTCTCCACTCCTAGGTTTTGATCCTATCGCTGCTGCGCCAGTACGGGTTTTTTTAGCTTCCTTTCAACAAAAGGCAAAGCAATTTATGGGACTTACATAAAAACCTTTATTACTGTAACATAAATCATACAATTCCAACGCCAGTTTTATCAGGCGTCCAAAACAAAAACAGTCCCAACAAAATTTTATATAAAAACTAAATTAAATCTTTAGAATCCTCGCACCTCTCATTATTGTAACGTACCCTCATTCTCAAGTACATATTTTATATTTCAGCTCGAGTCAAATTTCCCAGTTTTATTACCATGGAGTTTGGTGCGTTCGTTAGTTCATCATCACATAATCCGTTGATAATATCGACGGAACTTTACTCCACCCAGGCGCGTAGCCAGGAAAATTTTTCGGGGGGGGGGGATATGCGCCTGGAAAATATTTCGGGGGGGGATATGAACTTATATGTGTACAAATAGACGGAATTTCATCACTAATACAAAAATTTCGGGGGGGGATATATCCCGATATCCCCCCCCCCCTGGCTACGCCCCTGACTCCACCCATGGCGATTTTTCATTATTTGGCGACTTGCGTACAGGTAAAGTTCATAAAAGCTACGGAACAGATAGGATAGCTTGCCACCAATGGCGACTTTTCATTATTTGGCGATTTACACATGCTCACAACCTATAATTACTGTTCGTTTAAGTTACCGGAAAACCATTATCCATATTTTCATTTACATAATCGTTTGCAGATTGGCGTACTTAGCACCACGAATTATACCATCTTGTCGATCTAGCAAATATCCAAAGTGTACTATAACTGCTATAAGGGAATAGTTAACGCCGCCAAATATTTCTACTGGTAGCAAATAATCCAGCTGGACCGAACCGGCTTTAAAATAATCTGCATTTTAATTATCTTTCATTTTCAAGATATTAGTTATTCTGTTTCGGAAAAATGAATAATCGCTAAATCTAAACTCCTGTTGTCTAAGCGAACTTACTATTTGAAAATTGTCAACTTTGTATAACACATTTTGAGTTACTTATTTCATATATTTTTTATTTTGGCGTAAAATAGGCGTAATTCTAACTCATGTTTGTAAATTTCACGCGATTCTAGATACTTGGAAACGCTTTGTTGTAAAGGAGTGAATAATTTTATGCCAAATCTGACAACCATTCTGTTTATTTTTTCAGTTTTTTATTAAAATCTTCTAAAATAATTCGATTTTCGAAATTTAAGTCAGCTTAGCAGGTTCCTCAGAATTTTTCGAACCTGTGGGCACCTTAGTCGAAACTCAAATCCCCACGGTTTAGGAGGAGATACGACAACAAGCTTTTGACAGCGACAGCGGCCTTTACTTTATTTTAGAATAGTGAGATAATTCTTTCGCATATGAAGATATGTTTTAGATTACTTAAACTGCATTATATTGTGATAATGTATAAACTGTACAGTATTATGTAAGTACAATTGCATTTAGATATTGCTCGTTAAATACATATGTAAATTCTTCCCTTAAAATGCATACTAAGTTCACATTAATTAATGGTTTTATTTATCTGTTCCAATTATTTAACCACTAAGTGAATTATTAAATGTTTTAGCAAGAATTCTTTTTAATATCAACTCTTTTTAATATCAGCTCATATGATCATTTGAAGTTCTTTTTGAAAACCCGAATATTTGGATTATTCGGACAGGGTTTGTGACGAAGTTCACATATTTTTCGCGTCTTAAAATAATGTTCCTATGTTTCGTCTTTCTAAATCAAAATTTCGTTTTCCGTATTAATCTCTCTCCACTCTGTTTTTCGGCTTGATAAAATATTCTTTCCTTTTGCGCGACGCTATGTCTGGGATTTTTCGGGGTTTCCCTTCTAAATTAATTTCGCTTTAGCATATGCTGTGTTAGTTCTTAGCGCCTCCCGGTCTTCCGTCGGTGTTTTCGCACGGGGTTGTAGCCTTACGTATTGGCATCCGCCAAATTCTGGCACTTCTGTCTTGGCATCAATCTTTTAATCCGTTTGTTTCAAATTTTTATATTGTTTACGCCTACCGGACGGTGGTTGTCACGTGGGGCAGTGGCTTATGAGTGCTCATATTTTACTCGCCAACCTGTAGAGAGCTGGCAGTTTTGTAGGAAGATTTGACAAGACTTCTCGATTGCTCTCCGTCAGAGGAGGTTGTGTTCGTTTTTTTATAGAACTCCGGCATGCCGTGTGGCCGGAACAATTAGATATGTTCCTGGTGTTATTTTTTATGAAGCAATGTGCGGTGCGTAATTGAACTTGTTTCTTTAATAACTGTTTGGTGAAGATACCTACAATAAAGTGCAGCTTTTTTGTGTATTCCAGTTGTCCGTCAGTGTTTCTCAAATACCTTTTGTACACTATACGTCATGTGAGCGGCCGAGGGAACGTTTCTCTTAATCGTCCTCCGACAACTCCCTCATAGGGTTAAGTCACAATAAATCCGGATGATCCATGTATTTGATCTTTTCCGTACGAAGAACAGGCACACACCGATTATTCCTGTGTTTTCCTTATATATAAACCAAATACTAATACTATTCACAAGAAATATGTTTTTTACCCCAAAATTTCAAATAAACTAAATAATATTACTAATTATACTAAAACAGCTTCAACTTTTTAAATTAACAATATAAATAATTATTAGATATTGATAATTATTACACGTCTCAAAACAGAATGATACACAAATCCTACGTTCTCTTATTAATCTGATAGGTAATAAAATCATTAAATGTTTGATAATTCGTACTTTTGATAGTGTGTAATGTTTTAAAAATGAATCATTTAGCTTCTGGACCAACATAATTAAAGTTCACGGAAGTCGCCAGTTTTCAAGTCACTGCCAAAAAGTTAACTTCTTTGGGACACAAAGAAGGAATAAATTGTTTTTACATATAGGTTTCGTTTATAATTTTAGTATCATTAATTTTATCATTGAAACAGCTACAATATGAAGAAAAATATTTTTGCTCATTTTCAAGCTACGCCTTGAAGGGACTAAATAAAAGATGCTTAAAAATGACGAGATTAAATGAAGGTTAAAGAAAAATCCAAAAATGATAAACTAAATTCAATTTTCAAGTCTTAAAAAAAGTTGCTACTTAAAGTATCCATATTTAATGAAATTGATCTTCAATGTTTTTGTTTTTATGACCATTGTTAACATGTTTTTCTGTGATTGATATGAACAAATTTTATCTATTTTAATTCTAAGCTCTGAGCAGGGGCGGCGTGGCACGGTAAGCAAGGTCTGGGTGCCATCGTCGAAAGGGGGCCATTTCGAACTAAAACTGAGAAAATCTTGATTAGAGCAGTGGTTCCCAAACTTTTTTGTCCTTCTCTCCAAAAAAATCTTCAACTAGATTTTATTTTTCGCTACCCACTACTACATAACGATAACGAATATAGGCTATATAAAATAGTATAGTTTACTATATATATAAAATACTAAAGTTTAATTTTTCCCACCCTTTTCGACCCACCGAAATTGCTCCGGTGACCCAACAATGGGTCGCGGCCATAGTTTGGGAACCACTGATCTAGAGCACAAAAGGGGCGTTTTTTAGGAACCTTTTGAACCTAAGGAACCTTTTTTAACGTTTACAGAGGGGCACCATGGGGAGGGAGTATGTCTGACAAACGTCATTCGGTTCAAACCCTATTCCCGTTTGCATGCGCAGAACTACAATTCACTTCCGATAGCAGACTGCTACTTTCAGTTTCAAATATTTCTGGCTGACTAATATTAAAATGTCTGTATATGAAGTTCTATAAGCTAAATAGAAACAAATTACTCAAACGTATTTCGAAGGCTGAAATATTACACTTTAACACACATATGGGCAACCTCCGAGCCCATATGTGTGTTAAAGTGTATTTGGTTTTTGATCCGGCCCGCGGAACATTTGAAAACTCCATATAAACTATTCAATATCCCATATAAATCCCAATTATATGGCCCGCCACTTCGCTAAAACCGCAAGTTTGGCCCGCGATTTCGCTAATATCCTAAAGTTTGGCCCACAACTTTTCAAAGGTTGCCAGTGCCTGCTTTAACACTTTAAAGGTCGTCATCCCCTGAAAGATCAAACTATGTTAAGGACCGTCTCCCCCATCAATTTTGATATCTATATCTTAACCAAGCCGAATCAGATGTTCTTGCGCCAATTTTTTTAAATAAAATTTACAGCATGTCTTTTAAGCGTGAAATCTATATCAAGAGCTAGATTTTCTCCAACGATATCAAAAGTCTATATATACAGTAGAATCTCCCTATCACGAAGTCTCCTTACAACGGATTTCTCCGTATAACGAAATTTTTCAAGGAAACGTAACTTTAAGGTTTAAATAACACTATAAACATTCTCCACACGAAGAGCTTATCTTCCCATAGCGAATATTTCAGATTTAACTTTGATTTTTTTTTTTTTTTTTTTTTTTTTTTAAGTTTTGAAGAAAATTTTAATTTTTGAACAGACCACTTAGTGGAAGAGTAACAGATGATAAAAATGGAGGCCAGGAAAGTGAAACTGACTCCGATAATGAAGACACTTCACCAGCGCCTGATTATGACCAACAGGGGCACCGGGCATTGATAAATTTGGGGTCCCCCAATCTATGAAATTTGTCATATTTTTCATAAAATTTTGATATAAAAAGGAATATTTCAGAAAAAACATTTAAAATTTTGGGCCCTGGGCAAAGTCCCGATTTGCCCATATAATAATAAGGCCCTGCGCTTCCCGACCAAAACCACATCAAACTTTAATGCTTCAACCTTTCAAAACCATTAAAAAGAGGTTTCCAAATGGAAGAAAATGTGCCTTATTTTCAGCGGACTTTTAAAATGTGAATATTTTTATGAAAATTTAAAATCACAGAATGCAAAACAATGTAAAATAACGGAATTCTGAAGTAAAATAAACGTAAGTGCATTACATATTTTATTCTCTAAATTCGTGGATTGTCTTTACTTTTGAACATTTGATTCATACAATAAAAAGTAAGAAACCCCTAAGTTTAACAAATTTATAATAAATACCAATTTATTTTTCATTGAAAGTCATAATTTAATACTTTTAAACATCGAATTAACTAAAAAGTTCGTAATATTTGCTGAAATCACTGCAAAAATCTCTAATCTTTGTACTACGAAATTTTCTCTAAAGCGAATTTTTGAACTGGGACCGAGCGAGTTTGTTATAGGGAGATTCAATTGTGTGTGTATATATATATATATGAATGAACTCTTTTTCGAGTCCACACAGTGAGAAAATAAACGTTTATAAAACTGAAGTAAAATTATAACCTACCTCTCGACATTTGTTTTTTGCAATCCTTGCAGATAGCGTACTTAGTGTTGGGCATCTAACGATTCTTCGTCCATAATTTTGACCACACTTGGTGATACGACATCCATTTAGCGATGGTTAGAATTAAAAAAAAGAAAAAAAACATACAATTCGAAAACACTCGTGCAAATAAATGTGCCAATGAAACGACGCCTCTCATCTCATTACCAAAGTAAAGATTCTAGAATGGTGTTGAGCCTGCGTGGTTTTCTTCTGAAAAGCGAAGTATCGATTGAAAAGTATCGATGAAAATGGATGAAAGCAACAGAAACCGATACTTTACCGATACTTTTAGAATCGAAAGAAACGATACCTAAAAAATAGGAGGTATCGGCGCCGATACTATCGGTCGATCCCTAATATATAGTAAGTTAGTTGAAGGTATACGGTCCACCCTAACCCCCCTAATTTTTTAATTTCATTATTGCCATATTAAAACGATATTAATTGACTATGTCATTTTATCTCTCGCGCCTTTTTCTTTTTCTTTTATTTTTCCTTTACATTTATTTCATCGACTGGAAGTAGGAGGGTTTCCTAATCTTTCTTTGAAATTGCAAACGTGCGTCCACTTTCACATTCGTTAGCCCAGTGCCCGATGCATTTACACCTTTTACAAGTTATTCTTGATGCATCCTTAAGTAGTATAATAGTAAGTAGATAAATGTTCATTGAGGGATATAGAATTCAGGAGGATAAGACATTGCACAGTTAAAAATGATTTACTTAAAAATGAGTACTTTAATGTACTCATATTTTTTTTAATACATTTGCATCATAAACGAGTACATGAGGTGCTTAAATATAAATAATCATTCAAACTGAAAAATAAGCATGTGGATAAATATAGTTATAATTCCTTATTGCGTCACTTGCACACTGGTAAATTATTTAATAAACGTTTATGTGGTGTTCGGAAATATTTCGTTTCAGTAGTTATAAGAATAAATTAGTAGCGTACTTTAAATTTACGAACTATATCTTATTACTACGCGCGGAAGAATACTAAAAAAGAAAGCGCGATAAAATGAGTATATCAAGATCTCATTTTTCTGAACTATCCCTCACCGAGATTTCTGCGCACGCCCAGACTCTATTTTTGGAAGAGTCTGTTCAACGAGATCAACGTGGTCGACGCCATTATTGCTGTATAGAGCATGTGGCGTTCGCTGCTTAAAAATGGAAGAAATAATCTATCATATATAATGATAGGATAGCCCTCGTCTTGTGCGTAAGTAAAACATTTATGTTATTTGATTGTTAAAAGTTATAGTTATTTCATTTTGTTTTTGTTTATTTATATTTAAGACGCTGATCGGTCGTATAACTTTATAGCTATTATTTCATTTGTCGGTAGCAGTGGCGGCTCGTGGGATACAGCAAGTACAGACGGGCTGCACTTGAAATTATCAACACATACTTTAAAATAATTTATTCTACTAACTTTCTTAAATTCAGATTAGAATTATGGAATTTCTATGATAAATTAAAAAAAAAAATCTAAAACAAAAAACAACGTGTTGTAGTAACGGCCGGGTCGCTTATTCAGAAAAAAGCCCTTTAATCTTCCCGCAATTCAACTGTGAGACTTGGTACAGCACTCATAGCTAATAAAGAAATTGGCAGCACCGTTGCCATGGCAACGAGTTTGTAAGCAGTCTCTCCGGCATAGGGAGTTAGTAGCTAAGTACAGCTGATGAAAGATTTTCAAACGACGGCTGCAGTGAATTCGACTGATTGGCTGGAGAAGTGAGGGAGGGGTACGGAGAATATATGCTCGGAAAACTTTCGACTTTATATTGCTGAATTTATCAAGAAGGTAAGCCTGAATAGACGCTTATGAATGGACAATGACCCATCAAAGCAGTATTGTTTTTAAGTAAGCAAGAACTGGCATTTAGAGGACATGGCGAGCGAGAAAATTCTTTAAACATGGGAAATTTTAAAGAGCTTTTAAAATTATTGATATCTGAATTAAAACAACGCCTTTTTATGAGGACATCACTGACCGATTCGCAAGTTTAAAAGAAAGGAAGATTGATTTGACTTATAAAAAATAAGTACGTTTTCTTTTTTCTTTTTTTCTTTCCTTCTGAAGTTATCGTTACAAAAGAAAATTCTAAAGAAACTTCGAATCAGACACGGATTAATGCAATTTTGAGGATAAGAGCGGCTGGTTGAAATTTATGTAAATTTTATGGAAGTAAAATAGGATTTCTTGCATTTTTTATGTAATTTCTTTTTCCTCGGTGAGGGCTTAATCCGCCAGTTTTCGAATTCAGTGACAAAGATTTTCCATTCCTGTGGGGAGGAAGCGGGGGGGAGCTCATTTGCTTCCGGCTACACTAACAGTTTTGACCACGGGCCGCCACTGGTCGGTAGTATTTGTTTAGTAAACTAATTTTGTTTTGATAATATAAGAATACTTTCGCAGGAGAAATAACTATGTTTTAACTACTTTTATGTTAATTTTCATTGATTATTTATTCTGTACACTCACTTAACTATAAGTTAAATTCGTATGCATAGACCCTATGCTTAGGAATAAACCGGTCATTGTATTAGTGACCTTTTTTCTTTTCTTTTTTTTTGGGGGGGGGGGGCTTTTGGCTTTAGGCTTCTTTTTTTTTGGGGGGGGGGAATATTTTTAAGAGTAAAAATATTAAAAATTTCTATTTCTTTACATTTTAAAAGCTTTAATGTCAATGGCTTTCTAAACACTGTTAGGGAATCGCTACACTTTTGGAAAGTTTTTCTCAGATTAATAGTTACAGATACTCAAACCAACATTCTGTGATCATTGTATGTCAGATCAGTGTCTTGAATATAAATAAAAATTGTAACAAAACGAAATAATTTACACAAAACAATCGAATAATCTATACGCTTTACATACGCATAAGATAATGGTTATTCCTAAATTTCAATCAACATGTTCAAAAATAATGTATTTAATAAGAATATATTGATTCTTCTATGAGTGCGTACAAAAATCGACTGTCAATATATTCGTATTAAATATATTAAAAGTATAACAAAAATTCATATCAAAAATATACATTACATATCAATTTTTGTTTGTATTCAAAAATGAGTTTTTCATGTTTTCAAAAATGAGTACATAATGTGCTAAAAAATTTTGAGTATACGTACACTCATGTTTGAGTTCTTCCATGAACTCAAAAAATGAGTACATGAGTTTCTTAAATTTGAGAACACATTACTCGGAGCTATTATAAGATCAGAATGTACTCAAAAATGAATACATTCTGCTTATTTTTGAGTATCTTGTTTTTACAGTGTGCATAATAAAAAAATAAACCAATTCAATACTCAACAATTAATGACTATCTCATTTTATCTCTCACCCCCTTTATTGAAAATTGTCCCAAAAATGTGTCCCAAACATACGACATAAAAGTAAGAATGAATATTTGAGTATTGAATTGTTTATTTTTTTGTTGTACTATGTCTTATCCTTCTGAAATCTATATTCCTCCATAAACATTTATTTACTTAACTGTAACTGTGCTCGCACACGTATTCTTTTTACTTCTTCTATACTTTTTTCCTTCTTGATGTTACCTTGTTATGTGATGTGCCTGTTTCTTCCGTTCTAATTTAATAAAGTAAATGTTATGTTAATATCCCACGCTTACTATGTTTGTGCCATAACTCTGCTAACATTCATTTCTAAAAGGTTATGGACACCAGATGAATTAATTTATTTATTTGCGAATTTTTAACGTTCGTTTCAAGGCTGCATCATTCATCCTCAAAATGACGGCTGGAACTTGGCGAATTGAAACGCTAAATAATTACGAAACATGTAAAATGCAGATGAAAGCGCTTTTAATAAAGAATGATACTTGGATTTATGCATCAGGTTCAAAGCCTAAACCTGAAGTTTTGGAAAATGACAAAAAATCGCAAGAAGAGTTCGATACGTGGGTCCAAACGGACGAAAAAGCAAAAACAGATATAATTCTATGTATATCGCCACCTGAACTCAAACAAATAAAAAATTGTGACACTTCATCAGATGTCTGGAAAAAACTGGGAGAAATCTATCAGTCTAAAGGACTTGCTCGTAAAGCTGCATTACTGAAATCTTTAATTCAACATAAGATACCCGACTCGTCTAATGGAATTCACAACCATTTGAGAAAATTCTTCGACATAGTGAACAGACCTTCAGAAATGGATATTAAAATAGACGACGATTTGGTCACTGTAATGCTGTTAAATAGCCCCCCTTCTACTTTCGACAATTTCCGATGTGCTATAGAATCAAGAGATGAGCTTTCGAAGCCAGAAATACTCAGAATCAAAGTAGTGGAAGAATTCAATGCCAGGCCTAACGATGATAGACAAGAGACAAGCGGAAGACTCAAGTGCTTTCGTGGCTGCTCCTAGAAAACCTGCGTCTAAAAATAAAAATTATGGAAAATACTCTGGCCAGCCGACTCATAAAATGAAGGATTCATCAAGAATAACTTGTACAAGGTGTAAACGCATCGGGCAGTGGGCTAGCGAATGTGAAAGTGGAAAAAGAATAATTTTAAACATAAGCCTAACAGCCTGGGATTCTTATCCACTCTGCATGACTCGCAAATATGGTTACCAGGCGAAATACAGCAACCCTACTAGCCTAAAGCTCTGTCAACGATATCAAATAACGAAAAGCAAAACTTTAGGTGTGTTAAGATAGATACTAAAAATTATATAAGTTACTTCAGTTATCATCGACCCACGTTTGCAATTGCAAGGAAAGATTAGAAACCCTCCTACTTCTAGTCGATGAAATAAATGTAAAGGAAGAATAAAAGAAAAAGGGGTGAGAGATAAAATGACATAGTCAATTAATATCGTTTTAATATGACAATAATGTAACTAAAAAATTAGGGGGTTTCAGGTAGGGTCTAGGTTTTTCGAGGCACATTTTTCGGACAATTTGGAATCAAGCGGGCGAGAGATAAAATGACATAGTCATTAATTCTTGGTCAAATTTTGAAAAAAATCGCTTCGAGGTGCACAACTTCATGTTTAGATTTTCCCGAGTACCAAATTTGGTGTTTCTAGTTATAGCAGTGTTTCTAGGAGTAGTCCGTAACGCCGCCGACACACACACACACACTCACACAGACAGACATCTTCTTTTATAATAAGTAGAGATTAAGATGTTATCATAACAAGCAGTGACGGAAGTGGAGGGAGAGTAGAAATCTAATCAATCGTTTCCCGGTTTCCTGAATGTGTGTATGAGCATGCGCAATCGGCGTTTTGAAGCTACAGTTATCCAACACATCACAACATTCAGCCATCGGATGGTCAACGGTTGTTTACCTACGGTTGCCCAGCACAACATTCAGCCATCGGATGGCCAACGGTTGTTTACCTACGGTTGCCTAACAAAACATTTAGCCATCGGATGGCCAACGGTTGTTTACCTACGGTTGCCTTACACAATATTTAACCATCCGATGGCCAACGGTTATTGCCTACCGTTTGCTATCACAACCTTTAGCCAACAGAATACCGACATTTCCGTTTGGAGATCATCCGCTTACCCAAGTTAACAACCCTCTGCCAACGGTAATCCAACATATGTGTGCTAGCTGGACAGCAGCAACTTAGCCAGAAATTTTTTTCAGCGTTGGGTAAGAACTCAAAGGCCGCATTCGTAAACGCCAAACGAGTTGCACTCGTGCAGCAAGTTTCTATCTAAGATGTTGGTAAAGGAAACTGAGTGCTTTCGGTTTAAAAACTAGAGCGTTCGTATACAAAACTGGGTGCAATTAGTTTCAAACGAAGTAAACTGAGAACGAATTAGGTTCGTTGAGTTTTACTTTCTGCGCGTTGTTTTTGTTTAGAAATGGCGTCCGTTGTTATGGAATAGTATGATGTTATGAAAAGTATTTTACGTTTGCTGAAGCTGCAAATATTAGTTTTTCGAGGAGGAAATTGAGGCATACGCTAGAAACTGCTACGAAGGTACATACTTTTTCAAAGGTAATCATTTTCTTGTATTTTTCATTTTAGTAAATTCAAAAATGCATGTTTTAGTGTCAAGATTGAAGTTGATTTAAACCGTTATTTGCGAAATTTGAATTTCTCTTGCTAAATACTTTTGAAAGAATTTAGCAAGTTTAGCAAGTTTAAGTTGAAATTTCTAAATCTTAATCTGTGCACTTCAATGATGGCCATTCTTTCTTTTAAAAATCCTGTTGATTTTATATTGAGTATATGCTAAAAACTCTCCTCAGCAAAGTTAACATATTCGCGAATTTTAAACAAACACGTCTCCTAGGTGACGAAACTCAATAAACTGAAGTTGTTCGTAAAGGCAAAAGAAACTGATAACCACTGACAGCACTCAACACACGCATTCCAGTTTTCTTACGAAAACTCGTGCAACGAGTTTGTCGTTTACGAATGCAGCCAAAAACTGGTATACCTTATAAAAATCGATAAAACTTTTTTTTTTTTTTAGGAGGAGGGAATGGGCACCTTTTATAAAAGTGTTCGCATATAAAAATCAATTTTATAAAATCACTAGGAGCCAATGCTAGGAAAATTAACTGTAAACTTTACCTTAAACGTTCCATGACTTGTAGTTGTGGTTTTCTTTATTATAGCAGAATGCTGCATAATTTAACTTTAATTATCTGCCTTAAATCTAAAGGCACTTATAGCTTTTATTTTTCTTAATTAAAGCTCGTACTTAACGCTGTTGTAATATTAAAGCTTCAAACAAGCAGCCAATTGCTTGCAAATCGTTTTGCATAATGTGTTTCTATGTTTGGCCGCTAGAGGCGCTGTACTCCCAGTGATTCGCCGCGGAGCTATTTTCCTTTTTCTTTTCACGTCACAGGTCCGCAGTAATTAGTGACGCCGTTGCCTGGATGGCAGTATTTAGGTCCGCCCATGGCTCACTGGATATATGGTATATATCCCAGTATCACTGGGATTCTTGGATGGAAAAATTCATTTTGTAACCCTTAACAGCATATATCACTTGTGAGTCGTTTGAATTAGCCTACTACCTCTAAAAAATGCTTTAATGAATTTCTGTCCATAGAGCGTAATGTAAGGAAAATCTTTTGGGCGGCCCTGTAGATAAACTATCCAGTTGAATGGGAGCGAAATGGCGGGTGCACAACTAGATGTGACAACAATCCTGAATATAAAATTTCAACATTCTACGTGTAATACTTTTTGAGATATGCGAGTTTAATGAATTTCGGCCCATAGAGCGTAATGTATTTCGAATCTTTTGGGCGGTCCTTGTAGATAAATTATACAGTCGATTGGAACCAAAACTGCATTAACATCTAGTGTCATGCACTGCAAGTCTAAAAAATTTTACTTGAACTTGAGTGGATGAATAAAAAAGTATTTTATTAACGATTGAAAATTTGGTACAAGATAAATATAGGGAGAGTGTGAGCTAATAATAGGAATTGAAAAATAGTTTGCCCTAGGTTCGTAGTTCAATCTCAAATACCTCCAGAACTTTCAAATTTATCCACGAATACGAAATTTTCTCTCTTATCTTTATTTATTCGAGGGTGGCTTCAACCGTGGCCATCGCAATTAGTAACGGGCCTGCGTGTGTATTTTGATGAGCCATCCAAAGAGGCCTACGGATGCTCGAGTCTTCACGTATACATCAGGCATTTCTTAAGCTTCCCAGTGCTTTCAAACGTTATTTAATGTAGTTTTAAGTAGTAATTGTGTTACCATAGGCGTAGAGTTATATGGGCCCGTGGGGCTCGAGCCCCCCCCCAATAAATTGTGAACAAGGGCTGAGCCCACCCATTAATTTACCACTAAATACAGAAAACTAATTTATACTAACATAAAAAAAAGTATTTCACGCCATTAACAAACGTTTAAAAAAAACCCTTTACTTGTACTTTCAAAAATTTTCTTCTTTTGATTTCAATCATGATTTAGTATTCATTGTGACGCCATGTAACACACAATGTTACTATAATCTGCCCTCACCAGGCTCTGGTTAATTAAAATCAGATTATGCTATGTAAAGTATGAAAAGAAGAAAAGTTCAGATGTGTCTAAAATGCACTATCTCATCGAATTTTTTCCCCTCATTTGGATCTTTTACTTTGCTTCTATTTTTAACTTATAACATGGTAGGAAGATACTAAAATGGATGCTTACCTTGCATAGGTGTAGAATTCTATGGACCTATAGAGTTCGAGCGCCTCCAATAATTTACACTTATATATATTAAATCATAGCTACCAACTACTACGGAATATAATTAACCACTTTTAGTAAACAGTATATTTTTTAATTATTTTTTTCAAAATAGTAACCAGCTCGCGCGCGCAGCACAAAAATTTTGCTATATTTTATGCCGAAAAATCATGTAGACAAAGTGGTTAATTACATTCCGTAGTAGTTGGCAGCTATGAGTAAGTTATATGTACGTGAATCAGTGGCGTAGCCAGAAAATGTTTCATGGGGGGGGGGTTACGACTTCTGCAACACACATACACTATCTGGCCAGAAGTATCCGGACACTAGAGCGTCCTGAGGCACATATTAATATGATGTTAGTCCCCCTTTTGCATCGATGGCAGCCTGCACATGTCTGGGAAGACTTTCCACCAGTTTTTGATAGGTGGCCATAGGAATTGACTTCCAGGTGTCCATCACAGTTGAAGTGAGTGCTTTCAGTGAGGATGGTCGATTTGGCTAGCTACGTAATATGCGCTCTAATTCGTCCCAAAAGTGCTCTATGGTATTAAGATAGGGGCTCTGAGAAGACCAGTTCAGTTTTTGGACACCCATTTTGTCAAACCACGTCTGTGGAAGCCTCGATGTATGAATGGAGCAGTCATCCTGCTGAGAGAGAAATGAGCCTTCCTCGAAATATTGCCATAGAGTCGGGAGTGCAGCATTGTCCAGAATGTCCGTAACCATCGCAAAGTTCATGTTTACAATCACAGGAACGAACGGACCCAGGCCAAAACACGAGAAACACCCCCACACCATTATACTGCAACCACCAAACTTAACAGTCGGCACAATGCAGTCACGCAAAAAGCGTTAGCCGGGCATCCGCCAAACCCAGACACGTCCATCCGACTGACAGACTGTAAAGCGAGATTCATCACTCCAAAGAACAGTTTTTCACAAGTCCACAGTCCAATAATGATGAGCTCTGCAATCGATGCTTCGTATTCTGTGGAGTAATGTTCGGCTGGTGAGCGGCGACACGACCATGGAATCCCAAGTTGTTTAACTCTCGACGAACAGTCCTGCTGATAACACTAACGCATGATGAACTTCCGAAATCCTGAGAAATCTCCACCAACGAGGACTTGCGATTGTCTTTCGCTATCCTTTTTGAGAGTTCTGCGGCTGCGTTCACTAAGTTTTTTCTTCCCACCACTCCGTGTTTCTGCAGTTTCACTGCCTCGACGTTTCCACTTCACAATTAAATCACTCACGGTGGATTTAGGCTTCTGTAGAATGTCTGCAATCTGACGAGCGGATTTCTCACCAAGGTGGCATCCCACTATACTGCCACGATCGAACTCACTAAGCTCCTTTGACTTATTCATTGCTTCACAAACGCATACATACAACCTGACAAACCACTAGCAACATTTTTATAGCTTTCGATTACGCATCAAATTGCGTCACCCGACAGAACAGCATTTTTAGGGGGTGTCCGGATTCTTTTGGCCAGATAGTGTACATGTATACGGTACAGGTGTATGATAAGGGAGTGAAGAATAAACATTTTGTAGGGTTAAAAATTCCTCATGGGGGGTTATGACCCCCTAACCCCCCCTTGGCTATGCCACTGATGTGAATATATGTGGTTGTGGGGCCCGGCCCCCCCAATAATTTTAAAAACTTTACGCTTATGTGTGTTACTAATTCAACTACGAACTCATGATTAATTTGTTTGCTATGATACATATTGACATTAAGAAAATACATGCATATAATTTGAAGGAAAATCAAAGTAGCGCTTACTCTCATGATTCACGATTTCTTATTTTAGTTTCACAAGTGGATATTTAATATACTTTAAAAAAACTAAATACACAAATGAGAAAGACATTTTTATAATGAATATTTCATGAACGTAGTCGTATTTCCTACGTTATTTTAAACAATTCAAGATTAATCTTTAACTAATGATGTATTAAAGCGCATTTCAGTGTTTTCGGGATATCCTGTATATTGGAGAAAATTGATAAAATATGCTCTATAGCGCGATCCCTGAATTAATTATTCTTTAATAAAGACATTTCATGTAATATATATTATTCTTTTGTCGCTTTCTCAATCGAACTTTGGAAATGAGCAGGCATAATGAACGCTTGTACAAAATATTAACTACATTTGAAGTTTCTGTATAAACGGGCAAAAATCAATAATTTATAATTTACTGTATTTCTGCACTGTACCAGATGTAAGTCTTAATCACACATCAAGGCATATATACTCGTAACTGATAAATAACATTTTCAACTGGTAAAATTAAATTGTCTAAATAGTATCACAACGTCATGCTTATTTACAAGAATAAAAACTACTCAAGTAATACGATTTCTGATTAAAATAATTTATTTATAAATAACACATGAGTAATTATTCACTAAACATGATTTACATACATATTTTTAGACTTTCTAAATACATTATAAAAGCGTTCACTTACCTTTACATTCAGAGCAAAATGTTCGCATTTAGGATAAATTTTCATGAAAGAAAATGGCGCAAGATTCACAAAACGATTACCTACTCTAAAGTTCTTTAGTACGACAAAAGTATAAAAAAATTGCTTTAAAATAATAAAATAATATAACATTTATAATACTTAGTTAGAATAATAAAATAGAACACTGTGACTGGAGAAAACAGGCCTCAATGATAAACTCATTTTTAGCGATGGCAACTCATAAGCAGGCCCGTTACTTAGCGACGGCGCCGTTTCAACCCCATTAGCCACCCCCTGGCTACACCCTTGCGGCACGGCCAATATGAATTCAGCGCAAACACAGATCAAATACCGCCCGTGACGTCACGTGCAAAAAAAAGTCCACTGTGTAGGTGTAGTGTTATTTTTCCGCTAGAGGACGCTGAATGTCAAACTTTTACCGCAAGATGGCGCACTATTGTTTTTTTTTTCTCTTTAATTATTTTGGTTTCGGGATTCTTCAATGAAAATAAAATTGCCGGAGTCACAGTTGCATCGTAGCTTTTAGTGGCGCATCGGTGCAGGATTAATTTCGGGATGCATCATAAAGGCTTTGTTTATGTTTATAAAGTTATTGAAATGGCGTAAAATTTCGGTAAAATTTGTAGTATTTTAATAGTGATGTTACCATCGCTCTGTGTTATTATGACTGTATTTATCTGAAGTTTTCCACTGATGCATATCAGAAAAAACATGTTTGTTATGGTGAGTTTACTTCTTTTTGCTTAAGTTTTTTTTTTTTTTTTTTACAAGTTACAGTTCTACTTCTAGTTTTTTTTAACTTTCACGAATACTTTAAAATTTGAATTAAGATGCATGTATTGTTTAGACCACAATTTAGCTGAGCCAATAATAACAGCTTTTATGTACTATTTAAAGAATAAAGTATACCTCTGTTGTTTTCTTAGATAATTATTAGAATGTCCTACTAGCAGATACCTCGGTGATAATGTAGGTAGTTTTGTTCAATTTATATGATATGTGTAAGAATTTTGTATCTGCTAAACTTTCAAGATCATATGTTATTGAAGCGAAAGTAGAATGATTGTTTACAACCGGTAGGGGAGAGCGGGGGCTAATGGGACACTTTTTTAAATTTAAGCTGTATTTCAGTGAAAAATGCCGATATTTTAAAGTAAATTATTCTAAATTAAAGCGTGCACATGTGATTATCAAAAAATACTTAATGCGTTTTTAAAGACCTATTAATAAAAGTTAAATAAAATAATAACTGGTTTACTGTCTGTTTAGCTGTCCCATTAGACCGCACACTGTGAAAATTGAAAATTCCAAGAATAGAGAACCACATGTTCTGTCACACAATGCATGATTTACATTATCATAATCTATATGATATCTGTTATCTTAAAAAATCTTTCCATTATATTAAAACTTATTTAAAATGATTAAAAAATGCAATTAAATATAAAAATTAAAATTTTCTTTATTGTATTTCTAGAAACAACAATGATTTCTCAGGCTTAATAAACTGCAATGGTTGACCTGTAGTTATTCAAAGATGTAGTATTACTGTACCCATTCTGTGGTATACAAACTTTTCACAGAAATATTTTTTTGTGTCCCATTATCCCCCAATCTCCCCATATGTGTGAGTGGACGAAGGAGGGTTCTTGAACAGGCGTTTCCCCCAGGGTTTCGGACCCACCCACAAACCCCCAAAAAAAACTACTTAAAAAAACCCAATAAAACCCACACAGAAGTGGATTTTTTTGGGTTCTATTAAAAATTATCAAAATTTTTTTCTTTCATTGAAATCATTTGTTATTTGACATTAAATACATATAATATTACCTACACAACTTAATGCATTATACTAGATAAATATAAATATGCCAGTTTAATTTTTTTATAATTATTTTTACTATTGAAGCTAGCTGAATTTTCTTTGATTTTGTGACTACATAAATGTCTAAAAAAATCAGTAAAATACAAATTTTGCAATGAAGACAGTTTCACAGAAATAACAGCTCAAAAAGACATTAATGAAGAAGTTGACTCTCTTCAGCTTCTATCGATAATAATATGCCAACGAACATCAATGTTCATAGTGCAATATTGGTTATTTATCGTTCAATTAAATTAATGCTTTGTATAAAATGAATGATTTCATACATAAAGATAACATGAAATCAGAACTAAAACAAGTAAGTTCGTACTTAGAAACCCAATCCCACATAAAATTAGTCAATTATTCTTTTGATTCTGTGTATTTCATATTAATTCTTCTAATGTCATCAGAAAAATTAAAATATTTTGCTTCATAGTTTGATTTGATAGCATATTTTCACCACATAATTAAAATATACTCTCTAATAAGATATTGTGTGATTTTTGATACCTCGAATTTCTTTGTTGGTCCCACCGACTTTGAGATATCGAGAGTCGACTGTATATACCAAATTTGAGCTCCATCAAATGCACCTTTTAGGAGCTATCATGCTCATTCTCATGCTCTTAGGAGCTATCATGCTCACGATACATACATCTCGTAAAAAAAGCGTATATGAATTCAGAATACCTCAAAATCTCTAATCTAAGTCGAATTTTTTCATGAATACAATACTTTCCTTACATGATAAGTGTTCAGAAATTAAAATATAACTATGATGAAATTTTGTGTTTGAGACTCTTGCAATATCTTATTGTGCATCTTACTTTTTGATTGTAATCAACTTGGTAAATTATTGACAAGGTCATGCAAAAAACCTTCCATGCATTCTGTGGAAGGTCATTGTTTAGGCCATGTCCAAAGTCTTGAGCAAAATATTGCCAGATTTTGCACCTAAAGTTTCCAAAATTGAATCCAGTTTGTCAATATCTCCCTTATTGACAAACCTTAGTGAGGAATAGCCAAACCTTGATGTTATCAGGGATTGATGCAAATGAAATTTGGGTCCATCTTACAGCCCCTTCACAAAAGTACAATTGATTAAAACAACCCTTCAGTGGCATTTTATTGTAATTTATTTTTGTAAATCATTTTAAGAAAAAAATGTGACTTTTACAAAAACTAGTATGAAAATTCATAAAATAGATGCATACCAGCCAACTCTACTGAATATTTTAGGAGACTCCTGGATTTTCATGGTTTCTCCTAGTCTCCTGATTTTACATTAAAACCTCCTAGCTTTCTGATATTTAGAAGTTTTAATAGTTGGCATATTTATTTCCCCACCACTTCTGAAAGATTACCTCTATGAGGGTATATTCATTCAATATAGACCAATATGCCATTGTATTATGCCCCAATAGTAAAAAGATTTTTGCTTATGTTGATTACTTATTTGTTGAAGGATCTTGGAAATTTCAAAATTAGATGGCAAATCCATTAATTATAACATTTGAGAGTTCAAAACCCCAAAATTTTGCTACTTTTCTTTTTTTTAGTCTAAAAAGCAGATAGTTATAAATTTTTGAACATTTCAGAAAAAACTTTTATGGCCCTAAAGAAACATTGAAGTTTTATTTATTTTGCGTTAAAAGAATTCTTTTATTTCTGAGCTGTTTACAAATTCTATTTTAACATCATGACCTTATTTGAAATTGAAATTTCTGACATAAATTGTTTATTAAAAGCAAACTGTTCATTTTAAAACCGTAACTGTGTGTCCTATCAACTTATATTAAAAAAATAATACATGGAATAAATAGTGAAATTTGTGTAACACAGATAAGTAATTATGACTAAGATTGGGATATCCGTATATATTTACTGGATTTTCTTCACTAGATGTTGGCAGGTATGCAGATGTTGAAGTTAACAAAAATAGTTATTGAAATTCACAAAAATGATCAGTTTCCACAAAAATGGGACCCTGGAAAAAAATACCAGGATCGAAACCACTGGTTATATAACTTAAAAATGAAATTGGCTTAAATAAAGTTCATAAAAAATGTGTATAATTTAATAGAAATATAAGGCAGTCATGTGATGTCCTCATCACAGTTGCTGTGTTGATTAAAAGAAAGGGCACAGGTCTAACCTGTGTTCAGTAGTGGATTAACCTTCCTAACAGGCTCGGACTGGGAGGGAGGGGCCCACCCGTCTCAAGAAAAGGTGGGGGGGGTTATTGTGAAACTGATTAAATAATAGGATGTGTTAACTTTCGGGGAATGGGGGGAGGTATGGTGTTATTATTAATTAATTATGCTTCATAATTAATGCATTAATAAAATATTGATCTATTAATATGCATCATTCATATTAATTAATCCCTTGTTCATTCGGGAACCCTCACTCAAAACATTTTGAGAACTACATTTAAAATGGAGTGTTTTGAAGCCTTCTGGGGCGCAATTGTAGCTGCAAAAAACATTGTATATGTCAAACTTCATTCAAGTGCTATCAGCATAGCACTTTTTTTATTTTCTTTCTTTTTTCTGTTTGGGGGGGCCCGCCTTCAGCAGGGATGGCTCACCCGTCTGCAGGCAGTCGGACAACCGGGCCTGTTTCCTAACAATTCATCAGATTGATTTTTGAGATTCAAGGACATTATACCACTGCCCATGGTTTGTTGGCTTTGCACTATGTCTTATTCATCTATTCTTCTTCTCAGGTAACTCAGTGTGTTCTGGAATCCCCTTTGTGACCTGTGAGCAACGATGTACAGAATGCTAGGATCCTACAACGCGACTGGAGGGAATGTTGCCTTCTCCCGAAAGTGCATCGTTACCCTTGCTGTGGGGATTACATTCGGCTTCAGTTTTGCATATGTGTTATTGAGTGTTGTTGCCTGGGAAAGAACAGACATGTTTGGTAATTCATACATCAGGTTTGTTCCACCGACTTCCTCCCACGGAGCCCACCATGACCCCCACTCTCATGAAGAACTAGAGGATGCATCTGGACCAAACTCACCCGTGTCCTTCCATAAGTCTGACGAAGAATTTCACCAAGGTATGTGGCTGGGTTTTTCTCTCTCTCTTTTTTTTTTTAAGGAACTCATGCAACTTTTTAATTCTTTGAGGCGTAACCCTTACCCAATGCTGAAAAAAGGGCAGCCGTTGCCATTGCTCGACTTAACTGCCAGCAAGATGGCGGACGTTCGAAGCGTTCATCGCGTGCCACAGATCTAGAGACACTTTTTTGAAGACAGCTGGATGTGGCGGGGGTCTCTAGATCTGTGGCACGCAATGAACATTTCGATTGTCCACCATCTTGCTGGCAGTTAAGTCGAGTGATGGAAACGGCTGCCCTTTTTTCAGCATTGGGCAATCTATCCAGCTGTTCTCTCATTCTTCCATTTTTCAGCAGATATCAATGCTGTTAAAAATAATAGTGACCATTTTTTGATGGGAAAGGATGTGCTAAAAAAGTAAAGGATTCTCGTGGAGCTATGTCACCCGCACCTATTTTGATAGAAATGAAATCTATTTTTCGTGACTAGCAACAGTCAAAACGTCAGAGTTGGGTGTTCCCAGAGCAGGAACACTGCGCGCAGGGCCTCCGAGAGAAATTTTATAAGGCGGGGCGAAAATCTTCTCGGCCCCTTTCGTAAAATACAAAAGTTTCGATAAAACAGCAGAGATGGAAGGAATTTTTTTACTTCCTTGTACGTAGTATAAGGAAGTAATGTGATCCCTAAAATTTTTGGGGGCCAAATTTCGACAAAAAACCCGATTTTGACTACCTCTAAATTTAATTTTAAGAATTTTTTCGATGCATCTCATCGTAGGCTAGCATGCACGATCATATTAACGCGTCTGCAACTCATTTTGACCAGCGGCGAGTCTATTGTGGTCAGTTTTTCCATGCCGTCTGTACGTACGTACGTAACTCGCATATCTCAAAAACTATTGGTCGTAGAATGTTGAGATTTGATATTTAGGATTTTTCTATGATCTAGTTGTGCACCTCCCCTTTTGGTCGCAATCGAATGTATAGTTTATGTACAGGACCGCCCAAAAGATTCAAAATACATTACACTCTATGGGCCGAAATTCATTAAACTCGCCTAACTCAAACTATTAGGCGTAGAGTGTCGAAACTACATATTTCGGATAGTTGTAATATCTAGTTGTGCACCTCCTCTTTTGGTTCCATTTGACTGGATAGTTTATCTACAGGACCGCCTAAAAGATTCGAAATACATTATGCTCTATGGGCTGAAATTCATCAAAGCATTTTTTAGAGGTATTGGGCTATTTCAAACGACTCAGAAGTGCTATATTCTGTAAAGAGTTAGAAAATGAATTTCTCCATTAAAAAAAGTGTCTTTCATTTAAAGTTCTCTTACAGGAACACTCAAAAGATTTCCAATATATTACGGTCAATGGCAATTTTAGGGGCATTCATCCATTTCAAGCACAATACCGTCCTACCACATAAGTTAGGTAATGGTCCGACTACGGTCACGTGCCTCCCTCAAGAACTATGCCAAAAGTCGCCAAGCTTGGCGACTTTTGGTGTACGTGTGTATGTATTTAACTCTCAAATCTCAACTACTATTAGTCGTTGAATGTTGAAATTCCATATATAAGATTGTTGTAACATCAATTTTAGGGGCATTCATCCATTTCAAGCACAATACCGTCCTACCACATAAGTTAGGTAATGGTCCGACCACGGTCACGTGCCTCCCTCAAGAACTATGCCAAAAGTCACCAAGCTTGGTGACTTTTGGTGTACGTGTATGCATATTTAACTCTCAAATCTCAAAAACTAATATGAAATTTCATATGTAAGATTGTTGTAACATCTAGTTGTGCATCTGGATTTTTGGTTCCAATCTACTGGAGAGTTTATTTACAGGACCACCGAAAGAATTTCAGTACTTTAAGGTCTATGGACATCTTCAATATAATACAATTGTAGACAGTCATTGTTTGGTACATGCCCAAAATCTCGCCGTCTGTCCTCGACCTTGGCGAGTTTTGCCGAAATGTTGCCAAATTTGGCGATAGTCAGTCATTTGGTCCATGCCCAAAGTATCGCCATTTGTCATCGTTCTTGGCGAGTTTTGGCGAAATATCGCCAAATTTGGCGATAATCTGTCATTGTTGGTCCATGCTTAAAATCTCGCCAAATGTCGTCGACGTTGATGAGTTTTGCCGAAATATAGCCAAATTTGTCGCCAAAAATTATTTCGTATTTTGTATAACTCTAAAACTTTAACCCGTAGAAGTTTGAACTTTTGTATTTGGAACTATATTATAATATCTAACTATTTTCAATATCTTTTTTGACAGCAATCGACTGGGAATTTATTTACAGGGTGAGCCAAATGACTTTAAATACATTAAGGTGTATGGATGCATTCAATTCATTGAAAGTCTGTGGTCAATGACTACTTTGGCTATCCCCAAAATCTCGCAAACTATCTCAAATTTGTCGGCTTTTGGTGAAATATCGCCAAATGAAGTGTAAGAAGGAAATCTTTCAAATTGAACTCAGCTTGGCGATATCGAAATATTTGGCTTGAAATCGCTAAACCTTACTATTATTGATATTTTATCTCTTTCAAACAAATAAGTTTAGAGGAAGTGCGTAGAAAACATTTTTGATTTAATAGACGTGCAAGGAAGTCATGTGTTGGACACATCAGATTTTTTTTTGTTTGTAAAACTGCTCTTTTTAATGATTTTCACATAAAATGCTGAAAGGAAAGAGCGTGGGAGAGAAGTTTTTCTGATATGTAATGGTACTTTTAATTCATGTTCGAAAGTTGGAAATAATACTAATATTTAAATGGTAGAATTAACATTTCTGCCATCTAAATCATTATAGAATTATGTGTTCAAAATTTTGTCTATTTTTTAAAAAAGATTTTAATTACAGATCTATAAATGAAATTCGTAACACATTCTGTAAAATTCATAGACGCACTTTAGCTGAACACAGGCCCATTCTAACTTGCATAGCCCAGGGGCGGCGCCCCGTCTGCCCCCCCCCCCCCTCTCGTTGGGCCTGACTGCGCGTTAAAGTGTTAAAGAATTCAATTGCACTAGAGACTTGAAAAACTGTAGAATGCCTCTTCACAAGTTGTACTGTGAACAAAGAGTTAAAGAAAAAATGCTAAACATACAGATTTTTGCAATATTTCCCCTAATAGGTAACACTTTGTCCCATTTTTTTAAAGCAATTTTTGTGCTTATGAGTTTTTTTCTGAGTTGCATGAGATATTTTTCGTTGACTGTCAATATTAGTCTATTGTAGTTAGTGCAGAAGCATTTAATATTCTTGAATGCTCCATTAATTTGATGGACTTCCAGTAAAAATTATGAATTATTTGTGAAATTTTGACAGTTTTTTTAATCAGCACTGACCTTTGTTAAAAACTAATGAATTTACTGAAATGTGTATCAGAAACGCATAAGAACAGGTCTTTTTTTTTAAACTCCAAAAATATCATGTTTGTTAAGGCAACCAGATTGTTATCATTTTGAATTACTATCATGTTAAACCCTTA
The DNA here is from genome assembly GCA_038373885.1 of Cheiracanthium punctorium. NCBI lineage: Eukaryota > Metazoa > Arthropoda > Arachnida > Araneae > Cheiracanthiidae > Cheiracanthium > Cheiracanthium punctorium. The sequence goes on from JAWZYV010011016.1 coordinate 63,820, forward strand.
GCGTGTAGAGGTTTTATTGTGAAATCACCAATTTCTGGCGCTTTCACCCAGCGGATCCAGAATTTTTTTGGGAGAGGGGCTAAATTTTTTTAAAAGGTTATTTCGCCCAATTAAAATGCATTATAAATCAGAATTTTAGTCTAAACCAATTTGAATGCTTTTGGGAGGGGCTAAGTTATAAAATGTGATCATTTTAGGTGTTTTAAGCGTATAATAAAGCAAAATGTTGCCCTTTAGCAATCTCCTTTTTTTTGGGGGGGGGGGCTGGATCCGCTACTTCTTTCACCATTGGTTGTAAAAATATTTAGGCATTAGTCAAACTTCCTACCCCTGTTTTTCAAATAATATTTTTTCCACAAAATGCTTACACATAATAAAAAGAAGTGTGAACCATTCACATTCTTCTCAACTATATTTAGGACAAGTTGAGATTAGTTATAAAATTAATGCCTGAAATTTATTAAACACTTAGGTGTTTGCAAAATGTATGAGAATGGAATGGAAATATTTGCTCTTCAAACAGTGATCCAGTGGGAAAAAATACTTTTTTACAGCTATTGAGAGGGGAAAAGATCTTTTAAAAGAAAATTCTGAATACAGTTCAAGTGCTCCTGCAGCTCTGATTTTTTTTTTTTCTGTTTGTTAAATTTTAGTAGTTTTTTTTTTCTTTCTTATCAGTTTTTACATTGGTTATTTGAGAAGATAAGTTTAATTTCGTTCGTTGTGCAATCTCAGTAGTCAATATACTCCTATTACAAATGAATTTTTCCCATTGAAAATACTGAAATGCAGTTGATCTTTACCAGGTCTAAATAAACTCTTCCAATTTCTATATAAGTTATTTATTATAAACACATATTTTATATGTATGAATATTGAAACATGTATACCTATACATTTGTTGTCAAAGCCATACTGTAGTATTTATTTCTTTCAGTTTACTTTTTTAATAAATTAAGTGAAACTTCACACTTTCACTTAGTGGCATGGTGCATAGCGCACTGAATTGGAAGACGAAAGATGCCTGGTTCAAAAACCAGGCCTCGTCCGCCGACCTAACGGTTTGGAGTTTTCCGTGCTTTCCTCTGAAACTTAGCGTAAATACGGGTTAGGACCCCTTAGAAAGACCCCCACGGAGGGCACTCCACCCATAGGCCTAGATCCCTAGTGCAGATAATTGGCCTTAATCCCACAGCGCATAATCTTGACAGGGATGTAACGAATATTCTGTAAGCCGAATATTGAACAACTATTCGGCAATTATGAATATCTTAAAATATAATTTGTGTTTATTTAACTTTGTAAAGGATATCTATTCATGACCAAGATTTTTTAGTTTTACGGATAATATACTCTTGTGAGTTTTAAAGTGCCTACAAATACTATAAAATTAATTTTAATGATCCTTTATTTAGTATTGAATTACAGATTTGAAAAGCAATATTTTATTTAAAATAAATATAATTAATATTCGGTGTTGCGCCAAAACTATATGCCGAATATTTGATTTCGGCCTAAGATATTGAGCTAAATCACTCTACTCGTTACATCTCTACTTGACATGTTTAATAAGTAGTAAACTGATTTAAAATAGTTACGGGATTTCTTTTGTTACAAAGGTATTAGCACGAATCTCACAAAAATCGCACAAACTGGAGAGAAATATACCACAGTAACAGAGCCTGATTACGTCCAACTGGGGCCCCGGGCACTGCTGAATTTGGGGGCCCCCATCTATGAAATTTGCTGTATTTTTCATGAAATTTTGATGTAATAAAGAACAACATTTGATATTGGGGGCCCTTTAAAGCCGGGGGCCCTGGGCAAAGTCCCGATTTGCCCGTGCGATAATAAGGCTCTGCACAGTAAATAAAATGGAAATAAATAAATATTCCTTGGGCGGCCCGGTACCATTTGATCCGTGGACCGGTACCGGTACGCTGCGCGCGGGGACCACTGATATACAGTATGGCAGCCATCCATCGAGCAGTCTTTATTCCTTGATTGTGTTGCGGCAGGAACATTCAAAGGAAATGCCGGGAAGCAATGATGAGTGCAAAACTACCATCGCCGCTTCTTTACAACGAACGTACAAACAGATTAACTATTCGTTAAGTAGTCGTACTACATATTCCAAATTAAATAATGTCGGGAATTATTTTATATAATAGATGGCATCATTCATCTTGTTGAATTCTTTATTAATGAGAGAAAGGGAAAAAAATATCACTTCAGCGGAGTAACAATAACGGAAGGGGACCCCCCCCCTATCGTCGGGACATTTCAAAGGCCCCCCCCCCCCAATTTCAAATATTGTTCTGAAATATTCTTTTTTATATCAAAACTTTATGAAAAATAAAACAAATTTCATAGTTGGAGCTAGGGTTGACAAGTCGCCAAACCAAATAGCCGGACAGCCTACAATATTGAGGATTTTGTCTATTAATAGGTACAACAAAAAAATTGTATGTAAAAGCAAGCTTTTTTGATTATTACCATGAATCTTGTGAAATTCTAATGAAATATAAATAACATCGAATGCCAAATCAGTTCAAGTACTTTATTACTAATTAGCCAAAGTCACCATTAAAAAGCCTAACAAAATCCGGACACCGTTAAGTTTGGCCGGGCGCGCAATGAAAAAGCCTAACTATGTCCGGCTTTATCCTTACGCCTGGCAACGCTAGTTGGAGCTCCCAAATTCATCAATGCCCTGGTCTCCTGTTGGTCATAATCAGGCTCTGCCCATCGGATGTGTTCGTCTATAGCTACGCCACTGTATGGAGCTTCTGTATGTCTGTTTTAGTGTTTATTCTCCGATCATCGAAATCGAAAGCCATTTTTCAACTGTGTAAGAGAATTGTCAGATAGGATCCTTGTTAATCTGACGTCACCTGAGTGGCAGCTGAGAAAACACTTTGGAGCGATAACGTCCGCCCGTTTGGAATATCCCCAATCTTTTAATGCAGCTTATCTACTCATTTTTCATGTTCGTACATACACAAAATTGATATCATCAGAGGATTAGACCTTCTCGTCACCAATAATGTGAGTGCATAGATTTACACTCATCATCACATGGATCTTGTTTCTGGAAGAGCTTTCAATAAGAAACATGTTATGTTATTAAACAAATCAGAATGTTTCTTCACAGGCTGTATTATACTCTGTATAAACGGGAAGTCGCTATGTCTCGTGCAGCTATCAGGGGGGAAAATTCTGAACCGACTCTTGCAAAATGATCCTCCATTTTGGAAACTATTGCAAAATGTTGCATGTTTATAATTTTCACCAGCATATTTCATGACTCGTTTAGGTTCACCATCAATGAAGGCGTATAATATTGCTTATGAAAACACAATCTGAAAATTTATATGGAAGTATCTGGCACAATTGGATTCTTCAAAAAGTGGCAACATTTCGTAAAAGAAGAGTGTGTTCATTTTTATGAAATACTTGTTAATTATCGTTTTAGCAAAAGTTATTAAAAAATTATCGTCATTGTTCTTGCATGTTTTATAATCTTAGAGTAATATGTTTGTCTGTTTTTTTCTTCAGATATTTAATTACTTACATGTATAATTTTTTTAATATTACTAGTATGATTTGTGGCTCAATGATTAAAATGTTTTTCAAACATTGTGACATTTAGAATGCGTATCTGCGTAATACAACCTTTCATCCCTTGAGTGGGTCGATAAAATGAGGACCAAACTTTGCTTGGGGTCAAACACTGGGGGCTTCGCGTCAGACTTACCACCTGACCGAGGCATACCGAACCGGACAGCCCAAGGTCGCGAAGGCACGGTTGGGCAGAGGGGCTATTGCGCCAATGTTTGACTTGAGATGCATAGTAAATAATCGTCTCCCATTAAAGAGGCTGTTAAATAGGGGAAATTGGGTTAATGAAACATACTATCTAAAATCAGTAGGATTTGTCATAGAAAGTTGTAACTCACAGACCTATTATATAAATATATGTTACAGTTACTGATATAATTTGGAGACAATCGCATTTAGAGATGGATACGAGACGATTTTTTTGCGAGACGAGACAAGCATTTTTAACATTACGATATAGGGAATTTGCGAGACGAGACAAAGCTTTTAGGCTGTTTTGCGAGACGCCGATACAAGAGCTAACGTAAATTATTGGATTTTCACGATTGAAAATAAGTTTCATTACTAAAAAAAAAAAAAAAAATTGTTTTACCTCCTTGTTCTCGTATGTATAATTATTTATTTTTCAAAAAATGTAAACACTTCATCAGAATTAAAAAATAAATAAATTTATGAATTAGTAAAGATTTATTTATTTTGTAGCCTCAATTCGACGTTCAATGAAACATGTTTTATTGTGCCGCGGGTGAATGCATTCACTTAAAATAAAGATGTTACTATTAAATATTTAGATCTCTATAGAGTGCGCAAAAGCACTTTCACAAAAAGGAAGTGTCAACATCAATGCCAAACAGTGGTCATTTTTTTTTCAACATACAAATTGAAATTTAGCTTTATTTTTCTTGTGAGGTTACTCAGATTATAGAAAGTTTAATTTTTTTATCTTCTGAAATTTTAAAGAATCTTTTATGTTCTAATCGAAGAAGGTGAACTTAAATGTTAACAAATATACTTTGTTGGGGAAATTAATAAACTTAAATCAAACGGAATGCAAAGTTCTGTACGTCAAACGACAGCGGCCGAGCTTCAAATTTGTGCATTCTTCGGAAATATATGTTTGTGAAAAAATCTTTAATTGTATCAAAACTACCACCTCCTGTTCCTTCAGCTAGTACAGAAAAGAAAGTAGAAATGTCAATTTTTTAATTTGATTTAACCCTTAAATGCACGAATTTTTAAGACGTTCTCTCGATAGCCATGAGTGTAAGCTAAAAATCCTGTATCAGTTTTGGGTATAACTAATTAATAGTTCCAAAAACCCGCAGCTTGAAAGAAATATGTGAAATTTTTATTATTCACTATATGAATCATTTATTGTTAGAAACTATAATTTATGTGTGAAATTGACGTAAGAAATTTTACCGGCAGTGAAAAATACGGTGCAGATATGCATCGCTATTCATTGAAGGGTTAAGTAAACTTAATATAAAATAAAAAACTCTAAGCTAATCTCTATTAAAAGTGTTATGTTTTCCTCTCAAGCTATAGCAGTTCAATGAAATTTGTTTTTTTTTTCTATTTAAATTTCATATTTATGTCTCACTAGTGGTTATTTTAAATGTACAGCTGCGGGAAAAAAAAAATCGCCCACTTCCTCTTTATTTGGCCATTGTTCGTCGTACAGCAAAGTCAGGGGCGTAGCCAGGGGGGGGGATATCGGGATATCCCCCCCCCCCGAAATTTTTGGATTAGTGATGAAATCCCGTCTATTTATACACATATAAGTTCATATCCCCCCCCCCCCCGAAAAAATTTCCTGGCTACGCGCCTGAGCAAAGTTATAACCATTCGCTTGCAAATAACATATACTTTAATTTTCATAAGGGACCTTCTTCATATTTAATTCTGCATTAACTTCGGTTTTCTCAATGGCAATACTCTATTTTGACTTTATTAAACGAAAGAAAACCTTCAAATTACCCTTAATATTAATTTTCACCAATTTTCTACCATAATTTCTGGAGATATTGCGAGATATTTTTTTTTTTTTTTCCGCGATTTTAAGGGTCTGCTAATTGAAAAACCCTATTTGTAGGTTGCGAACTTTTCGCCTTTCATTAATTTTGCTCGCGACAGTTAAAAGAAATAAATATTATGTTCAGGGAAAATATTGTTTCTAGTCTTAAAATTTTCTGTACTGAGATTATCAGGGGTAGATATTAGAGTATTTAGCCAGTGCCAGTGGCCCAAATGACCAGTGACTCCAAAACTTTCTTAGTCCGTATACATGATTTAAAGAAAAAATGCTATACGACAGCTTTCGATTTTGAAAATATTTTTAATTTTGAAATCGTTATTGAGTATTTGAAGGTTCTCTTAAGACAGCATGAAAGTTCCTCAGCTACGGTCGAACACGAAGAATGGTTTCATGATTGAAAATTTATTTGCTTGAATTTCATGTAAAAAACTCAACTACTTTTTTGCCATCCCAATATTATCTATCAATGTGTTTGTTATTTCACTCTCTTCATTTTTAAATATTATTGTCTGCAGTGTGCAATATTTTTATAAGACTTTTAGCGGCATTTTAATTTATAATTAGATGAAAATTTAGACAGAAAAATGTGATTTTGAATGTTGAATGTTTGATAAAATAGGGGGAAGTCCAAAGCCCCGATGCTTCAGATATTACAAAAGGTCAAATTCATGCCTGGAATGTTGAGGATGTTAGTTTTTCAGAAATAGGACGTTGTATTGAAGACATGCATCTACAGCATCTAATTCTATACATGGGAAACATTTTTTTTTTTTTTTTGGGGGGGGGGGGGGATAGACGCAACAATAGACGCTTTGTAAAATCACCATCAAACTGTACTAACCTCCAATTTATTTGCTTCAAAATTTGCTGTTTTTAATACCGCTAACTTTTACTATTTTTGTGCAAAAATAATCTAATTTACATTTATTTTAAGCAATAAAAAAAAAATTGTCACTTAATAAATTTATATATGGTCCTTAACTCATGAAAATAACACATTTTATTTAATATAAATTAAACTACTGAACGTAAAAATTTGAAATTTTGCACAAATTGTAATAATGAATTTTGTAATATTACTTTCTGCATCGATTTCCATCGAAATTTGGCTAAGTCGCTATTAATGATTTTTTTAAATATCAATTAAAAATTCGTAATTCATATTAATATTTTATTGAAAATTATTATAATAGTAAATTATGTTTGGGTCGTTCAGTTCTATTAGTACTTATAAAAATCAGCTTCTTATTATCAATATTATATGAATGCATACTATCGTACCCGCTTTCTTTCCACATTTCCCTAATTATATCAAAAAATTGATTTTTTTTTATACCGGGGGATTCAAAATAGGTGTTAAGGCGATTATTTTTTAAACCGTTAGTAATTGAAACATACTTCCAAATAGAAAAGTTCGTCAAATAAAGAGTAGCTTTCAGGTATGACAATTTTTTTACAAGTGGTTGTACACATATTAAAATACGAAATTTAATTTTTACACGGTCCCTCCTTTCCTACCCTTTATATTTAGAAGAATGTTGCTCTTTGTCTAATAAAATTAATAAAACAAATCCCGTGTCCCTACGTGTAATAGTTTCCGAGATATGTCAATTTTAAAAATTTGGCATTCGTCGCCAAGCAATAAGGGGATATCTCCAGAGTGAGAAAAATGCGATTACTTTTCAACTGACGTTAATTTATTTTAAATAGTCACCCGATAGATACAGTTGACTCCTCAAATTCTAAATTAGTTAGAATTTTCCTGTAAAGCATGTTAGGCAGTTTCTAGTGAAAGTTATCACACCATAGTAACCTACACCATTATTTTACCATTCTCTTTAACACTTTAAAATTCCTTCTCTCGAAGAGTGATGTAATCAGTGGATGACCCCCTAAAAGACTACATTATCGCTAATTTCATAAAGCAGTACCGATCATTTTAGGTAAAACTGTACCTGTGAATTTTACACATTTAATTGCTTTTCCCAACAATGGGATCTTTATCAACTCATAGTTGGTCCCCTAAGGTAAATATTTTTTCACCTGAAAACTGACGCCAACACAGTAGGTAAAGTGACGTATGTCATCATTTTCAAAATTAACTTTCTCGCTAATTATTCCACGTAGCGACACGGGATTTGTTTTATTAATTTTCTTAGGCAAGGAGCAGCATTCTGCTAAATATGAAGGATAGGAACAGGGATACAGATAAGATACAAGGGCTAGGTCATTTCTTTGAAGAACCCTTTGCCGCTCTGAGTCTTCCGGTTTCTGCGTGTGACGTCATCGCGCTGACTGGAGAAAAATGAGGGAGAAGAAATGAGTCGTACTAGGTCGTACTTACCCAGGACTTCGATCGGAAAGAAATATTTTAGTGTTAATCTGGAATGCCCTTTATTCTAGCGTTATTTTAAAATTTAGTGATTTTCATAGTTTATTTTCACTTTACGGAAATTAATATTAGTGTTTTTTTTGTTCAGTTTTTTCGAAATGTCCGTATGTGCAATAGCAACTTGTAAGAATTCCCACAAAAACTCCAAAGGAAAAAACATTATTTTCAACGTGTTCCCTAAAGGAAATAACGAACTGTGTAAAGAATGGCTGCACAAATGTCATCGAAATGATACTGTGAACGTGAAAAATGCAAGAATTTGTTGTGAACATTTTATTGAAGAGGATTATGACGACGACATGAAAAACAGATTACTTGGACTGCCTATTAGAAAAACTTTGAAGCCCAGTGCTACGCCAAAAATTAATATTCCTGGAGCTTGTAATCTACAATTTAATTCTCCTCGTCCAGAAAGGCAGAAGAAGAGGGAAATAACTGTCAGTGCCTTAGAAACTTTAAAAAATCTTAGTCGAAAAAAGAAAGCGCCAATCAATCAAAAGAAAATACAACTATCTGCAATAACTATTCTTTGCTGGATGCAAATCTGAAGTGCTTAGAAGAAAAATGTAATATTCTAGAGAAAAATTTACAAAACAGCAATTCAGAAAAAGTTAAACTAAAAAAAAATATTTCTTCAAAGAATAAACAGATTCCAAATGTGCAGAAAAAAATTTCCGGAGAAAATTCGAGAGCAAAAAAATGAAATCTTGAAATTAAAGTCAGATTTAAGGAAAACAAACAAAATAGAGAACAAAATGAAAAAGATTTTCACAACTGAAATAAAAGCTTTAATGAATGATTCTCCAAACTTGAAGTGGAAGGCTGAAGATATTTCTCGTTGTATTGCTTTGAGATCACTTTCAACGAAAGCATATGACTTTCGGAAATTCAAGATTGGTATTCCCTTGCCACTTTGAAGCGCTGGTGCGCAAAATTATCATGCGAACCAGGATTACAAAAGGGCATTTTAAATTTAATGAAAATAAGTTCGGAAAATTTGAATGGCCTTGAAAAAATCTGTGTGCTCAGCTTCGATGAGATGCATGTGTATTCTGATATTTGTTATGATGCTGGACTAGACCAAATATTTGGTCCATGTAGAAAAGTTCAAGTAGTTTTGATTAGAGGTCTTTTTTCTAATTGGAAACAACCTGTTTTTTACGACTTTGAAGTTCAAATGGACCAAGTTCTTTTATTTAACAAACTGAGGAATTTGGAAATAATTCAAATCATTGTGAAAGCCATAGTTTCCGACTTAGGAGGGTGTGGAGCTCTATGGAAAAATTTAAGAAATAACATGGATTCAAATTATTTTCTAAACCCCATCAGATCATCTTCGAAGATTTTTGTTTTTGCCGATATGCCCCATTATATTAAATTATTGCGAAATCACTTTTTAGATTCAGGAATAACTTTGGAGGATGGAATCCTGTTAAGTGCAAAAATAATAGAAGAGGTATTAAGCAAAGGTAATGGAGAGTAAACTTTGCCACAAGCTTAAACCTGCCTATTTGTTAATAAAAGGTAATGATCGGCAAAAAGTAACACCAGCTAAAGTTTCATTTTCAGCCACCACAGCCAAGGGAATCTTAAAATTTACAGGAAATAAGAAAGTTCATGATTTTTTTAAATTAATGGATGATTTTTTTGACGTAATGAACAGCAAGACTTTGGAACCACCTGCTGGGAAAGATATGAAGGCTGCTTTTGGCCATCAAAATTATTTTCTGGAACAAAAACGTGTTCTTAACGAAATGATGGAAGTTTCAGAAAAAATGAGAGTAAATGGGAAAAAAGGGCTTTTACCCTTTCAAAAAGCAATAATAATTTCAATCAAATCGTTAATTTCTTTGTTGGAAGATTTGAAATGTATGGGAGTAAAATACCTATTAACAACCAGATTGACTCAGGATGCTCTAGAGAGTCTCTTTAGTCAGATTAGAGGTCTCGGTCGGTTTAATGATCACCCAAGTCCTTCAGAAGTTATAAAAAGATTTAAACAACTTTTGATGGCCAATAAACTTCCAAATCTTTCTTCAAAGATATGCACAGATCTGAAAAGCACAAAATTTAACTGTTACTTGACTGCCGAGTTTTAGAGAAAGCGTTTGGAAGTGATTTTAGTAGTGTGATTCTATCAAATCATACTGAAGATGAAAATGCTGTAGTTATCAACGCAAATGAAACAGAGATCCAAGATGAAGATGAGAATATGAATGACATAATAAAGGTGTTTGATTCTATCGCCTGTATCGCCTTGTTGCCTGTATCGTGGGACATAGATTTAAATTTAGGAAAATACGAAATCGATCCACAGGAAAAAGAAGGCTTGAAATACATTGCAGGATTTGTTGCATTTAAATTGAGAAGCATCGATCCAAGTTTAGGAACTCCTTCTTCCCAAGTTATGAACGTTCCTCAAAACACAGACTGGATAAACTCATTATCAAAAGGAGGTTTGATTGTGCCTTCAGAAGCATGGCTTGAAGTGTGCCAAGAATTTGAAAAAAAATTTCGAAGTTTTCACGGAAATTTTTATAGAAAAACTAAAGGAGTAATTAAAGAACTCATTCAAGAGATAGAAGAACGTTTTCCGAAAGTTAAAAAAAAAGCAATTTGTTTGTTCTGCCGCATAAGGACATTTATAAGAATTCGTCATTTATAAGAATGGCGTCGAATCATTTATATATATATATATATATATATATATATATATATATATATATATATATATCCTGGCAAATATCTTGCTTTCACTTTATACATATTACGAAGTAGACGCTTATTATTGTCTAGGTAATTTGAGAAATGAAAGAATTTTCCGCACTTTAACGGATCACCGTTAATCTGTAGATTGGCTAGATAGTCTGCAGAATAACTGATTTTCGCACATTAGCGATAACACATTATACTAAAAGCACAATTTAGATTTTTAAATTTTTTTTCCTGAAGGGAAAAGGAGGAAAATGGATTATCAAAAATTTTTATTGCTATGCTTAAATTTGTTGTTTAGTGAGTTTACTTTTAATTTACAGTAACATTTATTTATTATTCTATACTATTCTTTAACTGAACAATGGTTAATTTACGTATACTCACATCTTGCAACCCTGATTTCTTTAAATCATCGCAAATTTCTTCATTTTGTGATGAATTTTGGCAAAATTGCGTAAGTCACCCGACTATACAATATTCTCAGGAGCGTAGCCAAGGGGGGGGGGTTAGGGGGGGGTCATAACCCCTCCCCCATGAGGAATTTTTTGCCATACAAAATGTATATTCTTCACTATATTATCACACATACGTATACTTATATATGAGTTGTAGTAGTCGTAACCCCCCCCCCCTTCTATCAAAAATTTCTGGCTACGCCCCTGAATATTCTTATTTAATTTCTTTATTTTATTATTACCATTTTTTGAGATTTTGTGAAATGTGTGTTAATTTTTGTTTGCACATCACGTGATAACGTCTAAAGCGAATAGAATGAGAATTACTTTTGCACACACGTATATGAGAGGTTTTGAATTTTATATATGAAGGACTTACTGCCAAAAGGAGGTAGCTCCAACTATTAAAGTTTGTGGAAAACTGTAAAGTACGTTTGGTGATTCACCACATACTAATTAGACTAGCAGTTTTATCTGTTGAATAATACAGAAGCAAACAATTGGGCTACATCCTTTTAGAACCAAATGATAGATTTTTTTCTTTTGTTTTTACACTGCAGGATAGTATATGTAACTCCAATAGAATGAAGCTACTATCTTTTTGCAGCAAACCCTTTACATTGTTACTAATTTTCGGGGCAAAGAGCTGTTCCGGAGTTTTAAAATAGTTTAAAATTCGTATTCTACGTGTCAAATAATTAAAATTTGCTGTTTGTTGCATCAAAACCGGTCAACCAGAGCAGGAGATACAGAGATTTGGGTTTCCCCATTGATTTGTATGGCGTTTTTAAAAATCTCCGTAATATTGGTCGTAGGCTTTCGATAACCTCACTTTTGGGGACTTATTTTTGACGACAAGTTTGGCGGTACTTCGCCAAAAGCCGCCAAGTTTGCCGACATTTTGGTCATTTGGCGCGATTTTCCCAATGGGGCTTGTAAAGTTAGTTTTTCTCATTAACATACATAATAGCCTAATATTTCTCTTCTATGACGTAATCAATTCCCGCTTTATGTGGAATCTTCGAGCGGTACATTCTTCTACAAGCTCCTTGTAGCTTCGGCGAAACCTATAAATACCGGCATGATAGATCTATCATGGCCCAGTCAATGTGGATCGAGCTTCCGATGAGTATGCTGCTTTGCTCTGTGAATTGTATTGTGCTATGAAAGCGGTATTTTCGCTTGCCTTTTTGAAGCTTGATTTTTTAAGAGCTGTGTGTAAATTCTTCATTGCTGTACCTTGAGGGACAGTTTACGAAATCTCTCGTATATTTCGACTGAATTTTTGCCTATGGAAGTGTTTTTATTTTGTGTGAGAAATACAGCATTTGTGAAAGCTTCTGTACTAAGCGGACTGTTAAAAGCACATTACTGGCTGATTGTGCTTTCGAATTTTGTACAGCTGATTGTTCGACGAAGTTCTAGAAGCAATAAAGTGTGTGTTCCCTCCTGACAAGTGAACTCTTTTCTAGAACTTTCTACACCTAATGGACTTTACAACGACGAACCCAGGAAAAAAACAGAATTTTCTGCAACAATATGTGTAAGGCAGGCTTTGAATTTTGTCGAAACTTGAATACATTTTGAAATATGGATGCTTTTTCTTCAAATCTTGCAATTTAAACTCATTTTCGTGTGTCACACAGTGGTGCGATTTTAAACAGCGACATAAATCTAGTTATGATAATGCCTCATTCTATTTGGAATTAAATAAATAAATAGCTCTTGAGATTCTGCGAAATATGTTTGAAGTAATTTTGTAAGTCAATTTTCATTTACTAATCACGAAAAAACACCTGATGGTAATAAATTGATAATAACATTTCCTGCAACAACTTGCATAACTCGAAAATTACGTTTTTTCAGCTAATACTACAAAAATAATTCCTATAATGGGAACTTTTAACAACAGTCTACCGTCATTTTTACAAACCTGTTGGGACCACTCAAATAGTTCGTAAAATCCGTAAGTGTTCGTGAAAAAGGTGGTTTGTAAAAACGAGTGCCGAGTGTAAGTGTTTTGTCATTTCTGAGTTTTCAAAATTGACTCTTAGGATCGCGGCAGGGTTTGCAAGTTTTTGACCCATGACAATTTTTGACGGTTTCAACCATGGTTTAAACTGTCACGTCAAAAACCCTATGTCAAAAACCTTAAATATTGCACTTTAAAATATGTACAAATTACATATATTAATTTATTTTAATACAATTACAAATATTGATTGATTGTTATTGATTGTTATTAATATTAATCTAACACAAATATTGACTGTAGCAAAAATGCTAACTGGTTTCTTCAAAATTGCACACATTGTGAAATATTATAAAATTAACTTTTAAGAAATATTGTAAACATCTTTTATACATTTTTTTTTTTATCAAGCATGTTGTCTAGAAACAGAAAAGAGAGTGGAAAAGTAATTTTATTACATATCTAATTATGTTCAAAACATTATTCTTGCTGTTATAACATTAAAACTCTAAATTATCTATCTGCATCAAAAATTAGGACGTCCTTAAAATCTTCCATGGCTTGTAAGTTTCCCACATGTAAAATACCAATACCATTTTGTGATAAATTTCAATGCTGCATTACATTTAATACATTGGTTACATTCAACAAATTGGTAATCTATATTGAATGGGAAACTTTAGTATACTGATAATTAAAGGTGTTGATCTTTATTTCAATCTATTTAAATGAGTGAAATTATTATTATTATTATTATTTTGCTGCTTAAAACCCTTTCAATTTAGGTGTTTAGATTAAATCAAAATAAGTTAAATATTTGCTTCTACAGGAAATGTTTAGCCATACTTCAGTTTGAAAATTTTGAAAGACTGTTGAACATTATTTATATATTAACTTTCCCTCCAAATTATATGTATATATACTACTGAATAAATTAAATTTAAAATTTTTTATTCTATAAATAGTATTTATTTATTTATACAAAGAAATGCGCACTACAGACAATTATTAATGAGCCCAATAATTGCCATTTGTTGAGAAATAACTGTCATTTTTTAATATAATAATTATTTTTCAATATAATTAATTATGTATTTAGTTTAATGCAAAATGAAAATATACTGCATAAATAGTTTACATATTGTTGTTCTCTTTCTTTTATGGATTAGTTTTTGACGGTTTAAACCAGTTTCCGACAGTTTAAAACAGTTTTTGACGCTTGTCATGTCAAAAACCCAACCCTGAATCATGGTAGTATCGTTTTGGCGAATATACGTTTCTTCACTTTTACGCGACTTCAAATGTATTTCCAGAAATTGAAATTTTCGAGTTATGACGTTGTTACAGCAAATGAGCAATGCTTCAACGTGACAAATGGGTGCATGACAGGAGAGAGCTGGATGGCTTCTTTAAATAACTGCTTATTATATTAGATTAAATATTTGTAACATATTTGTTGTTGAGTATTTTAGATACGTTAAATTTTATGAAAGCTACCACACTTCTCTTGCACGACTGTTAGTGGCCTCAGGATAGCTAAACATTCACGCTTAAACCCAAAGAGCGAAAAAAACGATACATTGCGGAGCTATCCGTTTCCTTGGAAACCGACTGGTTTTTCCGCGAAAAGGCTCTTTACGTAGTCCTTTTTCTGATAAAACTCTCCTCCCTTCGTATCTTTTCCGAGAATTTCTCCTCCCCGCTCATTGTTATATTCCGCACCGCTCTTGTGATCGAAAAACGCTCCTAAAGGAGAAGCTCACTTTTGAAAACTGGCTCACTTTCCACTCCGACTGATCGAATTTCGCTTGTTTGGTTTAAGCGTGTTGGTTCAACAGCCCACTTTCAGGCCAGGGCCTGCGCTGCCCTGCCCAACCACGCCTTTGCGACCATGGGCTCTGGGGTGCGAAAGCATATGCCTCGGCCAGGTGGTCAGCCTGACGCGAAGCTTCCAGTGTTTAACTCCCAAGCAAGCTTGGTCCTCATTTTATCGACCCACTCAAGGGATGCAAGGCTGAGTGAATCTTGCCCAGCCGGGAATCAAGGTAATAATGTATCTTTTCGAAATCAACACCTTAAATATCCAGTCTTCAAATATAAGCCTTTTTTTTGTTGTTTTGTTGCTGTTGTTGTTGTTTAAACCTGAATTTTCTCGTAGGCTTTAATCTTCGAAATGCACTGTCCATCGCATTATATATTTTTGAATATAGCTGAGCTTTATCATTCACGAATAACTAGTTAATTTTTCTGCCTGTTGTCTAGCGCTTTTTGTCCTTTATTAGATCTTGCACCTCTATTATCAGGCATCCAACTCACCATCGCCAATCAATTGCGCAATTTTTCAAAACACTATTCAGGGATAGTGTTTTGCATTTTAGCAAAGCCGGTTCTGCCAAGTTCGCAACTCATACCGGCAGCTGAAAAGAGAGGACGTCCAAAATAGGTTTTTATTCCATAGACTACGGACTGCATTTAACCCTTTGAGGCGCAACCCTTTCTCAATGCTGAAAAAAGAGCAGCCGTTGCTATCGTTCGAATTAACTACCAGCAAGATGGCGGACGATCGAAACGTTCATCGCGTGCCACAGATCTAGAGACCCTGAGCTGTCGTCAAAAAAAGGGTCTCTAGATCTGTGGCACGCGATGAACGTTTTGATCGTCCGCCATCTTGCTGGTAGTTAAGTCGAGCGATGGCAACGGCTGCCCTTTTTACAGCATTGGGCAATCTATCCAGCTGCTCTCCCATTCTTCCATTTCTCAGCAGATGTCAGTGCTGCTAAAAAGTAATTGTGACAATTTTTTTTTACGGGAAAAGACGTGCTAAAAAGTAAAGGATTATTGTGGAGCTATGTCACCCGCAACTATTTTTATAGAAATCAAATCTATTCTTCGTGACTGGCAACAGTCAAAACGTCAGAGTTGGGTGTTCCCAGAGTGGGAACACTGCGCGTAAAGGGTTAAACGTTAGTTACTTTTTACATTAATGCATAGTTATAGTTCCCTACATATTGGTATGCATGAACTTATTGTTGAATTTGCGCGACACATTAAAGTTGCAAAACATCATGTAAAATAATATAATTTGTCTCTATGTATGTTTTTCCTTTGTTGTTCTATCAGAAATTTTTTATTTTTATACTATTTGACTATGTATATTTTTTTTGCTTAACTTTAAATGGCTGACCGATAATAAATGCACATAGGTGGCCAAATAATAATTGCACGCTGGCAGTCAAACATCTAGAATGGCCCTGCGTTTCATCCAATGCAACTCACTGCATTTGGTCTTTCATAAACCTTTTTTTGTCAGTTTTACGAACCAAATTCACTACGAAGTCGATACGAGTTTTACATAGACGTATCTGATGTCTCACCGATGTTTAAAGGGTCACCAACATCGTGAAATTGGACGACATTACATTACTTTCTTTGGGGCTCTTTGAATTTGCAAGTGCATGCCAGTGATCCGCAGACTATTCGGAGCTTAAATAGAAAAAAAAGTCCCCAATTATGCGAAGATTATTAAAATTTTCATCTAAAGAGTGCATAGAGACGAAGTGGCCACTGATTTTATAGCGTGTTCCACGCACTTTATGTTATAATTAAAGACAGTTGTACTTTATTTTTAAATTAGTAATCTTCTTAATTATAAATGAAAATGTCAGGTCATTGGTTCGCCATTTAAAGTCAACGTACTGATGAAATGAATGGCCCACCTAGGCAGGGTGAAACCACGGAGCCCTGGGTCTCTCCCGAAATTTGTATGTTTCCTCATTGGATTTCAAGAATCGAGATTTTGTGTAAGAAATTGTGCTTTTTCGACCTTTTGGGCCCTCCGCGAAATATTTTTCTTGCTACTTCCCTGATATGGCTAAATAATTTGATGGAACCAGAGAGATGCCAGACGGATTAGGTGTTCGGGACTTCGTGTGTTAAAACTGATCAGTAGAGTAACCGCTCGGAAATCCTGTGTTGATCGCTTGATTTGTGGTATATCGCTTGAGGTTGAATAACACTGGAAATTATGCCTTTACCGATTCGCCTCCTCGGATGTAAATTGGGGTTCACTCCTTCATCTTGATCGCAATCTACCAAGATTTTTCTCGTATTTCTCATTGTTTCTGGCAGCCCTTGCTGAAGACTCACTTCCTTTGCAGCTACTGTATTTGTGTATTGTGCATTGTTATGTGAACGACGGAAGATGGAAGCGTGCGTCCTTGACCGCCGAGGTCGTGTTACGGAAAAGTGGTGAATCTTAAGTAGCTTTGTCGGAGAACAAAACTAAACAGAAAAAGAGTTGCGAATTTTTGTGTCTCGGACGCAATGGCAATAATATTTGAACCAGTGTTCAGATTCAGCGATGTGAAAGAATTCGAATTTCACCGTATTGCATTAGATGCATGCTTGTGACAGGCCTTTAGTGAACTGGTCACCGTAGCGAAAGAATCCAGTACTGTAAGACCTCATGTGAAAGTTTGATAGTGATTAAAATGCAGTGAAAAAAATGAAAGCTTTAGAAGAAGGGTCATTGTTTGCGAAATTTATAAATAAGTTTAAAAAAAGTTTATTAAAGTTTTTAGTGCGTTAGGCTTATGCTAATGTAGTGAAGTAAACTTTCAAGTTATAGTGCTTGATTTTGATCCTTCTTACGTATAAATGTAGACATAATTCAGACGACTTTTTTTTTTTAATTTTTATTGTATAGACATTCGACTCACTAGCTTAATTTAGCAAACCACTTAATTACCAAGCATCGTCACAGGTTTGTTATACAGTAGAACCCCGATCTATCGTTCCCGCATTCATCGTTTTCCCGTATTGATCGTTTTATTTATGGTCCCTGCACAAATTGTATTTGAATAACGCTAGAAGCCCGCATGTATCGTTCGCAAAAAAGTGACTTTCCCGCATTCATCGTTGTAAAATCGTTGTAAAAGAATCCAGTACTGTAAGACCTCATGTGAAAGTTTGATAGTGATTAAAATGCAGTGAAAAAATTGAAAGCTTTAGAAGAAGGGTCATTGTTTGCGAAATTTATAAATAAGTTAAAAAAAAGTTTATTAAAGTTTTTAGTGCGTTAGGCTTATGCTAATGTAGTGAAGTAAACTTTCAAGTTATAGTGCTTGATTTTGATCCTTCTTACGTATAAATGTAGACATAATTCAGACGACTTTTTTTTTTTTTAATTTTTATTGTATAGACATTCGACTCACTAGCTTAATTTAGCAAACCACTTAATTACCAAGCATCGTCACAGGTTTGTTATACAGTAGAACCCCGATCTATCGTTCCCGCATTCATCGTTTTCCCGTATTGATCGTTTTATTTCTATGGTCCCTGCACAAATTGTATTTGAATAACGCCAGAAGCCCGCATGTATCGTTCGCAAAAAAGTGACTTTCCCGCATTCATCGTTGTAAAATATTTCTCCTGACCAAAATGAAATTGAACAGTAAGTGAATCCATATGGCATACAAACTGTAATTGCTTCTTGGTATTATTTCTTGGTTCATTGATGATCAGATGAACAGTGGTTGCGTGTTGAAGAGGATGTACATAGCGTGAAATTTAATGATTATAATTCCATTAATCGAGACGGTGAGACTTGCGGTATCCTAAACATGGAAGAAACATGTGATGATGCAAAAATTGAATACAATGGCGAAGGACAGGATAATATTCATGCCGATGAGGATGAGAGTACACTAGTATGAAGTTTGTCTGAAGCAATAATGATATTTGAAACTCTATGAACTTTTTTATACAAACATAAAATCCCATGAAAGGTCCAGAAAAGCTCCATTATTGTGAATCTTGAAAATTTACCGCTTAATTAAAAAAATGATGAATAACCCCACATAAAATTACTGAATTTTTGAAATAAGTACCAAGGAAAGTCCAGATGTGTTTCTTAAAGTTCGTAAATTTCCAAATTCTACCAATAATATAAATGTGTACGCTTATGTGTTTGGATGTTTTTGACTGAATCACAGAAAAATGGTTGGAAAAATTTGTAATGAAGATAGCTTATGCCCTGGATTAGCATACAGGCAACCTTTCAAGCAAATAGCATAAATAATTCTTTTACAAAGACACTCAAAATAATGCTAATGCATTGCGCTCTATGGAAATTTTGTAGCTACTAAACCGATTTTAAAACTTTTTTCACTGATTGAAAGTCCTAGGCGTATATGGGGAATTCCTCTGTGTGGAATTTTCTAAGGGATCCTAGCCCGTATTTTCGCGAGGTTTTGGAAAAAAACACGGAAAACTGCGAGCGGCTAGGTCGACAGGCGCGACCGGAGTTTTAACCTGGCACCTTCCAGTTTTGAGAGCAGAACCTGTTAGACACTGGGGGGACCCTGAGTGTTATAGGCTACCTTTTATGCATATATCACAAATAGTTCTTTTACAGGGATACTCATAAGAATTACATTACGCTCTATGTGTATCTCTATAAGTACTGAACCGATTCCAAAACTTTTTTCACTGATAGTAAGCTACACTATTCTTGAGTATTATAGGCTAAAATTTATGCATGTAGCGCAAATAGTTCCCTTACAGGAACACTCAAAATAATTCTAATAGATTACGCTCTATGGGCATCTCTTTAACTACAGAACCGATTCTAAAACTTTTCCGCTAATAGAAAGCTGCACTATTCCTGATTAACATAGGCTAAAATTCATGCATATAGCGTAAATATTTCTTTTACAAGAACACTCAAAACAGTTCACAAATACTGTCGTAACTCTCTCTATTCGCCAAATGCCTGAAAAAAATCTATTGGGTTGGCAACAAAGTAATTGCGTTTTTCCGTATGTCAATATTTCGCCTGGCCAAAACTACTGAAGTTAATTATGCGAAATTTGGCACGTACGTGAGTTCTTCAACATAGGTGCTAGATCAGAGAGCATTTTCCAAAATTCGTAATCTTAGGGGGGGTAAGGGGCCAAAAAGTTCTTTTTACATATCCCGCGTGATCTCAAATAAAAATAGAGAAATCCGTGAAATTCTTTCTGTAAAATACAGCAGTCACGAATACCTAAAAATTAATTTCAGGACATTTTTAATATTGTCCTCTAAGGAGGATAGAAGCGAAAAAAGGGGGAGGGTGGCCACCTTTTATGGACGAAAAATAATACTGCCAGTGAAATTCTTACTTTAAAATGTAACAAATATGAATCGTATGTTCAGGCACAGCTTACCTGTAATTAAAAACTTGTTGAAAACTTATTTGCTTGAATTTTATACAAGAAAACGCAGTTACTTTGTTGCCAACCCAATAAATTTAGTAATTCTGCATACTCTCTTATTTTAAATGAAGTATACTACCATGCATTATACTTCATTTAAAATAAGTAAAAAGCAAATAATATTTAAATTCAGTTTCTTTAGTCGCAAACATATTTGTTATTCATACATGCTTCGTTTCTCTCGGGACCTAATTCTAAAGCCGACGCGGACGAAGTCGCGGGTAGCCGCTAGTTTGTTTATAACTATCAAGCAGAAGTTGTCCATGCAGTCTATTTTTTTTTTTTAAATTTGCAACCGCTCTATATATTTCCTGAAAAATTAATGAGATTGGATAAAAAAGAAAGAAAAACAGAAGCGGATTTTGTGTCTTCACGTAAAAAGTAAAGCTTGAGATTAACGATCGCCAGTGGCGACTGTAGAATGATTAATAGCAGCTATAAAACTGTCTGTCTGCCAAAATTGGAGGCCTAATTGCCAAATTGACTTTTTTTGTAAGCTAGAGCACAATACTGGGGATGGGTACCGAACTTAAAGCAGGGCTTAATTTCTATCAGAAAAAGTGCCCGAGCCATAATGTTCTCTAGAGCTCATGTTCCATCTCAGTAGAGTACTGTAAACCCCCGCAACCCCTGCAATACGGGTGTCAGTAATATATTTTATTAAAATAATGATAATTCAAAGATTTTCCCTATGCAGTAGTATTGGACATTCTTTCATCAATTCACAGAGCAGTGAAATGTAATGAAATAGCCTTAAATTAGTATAAAGAAATCTAAGCAATACACAGTAGAAGATCCAATATCTGTTGGTCTCGGGACTTTCAGATTTGTTCGTGGCAAAAATTGTTCCTGGTGGGTCTGTCTGCTAAAATCGGTTTGTGTGCGAAAAGACGGAAATTTTCGAGTTGATGTATTGGTGGGCTCCGGAGCGCAATATTCATAAGCTACGCCTAATATGTAATAATTCACTCCAAGGAAAGAAGTACTGGAGTTGAGCTCCAGTGAGCTGCTATGCAAATTAAGCCCATATCTAAAGCAGAACATGTCCAAATCGACGCAGAATAATTTCGGGTGGATGAAGAAATGAGGGGGGTGAACGGGGAAGCAATAAAAACGAAATTTGGATCAATTTTGCGTCTTATCCACAAAAATGAATTCGGCCTTCGCGAGGTTGCTATCTTTCGTCGTCAGCAAGAGGACGGAAATGCCTGCCTGGGATGTACTTTTTCACTTCATCACACATAGCGTTGCCAAGCGTCCGGATAAAGCCGGACATAGTTAGGCTTTTTGATTGCGTGTCCGGCCAAACTTAACGGTGTCCAGCTTTTTTTAGTCTTTTTACTGGTGACTTTGGAACTGATTTGGCATTCAATGTTATTTATATTTCATTAGAATTTAACAAGATTCATGGTAATAATCAAAAAAGCTTGCTTTTACATACAATTTTTTTGTTGTACCTATTAATACTGAGACAAAATCCCCAATATTGTAGGCTGTCCGGCCTTTCTACCCAAATGTCCGGCCGAACTGGCTGGTCTGTCCGGCTATTTGGTTTGGCCACCTGGCAACCCTAAACACACCTGCCTGGTGCGCGTTAGACTGATTTCGTCATTTAGGAAATTCAAAACTTAGTCGAGAGTGGCTAATTCTTGTTTTAGATTTTCAAAATTTCGAAAGTCATATGTGCCGGGCAAACTTCTACACAACAAAAAATTTCGAGACCTTTTGCCACTAGAAAAGTCGTTGTCGGCGTGCATTATTCGAACTACTGTTGCTTCGATAGGCTTTAGTGGTATTTTGTGCACTTCATGTTTACATATTTTTTCCGTAGTCACGTCCCAGCTTAACTAGCCCTCCTACTACGGACAATTTCTTAGTATTCACTCTCAAAAGTTTTTTCTTCAATTCACGGAAATTTTGTAGCAATCGGGGCTGCCGGAATATTTCCGTTAATTGACGAATATCCGTTTTTTTTCCTCCTCAATTGAAGAAACTTCTTTAAATTAACGAACTTTTTTCCTCTTCTTCAGATTTTCAGAAATATTAAATTTCCAAGGAGTACGGAAATTATTCGTTGAAAAACGAGGAATTATGCATATATTTTGAGAATACTGCTGATGATATCCACGCTTAAACCTGTTGATTAAAACTAACACTCATTTATTGATTAAATTTCTTATCGGGCGATTTAAATCCTTTTACGCCAAAAAATACTCATTCAAGACAATAATTTGTGAATGCCTCAATTCGCCCCAGCACTCCCCATCCACTATATTCTATTTAACTCATTTTCCGCAAAAATCTTGTCTATTTGAGTATTCTGTCTCTTCTCCCCCACGACCCATATCCTATTACTATCACGTGACCCACGCTGTTCAACGGCTAACGGTTCATAGTAAAAAACGCGGCCAGGCCATAGTTGTGTGTGTATTCCGCTGGTGATAGTTTTATGTTATATCTGAATACCAAATGCATCTTTTTCATATTCAGAGTTGTGAAATAAATTCAGCCTAGATATGGAGAAGATGCTTTAGGTAAAGATTTCGCTTTAAGGACATAGTTTCTTACGATTGGATTATAAAAAGCTGTTGTAAAACAAATGAAGTTATGATATGTCCACCCAAAATGAGTAAGTAGTATTTTACCTTTTTCATGTCAATAAATTGGGTTGCTTCTTTAATTAAATCTCACAGCTGGTTTAACCATGATTACATTTCTGTATTCTGACTGTACTGTGAATTCGTTTTATAACAAGAGACTATAGTGAAATTATATTCTATTTATTCAAAAAATACTTTTTTATAGTGTATTAAGATATATGTAATGGATTTGCCTTGATTTAAAATTTATTTTCTCGGGCTTATAATAATAGATTACAGCTCTGATAATAAAAAATGAAGAAAACGAATCATTCAATATATTAATCAAAAACAGCAAATTTTAATAAAACACCCTTTTTCTAGCTTAAAATAATAATCTTAATTGAGTACAGATATGTTAATTAAAAAAGGGCTGATTTTGCAAAAACGCTCATTCTATAGCTTAAATAATAATCGTAATTGAGTACAGTTATATTAATCAAAAACGGACAGACACTCCTCATTTTTGATTATTATTTAGCCTAAATGAAGCTGTTGTGTAATGCTCAAAAATTGAGAATTTTTCGCTCAATTGATTTTTGTCGATTAATTGAGCAAATTTTACTCAATCGGGAGAATGGCTGTTTGAAGTCAAAAATTGAGTAAAAATATACTCCGTTTGATTATTATTTTACTCAATAGATTTAAGCGTGTCGATTATAGCAAAAGATGTGGATCGAAAATGAAATGCTTGTGGTTTTTCCAATTCGAAAATTTGCGTGGTTTTGAAAAATTCGTTGGTATATCCAGAAATTTGTGACATTTTTCTGAATGTAAAACTGGAATTTTTGTTCAAATAAAGAAAACTGGCGGTCTGCAGCACTCGTATAAAAGTGTTGCTTTTGGTAATGGACACTAATTGTATCTATATGAATAAAAATACTTCTGTCTGTATATTACTTGGGGGAGAGGAGGTGTTTGCTATTTCTATGCGTTTTAAGCTACTGAGAACACAGTACCACCGTTAAAATCAAATTTGTCTTTCTGTCCGTGATTCTCCCCCCCCCTTTTTTTGAGGGGGGGGGTTACCTAATAACGATTAACGTAAAAACAATTTTCACGAAATAATGATTAAAGCGAATTAAATGAAATATGGTAAATGTGATAAGTGGCAGCGAAACTTTAACTATAAGCACTGAATTTTTTTTTTTTTTTTTTTTTTTTTTTCAATTTTGATAAGATTTTGCAAAAGTTGTTTCAAAATGCGCAAATTTTTGTTTTAATAATTACAACTGAAGCCAATGAAATGAAATTAAATGCATGATAGGGGTCACTCAATTTAACTGTAGGTGTTGAAAAAAAAAAGTTTAATGAAATTCTGAGGTTTTTGCGAAAATCGTTTCAAAATCTGTAAATATTTGTTGCACATTACGTAATAACGACCGAGGGTGGATTATAAGGAGGGGGCGACCGCCCCCCCCCCCCGAGAAAAAAGAAATTAATGTAAAAGATCTTATTTTAATTTCATAAAATTGATGTATATGTTAATCTTCTAACTAACCGCCTCCCCTCCGACAAACTTGCAATAATCCGCCACTGATAACGACTGGCACAAATGAATTGAAATTCGGTGACATGATAGGGGCTCACTCAACTTGAATTATAGGCATCCAAAAAAAAAAAAAAAAAAAAAAAAAAAAAGAAGAAAAGAAAAGATGAGATTTTGCGAAAAAGTTTTGCATTCCTGTAAATGAAACTCCTGAGAGAGTAGTATTTTGTATATTTGTTTCATCTTCATGAATGCAATCTCCCAGGAATTCCTGTTCTTTATCTGAGAGATATTTCATAACATAAGCGTCACTTCGTCGTACTTAAAACTTGACCTGGGTTTATCGAACTGCCTACCGGCCAAAAAGAGAATCGACCTTCCTATGTTTTTTTCTTTTCTTTGCTTTTTCAGGTATATACTATCCGTTGTTTCCGCACCTTTTCCTGTAGTGAGTTGCATGTTTTGTTTAAAGAAGGTTCGCCGTATTAACATTGCTTTTCAGTACTCTTTTGCAAATGTTTATTCGGAAAAATTCTTGGAATATGCATGAAAAAGGCATGCCAAGGATCAATATTCTGGCCTGAGTCTCAAGATCTTTTGATCCCATTTTAGGTCTCAGGGTTTTTCTTAATTTTCCAATCCTTTTAGGAGTTTATTCACAAATTGCAGCTTTCCACACTTTTCTTCATGAGGTTCGGAAGATCATTTTATTGTTCTTTACGCTGAACAACGTGAGAGCATTTGGTTTTGAAATAATTATTCTGAAGTCGCGCGAAAAATTAAATTACATGAATGAATGTCCATTAACGTATGCTCATTATTTATCTAGAAATATGCGAGAAAATTTAAAAATGTCGGCAAGGCCGTACCCGGTGGAGAGGAGGGAAACCAGGCGGTTAGACTCCCCTTTTTCTGGGTGTGGCTGTTGAAGATAATTAAAAGTATTTTTGATAATTAAATAATATTTCAACATTTTGTATTAGATATCTTTATATAACTTGTAATTGTGAATAGTTTGTCGTATATGAATTTTCGCGATTGTTTCACATTTATTTTCCAATATTTCTTTTCGCAAATTTTGAAATTGAGTATATTTACGTTACACAACTTAACCAATAGGAATAGAATTGTGTCTAAGTTTATATAGACATGACATGCACAGCATTTAAGAAAAGGAACTTGATGTCTGTAGTGATTATGCGTGCATTTTATTCTAAAAATATTTGCATAAGAAGATCAGATTTATTGACCTTGAAAAGGAAGCAGATCACAGGCTTCTAGATTTTAAAAACTTAGCATGTCTGTGGGTCGGCTTAACTGATGTTTTAGTTGTAAACAATTTTTTGGCATTCGTTCACGTTTACGTGATTTTGTACGTGATACCCACTGGTAATGTAATACGTAAAGAGTCGTTTTATCAGACATATACCAGTATGAGAAAGTATTCATGTGTTGGTGTATGTTTTAAGCACTGAATCCGTGATTCATTGTATGAGAAATGTTTTAATTTTATCTAGCACGTAACTGGTGTGGATTCACCGAGCTGCGTACAGTTGATTCTTGATAGAGAAAAATGGTGCATGCTGTGTATAAAATTTATTAATTTTCTTTTTTAATAAAGTACGAAACAAAAAAAGTTAGGATTACCTAGAACGACCTTCGGGAAAAACCCAATAGTTATTCACTTTTCAGGGTGTCCATCGGCGACTAAAAAGGCGACTTTTGCTACTAATTTTATACATAAGGCGACTTGGGCGACTTTTTTGAATAAAAATCATCATTTCCATACTATTTTAAAGTTTGTGGCTACGTGTACCTTACTCCAGGCGACTAATTTGAAGTCCAGAAATCGATTTTCTCAACTCCCCTTTCTTTTCCAAGTTTTGACTGGTCGTTCATCAAACATTCCAATCAGATTTTAGTTGTATTATAGGGGGGGGGTACTATATTCTCTCTTATAACACTTGAAGTTTTTTAATTTATCATTTTATTCATTCTTTCTTAAATGAAGCTAAATGACGTATGTTCACTACAAAAATATGCAAAAATGCTACTGTTTTGACAGCTAAAATTAAGAAAAAGTTAATTCTGTTCTCACTGATTCTTTGAAGGAAAGAAACACCACCATCATGGATTCATTAAGAAGATACATAGAACTATTAGATTCTTAGAATGTATGTCGATAGCTAAAGGAACACACATGTTAAACGCGGAGATAGCATTGCAGGCAAAGAAATTTGTGACTGTCCATCTGACCAGCCAGTGGCGGATCCAGGGGTGGGGTAGGGACTAGTGAGCTTCAGCCTCCCCAAGAGATTGTTAAAGGGTAACATTCCTCTTTGTTATACACTTTGGATAGGTAAAATGAACTTTTAAAAATAAGTTATCCTCTCCCAAAGATTTTTACATAAGTTTAGACTAAAATTTTGCTTTATTTTTCATTCTGTTTGGGTCAATAAAGCTTTTTACTTCCTTGTACGTAGTATAAGGAAGTAATGTGATCCCGAAAAATTTTGGGGGCCAAATTTCGACAAAAAAACCGATTTTGACTACCTCTAAATTTAATTTAAAAATTTTTTTCGATGCATCTCATCGTAGGTTAGCATGCACGATCCTATTAACGCGTCTGCAACTCATTTTGACCAGCGGCGAGTCTACTGTGGCCAGTTTTTCCATGCCGTCTGTACGTACGTACGTATGTATGTAACTCGCATATCTCAAAAACTATTGGTCGTAGAATGTTGAGATTTGATATTTAGGATTTTTCTATGATCTAGTTGTGCACCTCCCCTTTTGGTGGCAATCGAATGGATAGTTTATGTACAGGACCGCCCAAAAGATTCGAAATACATTACGCTCTATGGGCCGAAATTCATTAAACTCGCCTAACTCAAAAGCTATTAGGCGTAGAATGTCGAAACTTCATATTTTGGATAGTTGTAACATCTAGTAGTGCACCACCCCTTTTGGTTCCATTCGACTGGATAGTTTATCTACAGGACTGCCCAAAACATTCGAAATACATTACGCTCAATGGGTCGAAATTCATTAAACTCACATATCTCAAAAACTGTTAGGCGTACAATGTTGAAACTTTATATTTAGGATTGTTGTAACATCTAGTTGTGCACCTCCCCTTTCGGTTCCGTTCGACTGAATAGTTTATGTACAGGACCGCCCAAAAGATTCGAAATACATTACGCTCTAAGGGCCGAAATTCATCAAAGCGTTTTTTAGAGGTATTGGGCTATTTCAAACGACTCAGAAGTGATATAGGCTGTAAAGAGTTAGAAAATGAATTTCTCTATTAAAAAAAGTGTCTTTTATCATTTATAGTTCTGCTACAGGAACACTCAAAAGATTTCCAATACATTACGGTCAATGGCAATTTTAGGGGCATTCATCCATTTCAAGCACAATACCGTCCTACCACATAAGTTAGGTAATGGTCCGACCACGGTCACGTGCCTCCCTCAAGAACTATGCCAAAAGTCGCCAAGCTTGGCGACTTTTGGTGTACATGTGTGCATATTTAACTTTCAAATCTCAAAAACTATTATGAAATTTTATATATAAGAATGTTGTAACATCTAGTTGTGCATCTCGATTTTTGGTTCCAATCTACTGGAGAGTTTATTTACAGGACCACCGGAAAGAATTTCAGTACTTTAATGTCTATGGACATTTTCAATATAATACTACTGTAGATAGTCATTGTTTGGTACATGCCCAAAATCTCGCCGTCTGTCCTCGACCTTATCGAGTTTTGGCGAAATATCGCCAAATTTGGCGATAGTCAGTCATTGGGTCCATGCCCAAAGTATCGCCATTTGTCATCGTTCTTGGCGAGTTTTGGCGAAATATCGCCAAATTTGGCGATAATCTGTCATTGTTTGGTTCATGCTTAAAATCTCGCCAAATGTCGTCGACATTGACGAGTTTCGCCGAAATATCGCCAAATTTGACGCCAAAAGTTATTTCGTATTTTGTATAACTCTAAAACTAACCCGTAGATTTTTTAACTTTTGTATTTAGAACTATTGTAATATCTAACTGTTTTCAATATCTTTTTTGACAGCAATCGACTGGGAATTTATTTACAGGGTGAGCCAAATGACTTTGAATACATTGAGGTGTATGGATGCATTCAATTCATTGAAAGTCTGTGGTCAATGACTAACAGACACTTCGGCTATCCCCAAAATCTCGCTGACTATCTCAAGTTTGTCGGCTTTTGGTGAAATATCGCCAAATAAAGTGTCAGAAGGAAATCTTTCAAATTGAACTCAGCTTGGCGATATCGAAATATTTGGCTGGAAATCGCTAAACCTTACTATTATTGATATTTTATCTCTTTCAAACAAATAAATTTAGAGGAAGTGCTTCGAAAATATTTTTGATCTAATGGACGTGCAAGGAAGTCATGTGTTGGACACATCAGATTTTTTTCAAAATTATACAAAGCTTCTTATATTGGCTACTAACATAAAAAGCCGGGTTTTATATTGGGTTGTTATAAAATTGTTCCACCCCTCCTCCCCTCTCGGGGTAAAGCGTTCCGGGGGAAAACATTTTTAGCACTACAACACTGTTTTTTTCATGTTGTTATTAAATGTTTTTTGGCTAGCAATCCATTTACGTACTGTCGCAAATTTTCTAAATGGATATATCCCACGCGAGTCTTATATTGTATTTTGAATGTTAAAAAGCAACATATGCATACAATTTACCAGAAATCAATTATAAATAAATATAAAAGTAAAATACGGTTTAATTTTTAATTGTATTGAAGATTTCACACTCAGGGTTTGCTTGGACTACAATTTTCAACAGTAGCTGAGCTGGAAATTGCCTTGAATTTTTTCATTAAAAAAGACCTTAAGAATTTAATACCTCATTTACTAGTCGCAAGAAAAGGTGCAATCTCAAAAATTCAGGGAAGTATTTCGAGCAGGAGTATAGAAATACGTGAAAGTTACATAGATATGAGATAGTAATCGAAAGAAATACCTTAGTAAGATTTCTTTTTAGAATTGTCATGCAGCTAATAATGTACACAAAAGATAATTGTCTCAGAAAGTGTTTTATAATTGATGCGTTTGTCACGGAGTTGGGCAAAATAATAAAATACATTGCTTCAAACACATTAACATACAAAGTATACTTTCTGAGTTGAAAAAATACAAAATGCACGTGTTTGCAAAATACAAGCAAGAATTTTAGTTTTTAACTGAGAAGAAGCTAAATTTTCCGCCAAATATCCCAGTTAATTTTATTTAAATATATTTGAACTTGAAAAACAAAAACCAATCTTAATATTTGTGTAAAAGAAACCTCCTTAAAAAAAAAAAAAAAAAAAAAAAAAAAAATGTTGGGGAGAGGGGGGTTACCTTTCAAAATTTAGTATCTGTATAGTAATAAGATACAAAAATGACCATTTCTGATGATAATTTATTAATACTCAAAACTTAATTAAAACAATATTACTTCTATAAGTGACCAGTGTATGTTAGTTCGTTTCCGAATAGTTTCTAAAAACTTTAATTTCAAGTCTGAGTGCGTAAAACAAACCTCTACATATATGTATTGCCAGGGGGGGGTTAGGGGGGTCATAACGCCCCCCATGAGGTATTTTTTGCCATACAAAATGTATATCCTTCACCACATTGTCACACCCACGTATACATATATATGAGTTGTAGTAGTCGTAACCCCCCCATGAAAAATTTCTGGCTACGCCCCTGTGTATTGCTTATTGATTTCAGCTAAACGTTTGAACATTTATACTCAGTATAATCAATTTAGTAAAAAATTTAAATTTAACCTTTAAGTGAGTTTTTAAATTCATGGTAGATATAAATATTCTGAACATGATTAAAGTTTTCAGCTTTCATAATTGGCATTACTCCTTAACTTTTTCAGTTCTATCTACAGACAAAATTTGCAAACCTTTTCATTTACTAATTCCAGAACAGGTTTCAAAATCATCTAGAATGGAAATCTGATTCGCCCTATCCCATTACGGGAAGCTGTCGAATCGTCTTGAGTTTTGGGTGCTTTACTCCATATGCAACGCGAATGCACCTTAAAACCCCTAAAAAGTCCTCCATCCGAGGCATCTCCTCCCTTAGGCTGATAGCCGTCGTGTAGCTTTGTCTCTTAACCACAATAACCAATAACCCATTATTCTACTGCAGAAATACCGACATTTTTATTTTTCTAGAATTTAGCAACACATTTCAAATTGTTTATGAATTCCCTTAAAGGATCCAATAAAGCTTCTAGAAGAATGTATCTCTCGAAGGTTCCACATAAAGCGGGAATATTGATTACATCATAGAAGAGAAATATTAGGCTATTATGCTTGTTAATGCAGAAAAACTAACTAACAAGCCCCATTGGGAAAAACGCACCAAATGACCAAAATATCGCCAAGGTTGGCGACTTTTGGCGAAATATTGCTAAATTTGGCGCAAAAAAGTCCTCAAAAGTGAAGTTACCGAAGGCCTAGGACCAATATTTCTCGAGATTTCTCGAAGCGCTATACAAATGAATAGGGAAACCCAAACCTCCGTATCTCCGGTTCTAGTTCACCGATTTTGATGCAACAAAAAGCAAAATTTAACTATCTGACGCGTAGAATACGAATTTTGAACTATTTTAAACCCCAGAACAGCGGGCTGCGAAAATTCGCAACGATATGTTTTCTCTCTTTCTCACTGTAGGTTACTGAAATAAACGAGTGCCACATCATTCATATCTCTTACTTAGCCTCTGTTTTACTTGTTTTTATGCTTTTTTATTGAATTAGATTGATTGCTAGAAATGCATATCTCAGCAGCCTATGTACTGTGCAACTTCTAAAGATTTTTAAAAGTGGTCATATGTGGATAAAATTATGATTGATCTGGTTTTATTAACATTTATTTTAATTTCTTTTTGGTATAATTCGGAGATTTAAAAAAAAAATTATTCGTTAAGTTCTAATATTTTGTCTTGATTATGTTTGAAAAGAAATAGGTTTGCACAAATAAGATTAGCACTAAAAAAACTGAAATTAAAAAATATCCGAAATGCTTCACTTAAAATACTTCTATAGTAGATACAGTCTGCAAATTTTTATCAAACATCATTTTATTATATCGTCTGAAAATAAATTTTTTTAGAATAAGAATTTTTTACTTCGTGTATTTTTTAAAAATTGCGATTGTGCAAGGAACTTGCATTCAGTTCTGTTTTCGAAATAAAATTTCTACTTCAAAAACATTTGAAATATTGCAAACATGTTCTTAAGATGACTGCTTTTCAAAAATAGCAGCAGAGTAGTACTTTGAAGTAGGAGTTTTAATTTCTTGCCCGAGTTCGTAAGTCGAAATAATCGTATCTCGAATCCATTTTCAAAACTGAAATTACTGAAATGGGATTAATATTTATCATAGGCTCATACAAACCGTTCCAATTTTATATTATAATGTATTTATTATAATCACATATTTTATAAATGCGTTTTAAATATATATATGATTATTTTTTTAAGGCAAACATGTTGGTAGAGCTATGCGGTAGCAATTTGTTTACTTCGAGTTTTTACTTATAAATTGCCTCGCATGTCTAATTCGGACTCATATTTCAAGTAAAAAGAGGACCTAATGGTGGCTTGATCTCAAAAAACTCGGTATGTGATGGCACTCGTTTGTCAAGATAACACTATTTGATTTCAATGAAGATCACCTCAAAGTCGCTCAAAAATAATGTAACGTTGACTGTTTTCTTGTCAAGGTGCTGTGCATTGTGGATTCATACAAACTGGCAGGATAGTCAATAAACATTATTATTTGAGTGTTTTGAGCCGTTTGCTAGAAGCAGTATGTTTAAAATGATCTGAAATAAAAGGTGAGTAAACTGATGAATTTTACATCAGTGTAATGCGGCTACTCACAATGCAATTATTTTTAGAGAGTAAATCAAACATTCAACAAATACGACTCCTCCAAATTAACTGTCATCGGATATGGCTACTTGTTATTTTTTCTGATGTCCATGGTTGAATTTGCCTCTTCGTACTCACTGTTTCGAGCCGATTAATTGGATAAAAAATAATTCGCTACAAACTGTCAAGGGTTTTGCCAAAAATACCTTGCACGGAATGTTTGGATGATTAATAATAATAATACAAAGAAAGTTGCAAGAAGAGCATTGCTGTGGGAGGAATTATTTTGAATGATCTCGTAAAATAACTTTTCATTTTGGTATCGTTATTACATGGTATAGTATATGGCAGTCACAATAAATTTCGCAGTAGTCAATGGATGTTTATGGCATTCTCAGACAGTCGGACATAGAGGCAAACCAAATCAATTTCTTGACATTACTTTCTTGCCAACCCAATATCATTTTAAAATTTACAAGTATTATAAATTAAAATTTTTAAAACGCATACTTTTTAAAGAAAATTTACGAAACGCTTGTAGCAGGATTTGTATAAATTTTGTAAAAGTACCAACAAAAACAGATACTTAATTTTACGCCTTGCTTTTATTTTGCTGGGTACCTTAACATGTATAATAATTAGAATATTTGAATAAAATTTCTTGCTCTTCCTTGTTTAGATATTCTAAGACTGAAGTTACTTGTAGCAATCGGTATTATGCTCTTTTATTGGCTTGTTTGTTTTATTTTTTGAAATGGGTAAACTATTAACTGAACTCCTCCTTTTTTTTAGTGAAAAAGTTGAGGAGGTAGGTCTCTTAGTGTACTTGTATGTCAACCGGGTTTTACATTAACCGTTTTATACAATGACAGTGTTTTCCATCGTTTAAGCCGTGTTACAAAGTAGCTAATACATCGGAACTTCACGTTTCAGAACCAATGGAGCGGATAATTGTAGCTGCGTGATTCGAGATCATGTTTGCTCTGGGAAATTGGACTGTGCGGTAATTCCATCCCGCTCGTTGCCATGAGACTATTTACCAGAGATGGTGTTGCAGTTATAATCGAGCACAATTTTGGTTAGTGCCAGTACTGAACGTGGATAATCTCTCGGAATGTGAACCGTGTAGTTACTTGACAGTGAAGTTTACGCTGCATTGTTGACTCTTCCATGACAACTATGCTCTTGGCATTGGCATTGAATCATCATCATCATTATCATTATTCCAAATAATGACTGCCTATTGTATGGACGCATCACGAGGGAAGTACCAAAGAAACCTAGTAAATTAATTTCTCCTAAACAAATCATGTCCCTTTTATTCGATTCCAAAACATTCTATCCCCCTCCTCCCCCACCTTTTTTAACCCTTTCAGGCGCAACCCTTTCCCAATGCTGAAAAAGGGCAGCCGTTGCCATCGCTCGACTTAACTACCAGCAAGATGGCGGACGATCGAAACGTTCATCGCGTGCCACAGATCTAGAGACCCTTTTTTGACGACAGCTGGCTGGCAGCCGTTGCCGTCGCTCGACTTAACTACCAGCAAGATGGCGGACGATCGAAACGTTCATCAGCTGCACAGCCAGCTGCGTAAAAAAAAGGGTCTCTAAATCTGTGGCACGCGATGAACGTTTCGATCGTCCGCCATCTTGCTGGTAGTTAAGTCGAGCGATGGCAACGACTGCCCTTTTTTCAGCATTGGGCTATTCGTCCAGCTGTTCTCGCGTTCTTCCATTTTTCAGCAGATGTCAGTGCTGTTAAAAATAATCGTGACCATTTTTTTTACGGGAAATGACGTGCTAAAAATAAAGGATTCTCGTGGAGCTATGTCCCCCGCAACTATTTTTATAGAAATCAAATCTATTCTTCGTGACTGGCAACAGTCAAAACGTCAGAGTTTGGTGTTCCCAGAGCGGGAACACTGCGCGTTAAAGGGTTAATGATATATTATCAATGTGCATTGATGTACCTTGTAACAAGGAGTACGATCAACTGATACTTGTACCTCTCTCTTCTCCCTCCTCCCATCATGTAAAAATGGAGTGTCTGGGTGGACATGTATTTATTAGTTTGAACAAGTATTTTTTAAACGTTATGTCATTCAGGATACTCATTACCTGCCAAACAATTACAGCTAACCCCCCCCCCCCCAAGCACAGCGTTGAACGAGGTTTTAAAAGGAAAAATTGCGCCTTGTTTATTCTAGAAAGTTTTCCAATTTCCTTTATACTACATAGAAAAGTACAATGTAAAAATAAAATGTTACTTTACTTAAACAAGCATTCAACAATAAAAAAAAAAAAAAAAAAAAAAACTATAAAGTCCGCCTACTTATTTTTACAATATAGTCAGAAAATTTGAATATTTTGTGAAAATAATATTTCGCATTTTTTCAAGTAATTTTGTGAATATATTATTTGTACATTATCGGGAGTGATTAGATCAGTTTGATACGGGAGAACCATCTATATTGAATTTTCTTTAAAAAAAGGGCGGGGGATATACCCGTAAAATTACACACTGGGTACATCATCAGTTTATCAGTTATGTTAAATAAATGTAGCACTGCGTACAACTGTCAAACCTTGGGTCCAAGACTAACTATGAAAGTAAAGTAATTAGCCATAGTGTTATGTAAAATTACCGTAAATGACAATAGTTTCTGACGACGTTATTTAAAATCAATTGCTGTAAAACAATCGTTCATTTGCCGCAGCAAATAGTACCCAGGCTCAAACATCGTTAGTTTACGATATATATATATAATATATATATACACACTAACTGCGTACCCGTTCTCCGCACGGTAGGGAACAAAACTTTTTCTTACATGTATAATTCGAATTGATTCCAATAACGTGGAATCTAAAAATAAACAAAATGATTTGACTCTTGGTGTAAAGTTACTCATTAGTTATTCGTAAAGTTAGTATAAATACTGATCTGAGAACATTGTTAATATCATGAAACAAAAACTATGTCTGTTTCATTGGCGATCAGAAAAAGAAAAGCGTGACGGTTCCTAAAAATTTCTAACTTTCAAAATGTCTCATTTCTATATCATACTCTTTTTTAGATTTAAGTTATACCATTAATACCTTAGATATACATGATGTGAAGAACCGTTTTATTTTATAATTAAATAGTTGTGTGTACTCGCTCTTCGCAAGGCAAGAAAAGAATATTTTCCTAAAATGTGATCATAACTACTTGTGACAAAACAGAATCTCCAAGAAAAAAAAAGTTCAGGTACAGAATTTTCTGTTGAAATTACCGCGGGATATATTAACGCGACGTAGAATTATTTAATGTTTAGTTAGCTGTGATGTACGATGGCTGTTGAAAAACGAAAAGAAACGAATAGTTTCACGAAATATTTATTAACGCGGTGTATTGTGCTTTGATCGATATTGCCCTAGCATATATAACTATTACTTATAGTATCCTTTACTGATACCAATATATTTTCGTTTTTCCATCTTTAATGTTTAATTTAAAGAAACGGTTTAGATATTTGCCACTAATGTAGTTTTTTATTCTTTGGTGATTCGTTGCAATTTACGCATTACGAAAATCGATATAAACGATAATCATTTCACTTTCTGGCTGCCATTAAAACAGCTCTCCATACATTTTTATGCATAACTAGCGGCTACCCGCGACTTCGTCCGCGTCGGCTTTAGAATTAGGTCCCGAGAGAAACGAAGCATGTGTGAATAACAAATATGTTTGCGACTAAAGAAACTGCATTTAAATAGTATTTGCTTTTTCCTTATTTTAAATGAAGTATAATGCATGGTAGTAAACTTCATTTAAAATAAAAGAGTAATAAGAATTACTAAATTTAGATATTTTCTAGGCATTTGGCGAATAGAGACAGTTACGACAGTATTTGCGAACTGTTTTGAGTGTTCTTGTAAAAGAAATATTTATGCTATATGCATGAATTTCAGCCTATGTTAATCAGGAATAGTGCAGCTCTCTATTAGCGAAAAAGTTTTAGAATCGGTTCTGTAGTTAAAGAAATGCCCATAGAGCGTAATGTATTAGAATTATTTTAAGTGTTCCTGTAAAGGAACTATTTGCGCTACATGCATGAATACAGCATGTTTTCGAGGGGGCCAGCTGAAGCGATGGCCGGACCCACTGATGTTTTTTTTTTTGGGTCTCGCAAAGGGGCCAGCGTTAGCATATTTTCGAAGGGAGCCCCCTGAAACAATGGCCGGACCCACTACATGGCCACCCATGTTTTTGAGGCCAATAATATTTAAGAATAGTCTAGCTTACTATCAGTGAAAAAAGTTTTGGAATCGGTTCAGTACTTACAGAGATACATATAGAGCGTAATGTAATTCTTATGAGTATCCCTGTAAAAGAACTGTTTGTGATATATGCATAAAAGGTAGTCTATAACACTCAGGGTCCCCCCAGTGTCTAAGAGAAATGCT
This sequence comes from Cheiracanthium punctorium, assembly GCA_038373885.1. Lineage (NCBI taxonomy): Eukaryota > Metazoa > Arthropoda > Arachnida > Araneae > Cheiracanthiidae > Cheiracanthium > Cheiracanthium punctorium. The sequence continues at coordinate 100,776 of JAWZYV010011016.1, forward strand.
CTCAAAACTGGAAGGCGGGAGGTGCCAGGTTCAAACTCCGGTCGCGCCTGTCGACCTAGCCGCTCGCAGTTTTCCGTGTTTTTTTCCCAAAACCTCGCGAAAATACGGACCAGGATCCCTTAGAAAATTCCACACAGAGGAATTTCCCATATGGGCCTAGGACTTTCAATCAGTGAAAAAAGTTTTAAAATCGGTTTAGTAGCTACAAAATTTCCATAGAGCGCAATGCATTAGCATTATTTTGAGTGTCTTTGTAAAAGAATTATTTATGCTATATGCTTGAAAGTTTGCCTGTATGCTAATCCAGGGCATAAGCCATCTTCATTGCAAATTTTCCCAACCATTTTTGTGTGATTCAGTCAAAAACATCCAAACACATAAACTTGCATTTATATTATTGGTAGGATTTGGAAATTACAAACTTTAAGAAACACATCTGGACTTTTCTTGGTACTTACGTATTATCCCGGCGGTCATTCCTGTCAAACTGTTTTTTCGTCAAATGAGTTGCCAAACTGTTGCCAATCGTATTCAAAACCATTAATAATTTCATGTGCCCGGCATTTATCTGGGCAAAAAATCGCTCGTCTTGGCGGACCGCCGGGATAATACGTAAGTACACTTTTCTTTATTTATGCTTTTTAATTTGGTGTAAAATCAACATAATTTCCATACTTATTTATGTTTTCCAAATGCATGTGATTTTGCAAATAGAATTTCTGCTTTATTTCAAAAGCATAAATCATTTTGTGCGGGCGATAAAATGGTTTTTAATTAATAGTTAACGGTTTTTAATTAATAATAGAAAAGTAATTAAAATATCTGAGCCTCAGGTACACTTTACCAAAGTCATGGGCCCAGTCATGCTCAAATTTTCAAAGCCCTGCTTTCTGTAGATTTGTCTGGAGAACATTCATTTTTATTATTAGAGATAGATTGATTTGGCATAAAACTGGCATAATTTCCGTATTATTTAATGTTTTTCAGATGCACGCGCTTCTTTGTTGAAGTAATAGCATTCTTGTTAGCTCAAAACATGAATCATTTGATACGGGCGAAACTCGCCAAGCATGGCAATGTGAAACCGGTTTTTAATTAATAATTAAAGAGTAATTAAAAATTTAAAATTCTAAGTAGCCTATAACCATCTCCAGGGTCCCATCTATATATAAACCAAAATGCATCCTAATCGATTCAGCGGTTTAGGCGTGACAGCGTCATAAACAAACAAACAAACAAGCTCACTTTCGCATTTATAATATTAGTTAGGATTCTTGTCAGATTGGCGTATTTAGCACGTAAATATTTCCTGCGACTCGAAAACGTGCCCCATTTAAAAATTATATCGAAAATAATGCTGGATAATTCATCGTTGAAAAAACAGCATTCAATTCTTTTTCTGGCAACGTAATATAAAATAGGGAATAATTTCGTGCGTGGCGTATGTTTTGTTTGTGAGCCCGTCATTTTGATTGAGTTTCGAAAGGGGTTTAATCTCGTTAGATCAAAATGATCTAGATTTCACATGTGGAAACTCAGTTATTTTAAAGTCATTTTATTTATGTTTTTCAAATGGCAATTTTATTCATTGTTACTGTTTCCCAGACAACCATAGCGGAAGATATCATACCGAAATCTTGAAACAGCTTTTATTGAATTCAAAATCCTTCTTTACATAAAAATCGTAAAAAATCTCCTAATTTATATTTTTCCTCCGTTCTTCTTTTAAAAGTGGGCGAAATATATGCTCCGTCTTTTGCCGAAATATAAAAAAGTTAGGACAGATAGAATAAAAGATGCAACAGTTTTAAAATTATTTTCACGCAAACGTCGTCGAAATAGAAATTCTTTTTAAAAATTCCCAAAAATCGGCAAAATATGTTACATAGTCGAAACAAACTGTTTTCGTAAGAAAATTTTCTCCTCTATCCGATGATGCAAATATCGTTTTATTGCGAGTGCAATGACCGGCGTATTATTACGTATTATGCAAGAAAAATCGTTAAAAATCGGACAAAACAAAATAAACATTTTCTAATCTGAATTTCGGAAAAATCGCTCCGAGACGTCTTAGGATCTGTCCCAGTGAAGTCGTATGCAAAATTCCGTAGGTGTGCGACCAACCGTCTCGGCGCAATGCGATCGAGAGACGCGCGCAAGAACATCGCAGTGGCGGCTCGTGGGATACATAACGTGACCATTTATTTTTTCCTTCAAAACGGGACATCTACTGTTTTTAAGGTAATAGTGTAGTGAGACAAATGGACAGGTCTGGGTATCTTTTAGTCGTTAAGAAAATGCGCAAAAAGCTTGTGTTAATGTTAATATCGAAATAAAATGAAAAAAAAAAGCTTTTATAAAAACATATATGTAATGCAAAATAGTGCAAGACGTACGTTTCGGGTGGTAGGAGGGGTAGGCCCTTCTTCGACTTCAAAAACACTATCCGACACAAGGCAGGAAGGTAGGAAAGTGAGAAATGCAAACAAAAGGACACACAGAAAAAAGGAGGTTGTCATTAGGAAGAAAAAAAATTCTTAGAAAACCAGAGTGAAAAGGGAAAATAAAGTGGAAATTGGGGGAGGGGGAGGAATAAGCAAAAGAGGAACATGACTTTAAAAAAAGAAATAGAAATTAAATAAATTGAAATAGTTTACAAAAAAAGAACATTAAAAGAACAAACACAAAAACAATACATCCCTCGGCGTTTTCTCGGCCTCGATAGGGGAGGGAGGGAGATCAAGTTTTCTTTTTACAGACACTGCCGTTGGAAGATTTTAGATTTTTAGCGGCATTTATTGAAATCTTACCGTGGGTTGCCCTCTTCCTAAAAACGGGACATTACGGTGTCCCGAAGCTGTGCTTGGGGACAACGGGACAAGCCACCTAAAAACGGGACTGTCCCGTTCAAAACGGGACGTATGGTCACCTTAGGGATACAGCAAGTACAGCCGGGCTGCACTTGAAATTATCAGCACATACTTTAAAATAATTTATTCTACTAACTTTCTTAAATTCAGATTAGAATTACGGAATTCCTATCGTAAATTAAAAAAAAAATCTCAAAAAAAAAAACCTATTGTAAAATTGTATATTAAAAAAACCTATGCCTCGGTACAGCTCTCCGCGCTGATTAAGGAATTGGCAGCACCGTTGCCATGGTAACGAGTACGTAAGCAGTTTCTCCGGCTTAGGATAGCATAGGGAGTTTTAGCTGAGACACAGCCGAAGAAAGGGTTTCTGTCTTTTGCAGCACTCGTGAATTCGACGAACTGATTGGCTCGGACGATCAGTGAGAGAGAATAAAGACACAGAATATATGTTCTAGCCCAACGTTTCTCAATCTGAGGGGGGCGCGCCCCCCGCAGAACTTTTGCAGGGGGGTGGACGAGAAAAACTATAGAGCAATAGGGCAAACTATAGAGCAGGATGCATTTTTTTAAAAAATCATCTTATTTATTCGCATTTTTACTCAAAGAATATCCATTTTCGCTTAAAATGTTCATTATTAAAGATTAAAAATCTCAATGTATGCTGAAAAATGTGAGGGGGGGGGCGCCACTGTAAGTTAGCCTTTGTTGGGGGGTGGGGGCACGACGTTAAAAGGTTGAGAACCGCTGTTCTAGCCCATTCTAACGGAAACAATATTTTTTTTTTTGTCTGGGAAGGTTGAAAGTTTTTAGTCTTATTTGTTACTGTGTCCATGTGTTATTGGAATCTATGATTTAACCTTTTGAAACAAGGAGCCCCGTTATTATCCAGTTTGCGTCTTGCTTGAAACTCCGTTTAACACATGGAAAGAAGATAATAAACAACAACCACTAAAAGAAGATAGACCAACACCAAAATTGTCCATTCATAAGAAAAAAGCAGGTTCGTCTCAGCATGGTCGTAGCTTCCATTCATCATGACATGCACTATTCTCGTGGCTATGTGGCAGTTTTTATTTACAAAAAAATGTTTTGTTGGCCGTGTTTAATCGTTGAGATAAAAAAGAGCGTTTGGAATGGTACTGGATAGGATGGATTGACCACTATCACACGAGCACGTAAACCACATGAAAGCTCAATCTAACATTTAAAAAATTCTTTAAAATTTAAAGAGTTGATAAGAAGTGGGAGCTAAATTGCTGACGCATTAAAGGAAAACTCTCGACTTTATATTGCTGAATTTATCAAGAAGGTAAGCCTGAATAGACGCTTCATGCAATTACCCATCAAATGAGTATTGTTTTTAAGTAAGCAAGAACTGGCATTAAGAGGACATGGCGAGCGAGAAAATTCTTTAAACATGGGGAATTTTAAAGAGCTTTTAAAATTAATGATATCTGAATTAAAACAACGCCCTTTTATGAGGACATCACTGACTGATTCGCAAGTTTAAAAGAAAAGAGGATTGATTTGACTTATAAAAAATAAGTAAGTTTTTTTTTTTTTTTTTTTTTTTTTTTTTTCCTTTTCTTCTCAAGTTATCATTACAAAAGAAAATTCTAAGGAAACTTCGAATCAGACACGGATTATGTCAATTTTGAGGATAGGAGCGGCTGGTTGAAATTTATGTCCATTTTATGGAACTAAAATAGGATCTCTTACATTTTTTATGTAATTTCTTTTTTTTTTTCCTGGATGAGAGCTTAATCCGCCAGCTTTCGAATTCAGTAACAAAGATTTTCCATTCCTAGGGGGGGGGGGGGGTCATATGTTTCCGGCTGCACTAACATTTTTGACCACGGGCCGCCTCTGGAACATCGTGGTCACAAACCTACCTACCTACATACATACAATGTTTACTCTCGGATTTTATTGTATAAGATATATATACAGGGTGTCCCAAAAAGATGGTAACACGCGTTACTTAATGTTAATAAAAAGAAAGTTTAAAATGTGTTAAGAAAAAGTACTACATTAATAAAAAAATTGCTCTGGTTAATTTTCTAAAATTAACAATTTTTAAATTTGTATACGATCCCCGTACAAAAAATTCCTATTAGTAAAATTAGCCGCATACACTAAAGACGATGTACAGAATTTGAGAATTATATCCTAAAAAGTGTCAGTGATATGATAATAAATATACACCGGCTTAAATCACATTCTCAAAGGGAAAAAAATCATATATTGGATGATGCGTTACTGAGGTCGTATAGAAATTATGAAATAAAATAATTTTTCGGACTAGCAATGAACATTTATATTCAAATTCGTGTTTAGCCCCATACTACCTTCATTTAAAGATATTTCTGCGACTTTTATGATCAAGGCCTGAAATATTGCATATCGCCTCATTTGTGTACTGGGCACATTTTACTATTTGGCTTTTTTTTTTTTTTTTTTTTGTATGGGGGTCGTATACAATTTACTCTTGCTTTTGTCTCGTTGGAATTTTTTTCTCTCCAAGCTTAAATTGTGGGTTATATGCCGTTTTCAAGCATTTTGAAAAGAAAAAAGTATTTGCACGAAAGAGCATCATCACATGTCATCCTTTTCATGGTATGTTCACTCATCGTATTATTAGGGCAAGGTTATCTTAAAAAGTGCATACTTCTTGAATAACTAACGAAATGGAAGGCAAAACGCGAGATGAATAGGACTGGCCGAGGACATCCAATTTAACCTCCGTGCAAATTATTTCACTCTCCAGTGGTTTAGATTTGACCACGCATATTCATCTAAAACGATCGAGTCGAGTGTTGTCAAATTTATCGTAATTTTATTAATGACAGATCCTTAAATTCTTTTTAGTTGAACAAATATCTCGTGTTATTGAAGACCTGTAAAGTTGCTGTAGTAACACTTCCTCAGTTTTTATTTGTTTATTTTTATTTTTTTTTTCAAAATGTTACAAGTTTTTTAGCTTTCCTAAATTATAAACTTCCAAAGTAGTTGGTTTACGGACATCGTCTGTTAGCATATTTCCATTTATGCTTACATGCTTATTGATTGGATCACTTTTTTTAAACGGTAGAATTTTCAATTGCTTTTCGAACGACTTATTCGAAATTAATACCTTTCAAACGTTTTATGCTGTCTTCCTGTATCTTAATATCAAACTATACTCTGGTTATATCATTATTAAGGAAAAATCACTAAAATGACGATTACTCTAAAAGTTCCATGTTGAATTCAATGAAACTGATCCACAGAATACAGTAGTAAATACCTAATGAAAGCTATAAAGTAACATGAAAAGAAATTACCAGCACATAGGGTAATTCCGGGAGAGTCGCACCCCTTGTATTTCTGCTAATTGTGAATAGATAGTAGTCACACGCGCAGTATAGGTGTGCAGTGAGATTTTCTTAGCTGGTGTATAGCTGGAATATCGTTCAATGCTTTAGCTGTAGCTGTAAAAAATTTATTTTGAGATAAACGCATGATTTCACTATCCAAATCTTTAAACATGTTACGCTAAAGTGTTTTTTTATGTTAATTAGTGAATTCATGAATGATTTCGAAGTCAAAACTGAGTGTAGCACCTGTATAAAGCACTGTGTTTATGGTTATTACACTTTCCGTTGCGAGGACAGGCAACTGCGATGTCTTACGTCTGTACCGTACAAAATGGGATACATGCCACAGTTTCTTTTCTACGGGATGCCGCTTCTAGTAAGATTTTAATTTATCTCTCCGTCTCTTATTTTTTATATTACTGAATTTATGTTAATGAGATATGTTTGCTAGATTTAACTGTTATTTAATTTTTCTCTTTCTCTTTCTTTTGCACAGACTCGCAAAGTTGGGCATGTTATTAGTCGTTAATTGTAATTGTAATAATTTTGCATTTTAAAGTTCTGTCTTAGATGAAATATTGATCTTAAAAACCAGATTAATATTAAACTTTTTTACAGATTTTATTAGAAACGCCCGCATTTTATAAAAGAATAAAAGAATTTAAAACGAAAAAATAAAACAATGTTAAAACAAAATAAACGTTAATTTACTCTCCCCTCCTCTCTCAAATACACTGATGTTACGTTTGATGAAAAAGCAATTAAAATTCAATTAAAAAACTTGGGTACTTCAGCTAGGAAACAGATAAAAGCTAATTGTTTTTCTAAATTCCATTTATAAATTTTTTAATGAGTATAAATCTTGCTTAAAATGTCTGAAAACGCTTAAAATGTCTTGCTTAAAATGTGTGGGTTGATGCAGACGAAAATTGGGTGTGTTTGCGGCCCCTTTACAAAATTACAATCGATTAAAGCGGCCCCTTCATAAAAATACAATCGATTAAAACGATCCCTTTACGAAAATATAATCGATGAAAACCGCCATTTCACAAAAATATAATCGATTAAAACGGCCTTTTATATGCATTTTACCCTACATTTTAATGTTTTTTATCAATTAGTTTAACAAAAAAAAAATGACTTTATTTAAAATTAGTATGAAAATTCACAAAAGTAAGTTTGTAAATTCACAAAATTAAGTATTAAAATGCACAAAAATAAGCAATTTTCATAAAAATGGGACCCTGGAAAAAATTCGTGGATCGACCCTTGGAATATAGATTAAAAGATGTGTAAACTAGAAAGATAAATAAAAACACTCTATTTATATTTTTGATCCAAAAGAAATACTACTAGATGATGATGCGATATAATTACTTGAAACAAAATAAAAAATCTTTATATTTTTTTCTAAAAGCTTGTCTGAATCAGTGTTTCCCAACCGGTGGGGCGCGTCCTCCTAGGGGGCGCTAAGCGTTTGCAAGGGGGAGCGCGAGAAGAACAGACAAATGCATGCTTTAAAAATTGATTTACTTTTATTTTTAATCCAAAGATATCCATTTTCGCTTAAAACGTTTCTCAAATTTTATTGATAACATTATTTTGTAGGAAAGGCAATTAAATGTTCATTGTTGAAGAATAAAAAGCTGAATTACGTTGAAAAATGTGAGGGAGGGGGCGCCACCGTAAGTTAAAACGTTACACGTTAAAAGGTTGAACCGCTGGTCTGAATTATTTCGTTGATGATGGCTTTTAGTTTCTCTCCCCCCCCCCCCTCCTAAACGCATGTAACTTTACTTTATTTGCATTACTTTATGTTTATAATTTTCTTGCAGTTCCGGAAGCATTCCAAGTTGATTGAACCCTTTTGTTTACAAATATCCACTCTATTCTTTATCGTTTTATTAATGCGAGTAATCATAAGAGTCCATGAGTCATGTGTTATCAAACAATACTTATGATGCAAGAAAATAAAACAAAAATTTATAGTATATGTGCACAAACTGAACTTTCTCTGGTATAGTCCGGTTTTTCCGGGTTAACCCTTTAACGCGCAGTGATCCCGCTCTGGGAACACCCAACTCTGACGTTCTGACTGTTCCCTAGTAGCACAACTAATTCAGAAAACGTTTAAATTACGTTGGAAACACGTTTTTTGACGCTAAAAAACGTGTTTTAAACGTTTTTTGGACTAATTGTGCTACTAGGGTTGACAGTCACGAAGAATAGATTTGATTTCTATAAAAATAGTTGCGGGTGACATAGCTCCACGAGAATCCTTTACTTTTTAACACGCCACTTCCCGTAAAAAAAAAAAAAATGGTCACGATTATTTTTAACAGCACTGACATCTGCCGAAAAATGGAAGAACGCGAGAACAGCTGGATAGATTGCCCAATGCTGAAAAAAGGGCAGCCGTTGCCATCGCTCGACTTAACTACCAGCAAGATGGTGTACGGCGCAGATCTAGAGACCCTTTTATGACGCAGCTGGCTGTGCCGGGCACAGCCAGCTGTCGTCAAAAAAGGGTCTCTAGATCTGTGGCACGCGATGAACGTTTCGATCGTCCGCCATCTTGCTGGTAGTCAAGTCGAGCGATGGCAACGGCTGCCCTTTTTTTAAGCATTGGGAAAGGGTTGAGCAATTGAAATATAAGAGCAGACGAAGATAATAAATTTATGGAATAAAGCCTGTTTATTTACTCTTATAACTGCGTACGAGAGGCCAGAAAATTAATTTGTTTTTGTATGTATGAGGTGTGCGATTTATGAAGGGGAAAGCGATTCTCAAGAAATCGAAATCCCAGAATTCGAGGAATTGTGTCCATTTTGCGATTAGATAAAGAACTAACGCATTCCAAAGAGTGCAAAATACAGCGTGAAAGGAATTACCCCTGGTCTCGTAGAGTTCTAATTTTCCTATTTAAATGAAATTTCGTGTTGTATGCTGCTTTGGAAAAAATGTGTGCATTGTTTATTCTAAATTCTTGATCCCACCTGCTTGTCATCCAGAATTTCTCACAGGTGAGTATTTATTTGTAGATTGAAAAAAAAAAAAAAATTCCTTTGAACACGCGCGTAACATAAACGTTGGGGGAGATAAACGGAATCGTTTTTATCAATGACATTCATGTTAAAATTTATCATAATCAATATCATATGCAAAAAATTATGCTGACTTCGCATTTTTCTCTTATGAGTGCCCAATTTCTTGTTTGTTTCTTTCTTTCCCATCTAATCGCTTTTGCTTTAAAACAGTAATTTACAACTTACACAAGAACCATACTTTATTCCCTGTACTAATTGACATTTCCCCCACCTCCTACTAATGCATTTCTACTTATTTTCATTTTGTATATTGTATCTATATAAATAAAATTAGACTTTTGTCTGTACATTTCTTGGAATTCAAAAATTTTGCGATTTCTATCCGTTTCAAGCACCCGGGAATCCAATGCGACCCTCAAAAAAAGTTTGTCTGTCTGTCATTCTGTCGTTCTGTCATTCTGTCCGTGACGCTTTTTCTGTTTAAGCATCACGTAAAAACGGCTGAAGCGAATGATATGAAATTGGGTGTCATGATAGGTGGTCACTCAACTTAAAACATAGGCGTCGAATTTAAAAAAAATCTTGATTGGATTTTGAGATTTTGCGAAAATCGTTTCAAACTGCGTAAATTTGTGTTCAAGCATCACGTAAAAACGACTGAAGCGAATGATACGAAATTGGGAGTCATGATAGGTGGTCACTCAACTTAAAACGTAGGCGTCGAATTTTAAAAAAATCTTGATTGGATTTTGAGATTTTGCGAAAATCGTTTGAAACTGCGTAAATTTGTGTTCAAGCATCACGTAAAAACGACTGAAGCGAATGATACGAAATTGGGTGTCATGATAGGTGGTCACTCAACTTAAAACGTAGGCGTCCAATTTTAAAAAAATCTTGATTGGATTTTGAGATTTTGCGAAAATCCTGTCAAACTGCGTAAATTTGTGTTCGAGCATCACGTAAAAACGACTGAAGCGAATGATATGAAACTGGGTGTCATGATAGGTGGTCACTCAACTTAAAACATAGGCGTCGAATTTTTAAAAATTTTCATTAGATTTTCAGATTTTGCGAAAATCGTTTCAAACTGCGTAAATTTGTGTTCGCACATCACGTAATAACTGCAAAGGTGAAAAAATGATATTTGGTGAAATGATAGGTGGTCACTCACCTTAAACTATAAGCATCTAATTTTAAAAAATCGATCCGATTTGGAGATTTTGCAAAAATCGTTTAAAACTGAGTGAATCTTTGTTCCCGCATTACGTAATAACGACTAAAGCGAAGGATATGAAATTGGGTCACATGATAGATGGTTGCTCAATATAAACTATAGGTATCCAATTTTTTAAACAATTTCATTAGATTTTGAGATTTTGTGAAAATTCTCCCAAAATACGTTTATATTTCTTCACATATCACGTAATAACGACTAATATGAATGATACGAAATTTAGTGATATGATAGGTAGTTGCTTATCTTAATTTATAGGCGTTGAGAGAGAATTTTAAAAACATTTTGATTACATTTTGAGATTTTGCGAAAATCGTTTTAAAATGCTGTAATTTTGTTCCAGCATCATGAAATAAAGACTGCAGGGAATGAAACGAAATTGGGTGACATGATAGGTTGTCACTCAACTTAAATTCTAGGCTTCCAATTTTTCAAAGATGTTGATTAGATTTTGAGATTTTGCGAAAATTATTTCTATATTCGTAAATATTCGTTCGCGCATCACATAATTACGACTAAAGCGAATGAAATGATATTACTTAGTGACTCTCTTAACCTGTAATATTTTAACAATACATAAAAATTATAACTTCGCTTTCTTTACTTTGGCAACATACTCCATCCATTCTGTGTACTCCTACAATGCTGACGAAAGTTCTTGCTTTTTGGAAATTTGCATTCACTAACCCGTCAAGGACGGGTACTTCAGCTAGTATTCTGTAAATCTGGTTTGACACATAATAACGTACTGTGGATTTCCCTATTTTTAGGGTGTTCATTCCTTTTGTAAAAGCCTAATAGTTTTTATAACTTGTAATCGGTCAACTGTGGCAAATTACCATGGAATTTTTGTAATCTTTACAGTTAGTGAGTACACGTGCTACTTATACTTGAAACTTGTAGACTGCGGCACATAATCTCCATTATGACTGTCTTTATAATTGCATGAAAGTAGTTCCGCAGGGTAAAAGGTGTATGTCGAAGAAACAAAATCTGCCTCACGGTCTTGGTACACAAGTAAAAATAAACTAATTACAACAGGGTCTTCAAAAAATTCAGGATGGCTCTTTATAAGCTATACTACCCACTCGAATAAATTAAAAAATGGCGTCTTTTATGAAACGTTCAGAAAAAATTCTTGAACATGGAATTGCGCAGCAAAAGTTTTCAAATAGTGACACATTCGGCAAAATTTTCGATTTTTAAGAATTTTTTTCTGAAAGTTCTTAATTTATATAGGTTTATTACTTATTCTACAGTCTAGTATAGCTTGTGAAGAAACACCTTAAAAATTTTCAAATCCCTGACTTACTTAGTTTTGTGTTGTATTTATGTACCAAATCATTTTTTAAAAATAATACACCGTTAAATAGATACACAGCACTACGATTTGTATTATTTTATTCTACGCTTCGAAAATCATTCATGATAATCATAAATACATTTAAAATTACTTCAAAATAATTACAGTTACTGCCTATTATTAGATATTCTGTGAGAAAACAGCTTAAAATAATTCGACTTGAAGTTTTTGATACCTACCCCACCAAGTTTACTTGCCTGCAGTCTCACACTCTCTTTTAATGCTATGTTATCACATTTCTTCAGATTCATAAACAATAACGTATTCTCAAGCAAAATTATCAGTTGTACATTTTTTGAAGTAGCAGTGAGATAACTATAGGTGAACATCATTTCAGCAACACCACTATTGTTTTTAACCAAGAAAAAAATTCTCTCCTTCCCAAAAGTTAGATATAGTCACTTTGACCTTTAGTTTCAGATGCAAGATTTCAAACAATAGAACGTCTTTGAAATTTCTTTCTAATTCGATTGACCGCGCACGTGCGAATTCATTTTATTTTTTATTTTTTTACTGTCTCTAACCACTTGTAGTTTTCTCAACGATCTTTCTTTGAATACAAGTAATTTTTACTGATTAAACGAAGCGTGGACGAAAGCCTGAATTTTTATTTTGTGGTGGAGAATGTAAACAAGAAATATTTTCACCATCTGCTTTTTTTTTTTTTTTTTTTTTTTTTTTCTTAAAGGACTAGGTAAGTGAATGTTGGTCAAAAAATCAATTATTATTTTTTTATTGCATTAAATACTGCAGCATTAAATACTTTTTTTTATTGCATTAAAAACTGTATATTGCATTAAATATAAAGTTTTACTTTGCGAACTATGTATATTACACTTGTTTATTGAAAAAACAGAAGCATTAGCAATTTTATAAGAAGTATTTGATTAGCAGTATGTGAAATCTTTAAGGCTTTTTTCCTGAAAACATGGATTTTGCAGGTTCGTGTTTCTTTTCAGTATTTATAAAAATTACGGACTTAATTTTTTAATGACAGATATATGATTTTATATTACATACGCCGCTTTTTATATTATCACCGCGGTTTGTTGGGATCTTGATATTGATAGTCAGCAAGTTCTATCAAAAATTCAGATTTAAAAGTGATTCTTTACTAAAAAATTAATAATAATAATAATAATAATAATAATAATGATAATATATCCACTTTAAAAGAAAGAATATGTAAAAGAAAAGTATGTAAAACATTCTATTGTAACTGCAGTAAAAATGATAACATTATATTTTACCACATTTTAAGAAAAGGTACATTAGGTTGATGAATTTAACTTGGCTGAGACAGGGCTTACCTAGTCTCCTTAATTCTATAAATTATGGATTAACTTCTTTCTCATCGTAAAAATGATAAGTGTAATTATGAGCAAATTTGCAATTTCAAAGACAAAAATGACATCTATTTAGAATATCATGGACGTTATGATTACTTTACATTACTCAGCCATTTTCTGATTTCGAATTCTCGACTAAGACCTAATTTTTTTTTAAAAACTGTCTTTTTGTTCTCATAGTTATCTACTTAGTAAGTTATTCAGCGCGCGCAAAAGAACCGCTCCGTTTGAGCGGTACAACTCCCCCGCCCCCCCCCCCCTCAAAAATAAATAAAATTCAATTCATAGAATAGACTCATTATTCGTTATTCCATTCCTGAGGTCTCGTGGAATTCATTAATAACATATTTGCTCTTGTAAATGACATTAATAAAATTACTATTTTCGTTCGACATTCTAAAGCCCGATCCAAAGTTAAAACCCGAGTAGTAGAAATAAAGCAGAAATAGCCAAACCATATAGTATTTACGTTACTGGCTGCTGATGAAGGCCCTAATAGTCCGAACGGTAGAAATTCTCTTTGGAAGCAGAATTGGCATAAGGTATCTGCCTAGGTCTTAAAAGAGCCATTTTGGCTCTTGGCACGTGCCCGTTTGTACCCGCTTTGTTGCGTCCCTGCTGTAACTGATCAGCAAACGAAAAGTGCGATCTTGGAAGTTGTATTTTATTCTGGAAATGTTTTTTCTAATGTATACGTATCATATACCCATTTAACGATTTCCAAACCGTAAAAGTAACGACGGAAACATATTGTACTTCGAATTAACAGTTAAAACAGTCTACTTCAAAATTATGTCCTTTTTTTCTTTGCCACCGATTTCCCGATTTTGTGAAATTGTTATAATTAGTTTTTGAGAAAACTATCTTAAACATCGTTTTGCATTTCTCAAATTTGTGCATTTTTCGTGTGGAATTATTATTATTTTTTTAACAACAACAACAAAAAAAGTTCATATGCAAATCTGTAATTTAGTTCATTGTTTTCTATTTCAATTTCTAAGCGCATGCACGGTCGGTCATTCATTGGTATATTATTTTCTGAGCTTTTACCGCCTTGAAGTTAATTCATTGTTAAAGGCTTGCTGGTTTATTAAGTATGCGGCAGAAAGCCTGTGTTAGTGAACATGATTAATTAGGTGAAACTGATTTCGTTTAATAAGCTTATTGACTGCCAAACTGGTTACAGTAAAGCCTAACCTTCATGTCAGAAACGCCTTGTTTGCTGCATGCTATAGATTGCTTTCTTAGATACAATAAGTTATTCCTTTTATTTAATTGAATAAAAAAGGTTGGGTTAGGTTGATTACTGTTAAATATGTAATTAAATTGATCGCAGTTTAATTATATTAAAACCTTCCCATTTTTTCATGCTGAAAGTAGTAAAGTTACGAGATTTTTTTTGTTTATGTATCAATACTATGCTTAACGTATACTCAACTTTTTTTCTTTTACTATAGTTCAGTAACTGTTTTAAACATTTACTTTACAGAATGCAATTTTTTTATATGCTTGCATAAGCTCGCCAAATAATTATTAGTATAAGGCAGAGTATTACAAACTGTTCTCCGCGGCAGAGTTGGGCAAAATACACCAAAAATGTATTTTCGGTACAAAATACATTGATTCAAACACTAAAATGCAAAATACTTCTTGAATTATAAACATGTATTTTCAAAATACATAGAGAGTACAAAATGTGTGTAAAATTTTTATAGGATTTCAAGGAGAAGAAGTTAAATTTACCACCGAAGATCCCAGTTTACTTTATTTAAATACATTTTAATAAGAATAACAAAAGCAATCTTAATATTTTTGCTAAGGAAAAGGTGCTGGTATTTTTTTTTTTTTTTTTTTTTTTTTTTTTTTTTTTTTTTTAAACGTTGCCTTTCAAAATTTTACCTGTATAGCAGTAAGATCCGACACAGACCATATCTGAGAAATTGCATTAATACTCAAAACACCATGAAAACTAAAGTTTCAGCATGTGAACAATGAATACTCATTTACTTCAAAATCGTTTATAAAAACTTTAATCTCCAAAAGTCACACTGCGTAAAATAAACCTCTACATATAATTGAAAAAACACTCAAAAAACTGGTGTTAAACGATAAAGTAATTAAAAAACTTTGTAAAAAACATGTGTGTTTTTACAAAGTTTTTTAATTACTCTACATATAATATTTGTTAATTTCAGTTGGACGTTTGAATATAAACTAAATCACACAAAAAAAAAAGTCCTTCAGTGAGTTTTCAAATTTATCGTAGATTTAAATGTTTAGCATATTTAAGTTTTCAGCTTCCATAACTGACAATACTCCTTAACTTTTTCATTTACATCTAGACTAAATTTAGAAAAATGTTCAATTAAGTATTGCACAAAAGGTTTCAAAATCATCTAGAATGGAAGTTTCATCCACCCAATCTTATTACGGGAAACTGTCGCTCCAATCGTCTGGCGTTTGGACCTCCTTGGGGTTGCTTTACTCCACATGTAACGCGAATAAGCCTTAAAATTCCTTAAAAACTCTTCCACCCAAGGCATCTCCTCCCTTAGGCTGATAGCCGTCGTGTAGCTTTGTCTCTTAACCACAATAACCAATAACTCATTATACTACTGCAAAAATACTGACAGTCTTATTTTTCTAGAACTTAGCAACACATTTCAAATTCTTTATAAATTCTCTTAAAGAATCCAATAAATACTACTCAAAAATGTTTTTACTACTTTTGGCTTCATTTACAGTGTAAATCTAGAAATATTCCTTGACTAAACATACTTTTTGCGTTTTAAACAGGAGCATGAAAGGCTTTTCTTTCCCATTCATTTTTAGTTAATTTAAAGATTACCAGAGATCCTAACACTTTTTCCGTTACAATACCATATGTTCTTCTTAGGGAATCGACCAATAGTATCGGCGCCGATACCTCCAATTTTTTTAGGTATCGGTAGTTCTTTCGATTCTAAAAGTATCGGGAAAGTATCGGTTTCAGTTGCTTTCATCCATTTTCACCGATACTTTTCAACCGATACTTCGCTTTTCAGAAAAAACCACGTAGGCGCAACACCATTCTAGAATCTTTATTTTGTTTATGAGATGAGAGGCGTCGTTTCATTGGCACATTTGTTTGTGCGAGTGTTTTCAAACTGTCTTTTTTTTTTTTTAAATTCTAACTATCGCTAGATGGATGTCGTATCACCAAGTGTGGTCGAAATTATGGACGAAAAATCGTTAGATGACAGTTTTACAAGACAATCGCCTATTCTTCTAAATTATTTTGAATTGGTGCCTAACACTAAATACGCTATCTGCAAGGATTGCAAAAAACAAATGTCGAGAGGTAGGCTATAATTTTACTTCCGTTTTATAAACGTTTATTTTCTCACTGTGTTGACTCGAAAAAGAGTTCATTCATATATATATATATATATATATATATATATACACACACAATTGAATCTCCTTATAACGAACTCGCTCGGTTCCAGTTGAAAAATTCGCTATAGAGAAAATTTTGTTGTACAGAGATTAGAGATTTTTGCAGTTATTTCAGCAAATATTATAAACTTTTTAGTTAATTCGATGTTTAAAAGTATTAAATTATTACTTTCAATCAAAAATAAATTGGTATTTATTATAAATTTGTTAAACTTACGGTTTCTTACTTTTCATTGTATAAATGAAATGTTCAAAAGTAAGGACAATCCACGAATTTAGAGAATAAAATATATATTGCATTTACGTTTACTTTACTTCAAAATTCCGCTATTTTACATTGTTTTGCATTGTAAATTTTCATAATTTGCATTTTAAATTTTCATAAAAATATTCACATTTTAAAAGTCCGCAGAAAATAGAGTGAGGCACATTTTATTCCATTTGGAAACCTCTTTTTAATGGTTTTGAAAGGTTGAAGCATTAAAGTTTGATGTGGTTTTGGTCGTGAAGAGCAGGGCCTATATGGGCAAATCGGGACTTTGCCCAGGACCCCCGACTTGAAAGTGCCCCCAATTTTAAATGTTTTTTCTGAAATATTCGTTTTATACCAATTTTATGAAAAATATAACAAATTTCATAGTTTGGGGCCCCAAAATCTATCAATGCCCGTTGCCCCCAGTTGGTCATAATCGGGCGCTGTTGAAGTGTCTTCATTATCGGAGTCAGTTTCACTTTCCTGGTCTCCATTTTTATCATGTGTTACTCTTCCACTAAGTGGTCTGATCAAAAATTGAAATTTTCTTCAAAACTAACAAAAAAAAATCAAAGATAAATCTGAAATATTCGCTATGGGAAGATAAGCTCTTCGTTATATGGAGAATGTTTATAGTGTGTTATTTAAGACTTAAAGTTACGTTTCCATGAAAAATTTCGTTATAGGGAGAAATTCGTTGTAAGGAGACTTCGTTATAGAGAGATTCTACTGTATATATAGGATTTTGATATCGTTGGAGAATGCCTACCTCTTGATATAGATTTCACGCTTAAGAGACATGCTTTAAATTTTATTTAAAAAAATTGGCGCAAGAACATCTGATTCGGCTTGGTTAGGATATAGACATCAAAATTGATAGGGGAGACGGTCCTTGACATCGTTTATATTTCAGGGGATGACGAACCACTGCTCTAGATCAAGATTTTCTCAGTTTTAGTTCGAAATGGCCCCCCTTTCGACGATGGCACCCAGACCTTGCTTACCCTGCCACGCCGCCCCTGCTCAGTGCTTAGAATTAAAACAGATAAAATTTGTTCATATCAATCACAGAAAAACATGTTAACAATGATCATAAAAACAAAAGCACTGAAGATCAATTCCATTTAATATGGATACTTTAAGTAGCAACTTTTTTTTAAGGCTTGAAAATTGAATTTAGTTTATCATTTTTGGATTTTTCTTTAACCTTCATTTAATCTCGTCATTTTTAAGCATCTTTTATTTAGACCCTCCAAGGCATAGCTTGAAAACGAGCAAAAATATTTTTCTTCATATTGCAGCTGTGTCAATGACAAAATTAATGGTACTAAAATTATAAACGAAACCTGTATGTAAAAACAATTTATTCCTTTTTTGTGTCGCAAAGAAGTTAACTTTTTGGCAGTGACTTGAAAACTGGCGACTCCCGTGAACATTAATTATGTTGGTCCAGAAGTTAAATGATTCATTTTTAAAACATTACAAAATATCAAAAGTACGAATTATCAAACATTTAATGCTTTTATTATCTATCAGATTTATGAGAGAACGTAGGATTTGTGTATCATTCTGTTTTGAGAAGTGTAATAATTATGAATATCTAGTAATTATTTGTATTGTTAATTTAAAAAGTTAAAGCTGTATTAGTATAATTAGTAATACTAATTATTATTTAGTTTATTTCAAATTGTGGGGTTAAAAACATATTTCTTGTGAATAGTATTTGGTTTATATGTAAGGAAAACACAGGAATAATCGGTGTGTACCTGTTCTTCGTACGGTAAAGATCAAATACATGGATCATCCGGATTAATTGTGACTTAACCCTGTCCGGAGAATCAAAATATTCGGATTTTCAAAAAGAACTTAAAAATAATCATATGAGTTCATATTTAACAGAAATCTTGCTAAAACATTTAATAATTCACTTAGTGGTTAAATAATTGGAGCAGATAAATAAAATCAATAATTAATGTGAACTTATTATGCATTTTAAGGGAAGAATTTACATACGTATTTAATGAACAATATCGAAATACATATGTACTTGCATAATACTGTACAGTTTATACAATATACCAATTTAATGCAGTTTAAGTAATCTAAAAAATATTTTCAAATGTTTAAGAATTATAATTAAAGAAAATCTAAATAAAAATTGCAAGAAAGACACATACAGTAAGAACAAGCAGGAAGGTGTTTTGGGTCTAATATGGAAACCTTTTATCTGGCTCATAGCAACAATTAGGCGACAAAATAGAGGTTGAGAAAAATTGATTTAAATATTTGCACCAGTCGGCACTGGAAATGAAATGGATTATCTTATTAATATATCCCTTTAACTCTCCTCTCCCCGTGTTTGTGTTCTGTCAAGCCTAAATGAGGGCCATCTACCTATAAGGGGAGGGGCTTGGGCGGGGGACTTTTTAAGGGAGTCTAACTCATATTCACGTAACATCTGGAGAAAATCGCTCAAAACACTAGACCGCTAGATCGACAGCCACGCGAGGAGAAAGAATTCCGAACCTGCACAGTAAGACGCTTCCCAGTACTCACCTTTTTATAAATTCGGCCATTCGTCGGCATGATTTGAATAGAAAAGAAAGACTAGAACTACTGTAAATTCACATTTCAATGTATCCACTGCTTTTTCTTTTTATTGTTTTCCACTTGGATCAAATTTTATAATTCTGTTATTCATTTTAACGAGAACTACACTCTCGTTACAAAAACTGCCCAGAATACAGATGCAGGTTTAAATGACATTAAATTATGTAAAGTATCGGTATCGGCTATTTCTGAAAATAAATTTATAGGTAAAGTATCGGTATCGGTCATCGGCGAAAATGTGGTATCGGTCGATCCCTAGATTTTGGTACAGCTCATAAATTATATTAAGAGAGGGGGGAAAAGTGAAAATCAGCCATTTTATGATTTTCATTTGCACATGCTGTTTGAGCAATCTGTGGTTTTACGATTAATATAATGTTCGACTATAAAATGTATTTTAAAACACATTCTCAAAATTCCTCGTTTTTGTGCGTGAAAATATAATATACAAGAAACAAATGTTTTAATTTTTTTAAGAAATAACATATATTAGCGAAATCTCGGCTGTTCGAGCGTCGTCAGTGGGAGATCCCCCTGAACCCCCCTAATTTTTTAGTTTCATTATTGCCATATTTAAACGATATTAATTGACTATGTCATTTTATCTCTCATCTTTCGCGTATGTCGCCCGGTAACCCTATGTTGAAATTTTTATGAGTGTAACCTATTTATAGAAAAATACATGGGGTGCATATTCTACAGCTTACGAAATATTTTAACAATAGATTAAAGCTGTTGTGAATTAATTATTTAAATATATGTAAAAAATACATGTGAAGCATATTCTACAGCTTACGAAATATTGTAACAATAGATTAAAGCTGTTGTGAACTAATAGCATTTAAATATATGTAAAAAATACATGTGAAGCATATTCTACAGCTTACGAAATATTGTAACAATAGATTAAAGCTGTTGTGAACTAATAGTATTTAAATACATGTAAAATTATGTCGCATTTTTGGGACACATTTTCAATAAAGGGTGTTGAGAGATAAAATGACATAGTCATTAATACTGCCCAACTCATGCTCCGCGGAGCAAATTGTACGAAGTACTTCGTCAAAATTTAAAGATCCTTAAAGTATTGCATCATAGAAGAAATTGGAAGAACTCTTAAAGGGGTACGGTTCATTTTCAAAATTGGGTTCCATTTAGAAATGTAAGAAGCAAAAATACAATTTCAAAAAATAAGTAGTTTTTTTTCCATAATATAAAACATACCATGTTTCTGAACATTATTTGAGTATTATTAGTGTATTTTTTTAAAATTTAATTTTTTACATTTTTCCGTTATCAGGCTTGATGAAATTTGTCATGTCTGTTACATTTTCTTTGAAATTTGTACGCTTATGTTTTGCACAAAATTATGCAAAGTGATATATTACATAAGCAGGGTGTCCACCGGCAACTAAAAACGCGACTTTCGCTACTAATTTAAAGATGAGGCGACTTGGGAGACTTTTTTGAATAAAAATCGTGATTTTCATACTATTTTCGAGTTTTTGGCTACTTGTAGCTTACTCCAGGCGACCAATTTGAAAATCAGATTTCCGTTTTTGTTGCTTTTCTTTCCGAAGTTGCGATGAATCGTTCATCAAACAGTCTAACATGACATCATGTCCAGATAGCTATATTTAATTATCAAAAGTCTTGAATTGTTATTAAAACCTTATAAAAAACCTTTTTATAGTGCAATTTAAACTCTATTTCACAATATTAAAGCATGTCAGGCATGGACATATATAAGGGGGAGAGGTTAGGGGGTTTATCAACCCCCCCCTCCCCTAGTCTACGCAAAATGCTAGTGTTCGCCGAATACCTTTTTGCATTCGTGCCTCAAATAAGTATATCATAAAAAGAAAAGTTGCGCATGGATTTTGGTAATTTTATTTAAATTCTAACAATTACAATAATTTTGTACTCTCTAAATTTATGGGTAATAAAATACATATAAGATTGTCAGATTGTGTGTGATTAAGGCAAACCTGCGCGAGGCGTATCTGTTTAAGATGAGGGATGCCTTGGTAGGAGGACTTTCTAAAGGGTTCTAACGCGTATTCACGTTACATCTGGAGAAAACCTACCAAAACTCCAGACCGTTAGATCGACGACCGCGCGATAGGACCCGAACCCGGGACCTTCACACTTCGGCCTTCTACCATTTTCAGTGATATAACCACTGTGCCATGGTGAGGCGAAAAATACATATAAGAAGCTTCGCAGAAGTTGCGTGTTTGCCTACCGCAGAAAGTTGACCAATGTAACAATGTCTTCTGTTTTGCAGTGGTCTGGGAGCTTAACTCCGTTCCCATAAGAACACGGTAAGTGAAGCAGCATCCAGCTTGGCCAGTGCTTGGGAAGGTCAACTTCCTCTCGGCTCGACTTCTGTGGGACCGCTGTACGCTAATGGGAGCTGGTGCACGTAAAATCCGTCGTGGCTCCTATGTCTTCCAAGTTGTTAAACGATACCTCTGGGGGTGCCGATTTCAGGGGTTGGTCCCTCCTCTGGAATGGGTTCAAAATTAGGGGACCCCGAGCTGAATCGGACTTCCTCCCACTGGGGCTCATTAAAATGGAAGCCGCCCCTTCCGCCTATCGCCTGCCTATATGGGAGATATGGCACAGCCCCGTCGTTGCCAAAGGGCATTAGCAACAACAACACAACAACCAATGTCTTCTTGACCCACAGGTCACGAGCGCGAAGTGTCTCCGTATCTGCCTTTAGGCAATGGGTGGTTGGGGGGGGGGGTAGTTGTTATTTTGGGCTTTCCCAAAATATGGACAATGAGCCCCGAGCTGGAGAGAGCGTCATGCTCTCTTTTACTATGTATCTTTAATATGAAAGTAGCCAGTCGCGCACCCAGAATTTTAGTTTAGGGTTGGCTGAGGTTACAAGTACTGCTGAACTCGGTTACAGTGACCTCGATTATAACTATTATACAGAATTTTTTAACGTTATAAGAGAGTTATTATTTCTTATAACGTCAAAAAACTCTGCTCCAGTTGCTCATAGAGCATAAGCCCACGATCAACGTAACTCGTTATAGAGTCATAAATAATTATCCGATCTTTTTAGTGACTTGTACCAGAATTTAACATTAACTTTATTTCATACATCAACTGTAAGCATTTATTTAAAAACCAACGTCCTCACCGCTCCCGTTATTGTGAAAAAGTGACAATTCTTCATTTTTAAAGCTTTTCACATCTAACTCTCCAGCTTTAGAAGGCTTTAGCCCCACCCCCTAGGTTGAGCCTATGAAAATAGCTCTATATTTTGCAATTTCCTCTCGAATGTGAAATTAAATTCGCGGCTTGCTGGGATTTACATATAAAGCAGTGGTACTTAGGGGTGGCGAAAAATTACCTTGGGGGTCCAAGGGTGAATTTCAGCCCCATTTCACCCCCCAATTCAGGGTGAATTTCAGCCCATAGAGCGTAATGTATTTCGAATCTTTTAGGCGGTTCTGTAGATAAACTATCCAGTCGAATGGAACCGAAAGCGGAGGTGCACAACTAGATGTTACAACTATCCAAAATATGAAGTTTCGACATTCTACGCCTAATAGTTTTTGAGTTAGGCGAGTTTAATAAATTTCGGCCCATAGAGCGTAATGTATTTCGAATCTTTTGGGCGGTCCTGTACATAAACTATACATTCGATTGCGACCAAAAGAGGAGGTGCACAACTAGGTCATAGAACAATCCTAAATACTAAATCTCAACATTCTACGACCAATAGTTTTTGAGATATGCGAATTACATACGTACGTACGTACGTACAGACGGCATGGAAAAACTGACCACAATAGACTCTCCGCTGGTCAAAATGAGTTGCAGACGCGTTAATAGGATCGTGCATGCTAGCCTACGATGAGATGCATCGAAAAAATTCTTAAAATTAAATTCAGAGGTAGTCAAAATCGGTTTTTTTGTCGAAATTTGGCACACAAAATTTTTCAGGATCACATTACTTCCTTGTACAATAATAAAAGCTTCCGTTTAAAACAAGCTGGAAATCGCAAATCATGAACAAATTTGGTGTATTATTGGTCAGCTGCTCCAAAGTAGATCCAAACACAGCGCTTAGGGTCGTGAAGTAATGACTGGTTGATTATACGATTTCTGTTTAGTTTAACTTTGATTATTTCACTTAAGAGAGCCTTTTTTTTTAAAGTAATGGCTTTTGAAAAAAAAATAAAACAAAAGAATAGAATGCATATTTTCAAAGTTTCAGATTTTAAATAAAAAGTGTACGTTTATTTAGATGACTCTACGTAGGATTGAGATATTGAAAAATTTTATTTTTCGGTTGAATCGCCATGGAAAAATGAAATAACAGTTCAGGAAAATTTTTTGATGATTGAATTTCTTTCATAAGTAGTCTGCCTGTTGCAGTTCTGCTCGGTGGTTGTTGGAAAAAACAGTTTTAGATGTTACAATTCATTCCCTCCTCAACATGAACTAATAATCTAAATAATAAAAGTCCTGTCCGCAATGGCAAAATATTCTTTGTAAGACTAATGCTCTCAGTTTTCTCTTTCGCTCGTTTATGCCTTTATTTGATTAGAATCCAAGCAACTGCTATTTACATTTACTTCGAAATATCTCCACTATAGGTTGTATTATTAATAGATTACACATTAAGCACGGTACAGAAGCAAGCACAATGAATGTAAGATCCCGTTAATTTTTCCATGTTTTATAACAATTGCGAAACATCGGGGGAAAAAATGGACTTTTATTTCAAGTTTTCAATTAATATGCTATCTGATGCTGATATTTGGAATTATTATTATTATTATTATTATTAGCACCAGAGTGCTATTAATTTCAACCTTGCTTTTTGTGTAGACACGATTTTGGTACAATTTTCGCGTCGAGTCACTTTTGAAATGTGTTTGCCAGATAATGTGGAGTTGGGGGGAGGCGTTAATAAAATGTTGAAAGTCGCACAAGGTTTGCAATTTTTGATAAATGATCGCTAAACTGGATGCCAAAATGCAACAATTTATTATAAATATATTTTGAGTATAGTTAGAAAACGCCTGGTGAATATTGTAAAATAGTTTTAGAAGGTGAATTAAATATAGATTTTAATTCCGAAGAAGTGTTTTATAGAATAGTGAAGACAAATACGGTACACATCAAAGATTATGATACACTTTCCGAATGGTATTTATAAAGGTGAAGTGTAGTTTGACTATGCCTGGCGAAAATTGTCAAAAAGTTTTGGTTTAGCGATTTTAATTTAGATTTCTATTCCGAAGAAGTGTTTTATGGGACAAAGAAGGAAAATACGATGCACTCATGGATTATGATGCCCATTCCAAACAGTATTTAAAATGTCTACGACATATATTTGGAATATGCCTATAGTTCAAATATGCCTGGTGAAGATTTTAAAACAGTATCTGTAGGCGTAGGTTAAGATAGATTTGGATTCCAAAGATGTGCTTTATGGTTCAAGAAAGAGGTCATTCCTATTTTAACGCCCCTACTTTCGCCAACCTAAAAATTCCCCGCACTTTGGCGAGCTTGGAAGTCATGGGTCTCTAGGAGTTATGCACCCTAAACAACTACATGAAAACTAAAGTGAACAAATTAGTGATAAAAGCACTAGTTAAGGAATTTGAAGACACTTAATCATTAAAACTACATTAATTGGCAACCCAAAATAAATAAAAATGTAACGGAATGCTGTACTTACAGGTTGTTCCAAATTGCCATTTTAATTCTAAATTACTATTGCCACATAAATACAAAAAATCGTCATGGTTACTCTATATGTTTAATGATCGCCACCTTGGCGAGAGTTGGGGAGTAGAAATCAACCCAAGAAAGACAAACACGGCACACTCATGGATTATGATGCACATTCGAAACAATATTTAAAACGGTGAAGTATATAGTTGTAATGTACTTGGCGAAGATTGTAAAATAGTTTTAGTAGGCGATTTTAAGATAGATTTCTTTTCCAAAGATGGTTTTTATAAAATAAGGAAGAAAAATACTGCTCACTCATGAATAATGATACACTTTCCAACCTTATGGAATAAGGAAGAAAATAAGGACGACGCATAAATTATTATACGCTTTTAATATATAGCACTTCGGTGCATATTTAAAATCTGAAAGGGTTTCAGATTTTCTTCATTTTTTAAATTCAAAATGGATTTTTAGTTTCATACTGACTGTTTATTATTTTTTTCTGTGAGACGCATTCCGATGCAAATTAATTGATCCGCAAAATTTCACAATTTTCTGATGACTGGTTTGAAAGCCCTAAATAGGGTATTTAAATTATGAATGCAATGTATTTATGTGTTTATAAATGTGTTTATGAATGCAATGTATTTATGTGTGCATTATAAGAATTTTCTTTTACAGTCATGGTAAGCAAATAGTACACCAGCCCTTTCGGTCAACGTCCATGTTCTTTGGTGGTAATGCATTTTGAAATGCGATGCCACCAGGAAACTAAAATGGCTCTGGTTGATATAAGGTGTTTTATTTTCTTTACCGAGTCACCCAACCTTGAAAGATTTCCGACTCCTCAGGCGTCTCCAAAAGAAACTGATATCGGATAAATGCTTGGATTACAGATAGTGTATGGAAAGTCAACCGGAAGAATCTATTGTTTCTGTTGTTTGCGATGGGTGTCTGCGACAGTCTTGGGCAATGTAAATAAGAGTGAAAGTGTTCAGCATAATCGCCCATAGTTTCGTTCTTGTTCACTGTTCTTCTTTTCTTTGTTCTATTCACTGTGATCGTCTAACCTTGAAGGATCATCCTATTGATCGGCTGTGAAATTCGTACCACTGTTTCTTCAAAAGAAAGTTGTATATGAATTACTTGTTAGCATTTATGACCTCTCTTCTGGAGAAGAAAAGGATATTCTAAGAAATAAGAATTTTTCTTATCCCCCCCCCCGTTTGTTTGAGGACACAAAAATTACCTATACTCTTCTAGAGGATAGATGTCCTAATTTATTCTCAGAAAGAAAAACTAATTTTCTTAAAACATTTAACAATCAGTATTGTTTATTTTGTTTTTTTATTTACAAATTTAATTCCTATTATTAAAAAGTTATTTAATTGAAAGAGAAATTTTTTTAGTCAGGTCGCAAAAGAGTAATATCTAATTTGAGTTAAATGCAGGGGTGCTACAGGTGCGCTAAACTTCGCCAAATTGCATCTCTTGATACATCCTGATAGAAAAACCATGTTTTGGAAGGTCCCTACGCCGAAAGAATCTGTTAGTATTTTCCCGTACAAAAAGCATAATTTTGAATAAATTCTGCTCGAAATCTGTTCTTATTTAATGAATTCATGTAAATAAGACACCACAGGCAGTCAAAATATTTTGCATTCCTCTGTTAACTCTGTATGATAAATAAGAAAGATTAAGAATGAGGCAGATTCTCCAATCTCCATACCTAAAGAAAGAAAGAAAGAAAAAAGCAGATGTAACTTTATCATGTACGATAAAGTAATTACAGTTTAATGCTAATTCAAATCATACAACAATAACGAAAGCGCTAATGTAGTCAAACACTCCTCCGAAATTTCTGAACAGTTATGTACTTTTAAAGTAGTACGATTTTTTTTTCTCTTAAAACGTGATATTTTTAAAAACAAATCTTTTAAATTAGCTTTATTAATAACATTTTTTTCTTTTTACCTTTTTTATTGGTAGTTACACTATATAATATACTAGCTGAAGTACCCGTTCTTCGCACGGGAATGAATGGACTTTTTGATGTTACGATTTGTGGTGATTACTATTCATTGTAATAAACAGATATAGCAAAATGGATATCGCGTTATATTGTGTCCAATAATCATGCATACCGAATTGCAAGGCAATCCTTTGTACGGTGCAGAAGGCTATGCGGCGTAGCGCAATCTAGTGGCGAGTTTTAGCAAAATGAATACGGCGAAAATATTCTTCGCGAAACTTCGTATTCTGCGAAACTTCGTATTCTTCGTAAACTTCGTATTCTTCGTATTCTGCGCGTATTCTTCGAACGGTATACAGATATCGATGTATACGAATTTTCATGACTATCGGCTGGACAGTCCTGAAGTTCATGTGTTGACGCGACATCTAGTGGTAAGTTATAGGAAAATGGATAGCGCCAAACTCTTCCCCGTGTTCAAATATCTATGTATACCTATTTTCATGGCGATCATTTGCACAGTCAAGAAGTGATACACTGCAGGGCCATCTAGTGGTTAATAAAAGTAATGATTTCCTACAGCGCAGTCAAGTGGCGAGTTATAGGAAAATGGATAACGCCAAAATAATCTCATTGTTCAAATAGCTATATATACTGATTTTCATAGCGACCGTGTTCAAATATCTATGTATACCAATTTTCATAACGATCATTTGCACAGTCAAGAAGTGATACACTGCAGGGCCATCTAGTGGTTAATTAAAGTAATGATTTGCTACAGCGCCGTCAAGTGGCGAGTTATAGCAAAATGGATAACGCCAAAATAATCTCATTGTTCAAATAGCTATGTATACTGATTTTCATAGCGACCGTTTGAATGGTCAAGAATTTGGCCTGCTGCAGCATCATCTAGTGGCGAGTTAAAATAATAATGCATTGCAGTGTCATCTAGTGGTGAGTAACATCAAAAGGAACGCAGTTAGAATATATTCTTCGTGCTCAAATGTGTAAGTATAAAAAATTTTATGCCGATCGGTCGAACGGTATAGAAGTTGATGCGTTGCAGCGCCATTTAGTGGCAAATTACAGCAAAATGGATAGTGAAAAATATTCTCCGTGTTCTAATATTCGCGTGTACCAAATTTCATCAAAATCAGTTGGACGATATTCGCATAGCAAACGGCTAAACGGAATAGAATTCGACGTTGTGCTGCGGCACCAAGCGGCAAGTTAAGGAAAATGGATAGCATAAAAAACCTTCTCCATCATAAAAGACTTAGGTGAACCAAATTTCATGGTGCAACGGTGCTGAACGGTGCTGGAGTTTTTCAACCTCATAAGCACATACCAACATTCATTTTTATCTATAACCAGTGTCATTATATATACCAGTCTCAAATAAAATCCAGTTTCAAATCTAAGCCTCGCCAAAGTGCCAACATACGCCTTTTTGCAAGAGTATTTTCAGGGAATCATTCGAAGCATTGACTTAGCAGCAATCAATATGGGAAATGGTTCGACCGCCAAAGAGTAAACACGCATTTATTTGAAAAGTGGAATCCCTTAATACAGCCGCATTTTTTAAAATTATCAACTATAACGTGTTTTATTCATCGTTACTCCGATGTACTAAATGAGAAGATTTCAATTTTCTGAAATTTGGCGGAATTACCAACTTAAATCAATGTACTCAATTGGCGAGAATTCTGAAGTTAAATCGCTTGAAATCCCTTAATAACTGCATTATTTCTTCACGGATCATTAAAATTTAACGCTGTATTCTAATAAAACCTTTGCACTTGTTTTCAAAAATCTATTTCCTTAAGCTCTCAATAAATTGCGCCAAGCCGAAAACTGTGCAAACCGCTAGAACTCACTTACTCAAAATCGGCATTTGAGCCATTTTATTTTTTCGCCAAACTAAAAAAATTTACACATTAGCCTCGGAAATCTTCAATTCTTATTGTTTTGCGTTTAAAACATTTCATTCCTGCTCTGATTTCCCATGCACACGATATTATAATTAAAAAAAAAATAACCTTACGAATATAAACTAACAAAAAAAAAAAAGAAATCATTATTATTCTTTTATTTTTACTTTGAGAATTTAAAACATTTTATTCGGCAAAATCGCCACACATGGCAACCACGATCCTTATTTCACACTTTTTTGACTACAGGGGTTACAATTACGGAAAGCTTTTTGCGTGGAGAGCATAAAAAATCTCTTAAATTCCGGGAACGTGTGGACTTTCAAAGTTTTAAAGTGGACTACGATTTATTCTATATTATTTTACATATCTGTGCTAAATTTCAGGCCGATAGGTCCATTTTTGTGGATTTGTATACGAATCAAATCCACAAACAAACTGAATTTCATTTTTATTTATAAGATAAGCGATACGAAAGTGCAAAATTGATATAAATATAGAATTTTCTTTTCCTTTGTAAGTACAAAAATCTGCAAAACTAATACTAACATCAGTTATTTTTGTGATACGGAAGCCTGCAAAACTGATACAAAAGGAGATGTTTTTCCTGGTACGAAAACCTGCAAAACAAATATAAAATATGATTTTTTAAAAATCTTTCTTTTCAGATATGGAAAGCCATAAAGCTATGCAGCACCTCGTTAAATCTTATCTATGCTTGCAAATTATGAAAGCAGGATAAAGAAAATAATAAGTTTGATGTAGGCTCATATTTCATGAATCTTGAAACCAGTCGCGGAGCGTATCAAAACCCCATATAAAACCCATATAAAGCAATCTAAATCCCATATAAATCCCAATTATACGGCCCGTGACTTCTAGGGATGGACGCGAGACGCGAGAATTCTCGCATTGTCTCGCGTTCTCGCATTGTCTCGCGAGACGAGAAAGGCATTTTTTTGCGAGACGAGAAAGAAAATATTTTGCGGGACGAGACGCGAGACGAGACAGAGTCTTGTCTCGTGCGAGAATTCTCGCATTTTTTTCCGTCTCGCATAAATAGGATCTGAAAAGCGAAAATTTGCCTGAAGCCTCTACCGTTTAACTTGCGTCTCCTTCGTTTTCGGTCCTGGTATACTATCAGCACTCTACAATACGCACAAACACGTAACATTTAAAATTAGAACAGACGAGAGATATACAAAACACACAAAGGAGAGGATAAAGAAAGAGGCGGGGAAAAAAAGAAAACAGAGAAGAGTAGAAAGAAAAATAATAAGTAAATAGGAAAGGCGGTACGGTATGTTCAAATCTGACCACTTTTAGACGGGGCCCGGGGCATTAAGTTTGGGGCCCCCCTTACTATAACCTTTTTTACGCATTAAGCCCCTTTACTGAGCCCCCCTTTTTTTTAAGAATTTTAACGCAGTTTTGAGCGCTGTTGTACTCGAAAATTGCATTTCAGTTAACTGTAGTTTTTGTACTTTAATCAAATCGTATTTATCACCCCAAAATAATATCTCTAACTTGATCTAGTGTTAGACAATTAGGTAATACCTATATTATAGAGGAAATTCAGTTTTTTCAACACAATTACTATTTCAGTACATATGAATTTATAATTTAGATAATCGGGATATATATGGGCCCCCTTTTTCTTCAGGGGCACCGGACTACCGCCCCCCCCCCCCTTGCCCCTGTGATAATCGGGTTTCGGGTATATCAGAGAGAGATTAGAAGTAGAGCAACTTGCATTCGCATTGATGCTTAGTCTGAGTAGGTTGAAATATGGTTGAATATCCTTGGTTGAAATATCCTTGTACTGATATTATCCTCAAACTTTCCCGCACGTTGCGGCGTGCGTAGGGGGGGGGGGGGGCGCTCACCCTGGTAATAACTTTCTAGGGGCGGTTAAATCCCTATTGTTGGCCTATTTCAAAGAGATTAAAATGATATTTTTTATTCTTATATATTAATATCGGACGGAAAAAAATGCAAGCAATTTTTTTAAAAACTATTTCTCTTTTCGTTTATATTATCATGTTTTCCCTTCCTTCGGCTTGCAAAACTTTTATAAATTTTTTTCCTCCCCATCATTTTATCTTGCAGTTGGTTTCCTATTCTAAAATTATCTTCGCCTGTTAGATGTCTTTTCATTTTTAAAAAAAATCCACACTGGATATACATTAGGGGGATTATTGGTTTAATTTTTCTTAAACAGGGCGACCATAACGACTGTAGTACTATCGCTAAAAATTATTGTGGAAAAGTACAAACGGATAGTCGTCAACAAATTAACTTTTCAGTAATTTAAAATATAAACAAAAAATAAGACGTCTATTAACCAACTGAGATACTATGAAATCTAAAAATGCACACACGGTAATGTTATTGGAAATATTAGGCAAATAATTATAATTATCGTTAATATAATCTTGTTTTCATTAATATAAAAATTACACATATTTTAGAGACTTGAAATTGACGTTAAAGTAAATAGTAGAGATTTAATAAAGACTAAAAGTGTTCTGTTTATAATTTTTCAAGGGTTATCTTACAACCAACTGAACGATAAGTAATTCTAATTTGTGTTAATATATCCCGCAGTAATTTCAGCAGAGGAGATTACTTGAACTTAAAAAAAAAAAAAAACCTGTTTTGTCTCATGCAGATATGATTTTAGTAAAATATTCGCTACTTCTCGTATGAAGAGCGGGTGCGCAGCTATTTTAAAACAAACGGTTGGCCATTTCCTGTAGTGTCAGAGGTATTTAATGCTACAGCTTGAACAGTATGATGTAGAACTACAGTATGATGTAGAAATAACACATTTTGAAAGTCGGGAGTTCTCTGCAAACCGCTAAGCTTTTCACTTTTCTGATCGCGAATGACACTGACGTAGTTTTTTGAGTCATTATATTGCAATGATGCCAGGTTAATACTCATGACGCAAACTTTACATCAAGAGTCAAATAATTTTGCTTTTATTTTAGATTCCACATCACTGGAATTAATTGAAATTACTCATGTTAGGAAAATTTTCGTTTACTACAGTGCGAAGAACGGGCACGCAGCTAGTAAATAAAAATAAATACTATATTTTCGGTGTGACATTATATATACGGATTAAATCTCAATTTCTTTTACTTCAAATGCCGATATATGCTGATATAGTTATTAATATATCTACTAATGTGGCTATATGTAAGTAATTGTTATTATTAATATTAATTTTCAATAAAATCCCAATAATAAGTTAGTATAAAATGGTAACGAAATCGCAGTCCTTAATTTTGCGAGACTCGCGAGACGTCTCGCGCGAGACGAGACAGCAATTTCTTTGCGAGACGCGAGACGAGACACAGTGTTTGCGAGACGAGACGAGACAGCCCCGATTCTCGTCTCGCACGTCTCGCGTCCATCCCTAGTGACTTCGCTAACATCCAAAAATTTCGCCTGCAACTTTCCAAATGTTGCCCATACCTGATTTAGGGCAATGGGCAACCTTTGGAAAGTTGCGGGCCAAACTTCAGGATGTGAGCTAAGTCACGGGCCGTCTCATTGGGATTTAGAATGCTTTATATGGGTTTTATACAGGGTTATGATATGTTTCGCTGGCCGGATTAAAAGCCGCGGTGGGCCATATCACCACCCACGGGAGATGGGATCTCCCGTGGGTGGTGGCCATATACGGCCACGGGTTAGTTACCATATGTGGATTAGGAATAAGTCGGGGGCCGGTCTAGTCAAATTGCCCGGGCCGTTTCAACGGTTCAGTTCGGCCCTACGGAACGGGTTCATAACATTTACATATCCCTCTTAAGGTGGACAATTGTGTGAACAGCAATTTTTTTGTGGCCAAATGTCCAGGATTTTTGAAACATGAAGTGCGGAAAAAAAGCTTTCTATAAAGAGCATTATGCAGAAAGTGTTTTAAAAGTTTACAATACGTCATAAGCAGTTGTTATTACTTCATTTGTGTGTGTGTGTGGAGGGGGGGGCTGCGTACAAAAAAAGTAGCTTTGCTAGCCTTAACATAATGTAGGTACTTAAACCTGATTTATACATTATGCTAATATTATGTATTTGCGTGCAGAGCATTCAATTAAAATCCATATTTCTAAGTGCCAAATTGCGGAAGTTTTCAGAACACGGGTGCAATTTACAACTGTGCGGTATTCAGAGAGCTAGCATTGATTTCCCCCACATTCACTGTCAATCAATATATTAGTGAGCCTCAATCATAGCGTTACCGAAACTGAAAGAAGTTATCAAAGGTAAATAGCATCTAAATAGGTTAGCTGTGTAGACAGTTCTTACATTTAAAGTGGGGAGCTTTTTGAGCGAAACACGGTCCAAAATTTCCTTAAAAGAGATGCGGGTTTCATAACGGGTGTGGCAATGAAATCGAGTCAAAACAAAATGAAATTGATCTACTTAGGCAAAAAGTGGTCACCCCGAGAATGACAAGTTACGGATGTTTTAAATGGTGCGAAAACTACGGAAAAGGATTTTACCGATCGGAAAATAATTAAGTTCAAACAAGTAGACTTTCACACAGTAATTATCTTTTCCAACTATTTTTAATCTGAAGTAATTTTTATGAAAATAAGTAATTGTAAATGTAAAAAATATGTTTTGCGTTGCAATGCAGGGCCGTACCCAGGGGGGTGGTCCTATGGGTCCAGACCCCCCCCCCCCCGAAATTATCACATATATATTTATATGTGCGCGAGAGTATATTTATGTATAATATGATGATATTCAATAAGTCAGCCCCCCCCCCCCGAAATGTCGGACCCCCTCCGAAATTATTTCCTGGGTACGGCCCTGTTGCAGTGAATAACAAAATTTTCGTGCACACAATAAAGCTGGGTTATATTTATACGTAAAACGTATATCGATGTAGTTGCAATCGCTGGAAATTCGATCAGCTGCTAGGCAGTTTAATTCAACGTTGAAACAAGTTTAACATGTTCACTCTCATCATTCAAAAAGCGCAGCAACGATATCCCTAAGGCGGTTTGTGGGTCTTCTTCGAAGAGGTCTTTGGTTGCGTTTGCACAAAGCTATATGTTCCAGCGGATAATTCAAAGACTTTAAGTTTGAAAGCAACACTCTTGTCAAAGAAATACAGTCTTCTCTGTTGCGACTTTTCAAAGATGAGAAAGAATAGGTAAAAGCCGGTTTTACGATTGAAGAGGGGGGGGGGGATGGTTGGTTGGTTGGTTGAAGTTTATTGGCACAAAATCCAGCAAAGATCCAGATTGAAGAGGAGGGGGGGGGGAAGAATAAGGCAGGGGAAGAATAAGGCAGGGGAAATAATTTCTGCTCTAAAAATAGTTCTCCATACTTATACCTCCCCCTTGGAACTCTTCTTGATCTGCAGCCATCACTGTCTATCTTTTAAAATAAGTACATATACAGTAAAGCACCGTTCATACGTTTCTCATTTATACGACTTTTACATTTATACCTCGCTTTCGTGAGGTTCCGATTGATTCCTATTCCTTTTAATGTAAAATTGCTCAGTTTATACGACTCACAACGGCACAATTTCGATTATACGTCGTTTTTCACCTTCCTAAACTCTGAAATTTTTCTGTCTCAGTCGTTATCTTCCAATTTCGACAGAAACTTTTCCCAGAAAGAACGTCTAATAAAGGATCTGGGGAGGGATTTACCTTTTATTACCTTACTTTGAACACGCAGTCGGCTATATTGAAGAAACATTTC
The DNA here is from genome assembly GCA_038373885.1 of Cheiracanthium punctorium. Classification (NCBI taxonomy): domain Eukaryota; kingdom Metazoa; phylum Arthropoda; class Arachnida; order Araneae; family Cheiracanthiidae; genus Cheiracanthium; species Cheiracanthium punctorium. Next base: position 135,650 of record JAWZYV010011016.1, read on the forward strand.
ATGAACTTATGCTTAATTGAACCCGTAATGTTGTAATCAATAATTAAAGATACTCGGACGACTATGAAAGATTATTTTTAATTCAATGTCCGAATGAATCATATCCTAATTGGTATGCACCGTGTATTATATTTATAGTAAAGATATGCAAAATTTAAGATATCTTCTCTACTTATTATAAAAGAAGGTGTCTGTGTGTCTGTGTGTGTGTGTGTCTGTCGGCAGCGTTACGGACAAACGGCTACACCTAGAAACACCAAATTTGGTACTCGGGAAGATGTAAATATGTAGTTGTGCACCTCGAAGCGATTTTTTCAAAATTCGACCTAGATTTTTTTTTATTTTATGTGCGATTTTTGGCATTTTTTCTCACCTAATTCGTAATAACGGCGGAAATTACGCTCGCAGCAAAACGGCATTTGTATCATCGGATAGAGGAGGAAATTTTCTTTTAAAAACAGTTTGTTCTGAATACGTAACATGATTTACCGATTTTTAGGAATTTTTTTACTAAACATCTGCTTCGCGATTTTTTTTCGTAAAATAATTTTAAAACTATCGCATCTTGAATTCTATCCGTCATAACTTTTAGATATTTTGACAAATCGTGAAACATTCTTTTCTCCCTCTTTTAAAATAAAAACGAAAACATTATGTAAATTAGATGATTTTTTACGAATTTTAATGCAGCCTAATGTTTAGAATTGAATAGCATCAACGCGATCTTACGCCATTCATTACATTGCGATCCCGGCACGAGAATTTATGTTCGGTTGTTGCCACAGAAAGGATTAGAAAAAAGGGTTTTTTCAACCAATCCAGTTTTTAAATGGGATATCAGAATTTCAATTCGCAAGTGAGGATCTATGACGTCAAATGCTTTAAGATACGTAAAAATTACGCCATAATTTTAACTAATTTATTCCAGCTCTATTTTCAACACAGGGAGACGATACTTTTGATTAAAATTTACTGTAGAAATAAACTAAGAAATTCACGATTATTATTATTAGAAGTGGTATTTTAATCCGGTGCTTATTTAAAAATTGAAATGTTTTCACTGCGCTGAAAATGTTCATTTTTAAAGTTACAAAGTTCGTTTCAAAACGCGATATATTAAAATTTTTCTATTTACTATTTTTATTTTTGGCATTTAATTTAGCGCAGGCGTTGCCTAACATACGCATGCAGGTTGCGAGTATAGTTTTATTTTAACGTTGAATTACGTTCCTCCATAAAGGTCCAACGCAAAGTTTTAATGATACCGTTTGAAAACAATTGTGCGAAATATCGAAATTAACTCCCTCAATCTACCGGGGTATCCTTTACGGCAGTCAAACAGTGACGTCATAAATTAAAAAAAATGCGTGAAATTTGTTAACTCTGCAACTCTAACGCCCTGTCATAATTAAAGTGGGAATAAGTAGTTCCTCGAGATTACACAGTTTGATGTTTTTCAGGAGACAGGACTATGGAGGATATAAAAGATATCGCTATATTAGATACATGGATATTTTAAATGGCACCCCTTGGATATTTTCTCCCCACAGTAAGATGAAATGGTTTGCGGCGCTAAATACGCCAATCTTATAAAACTATGTATAAATTAAATATATATGGAGACTTTCCTTAATGGCAACCATTATGTGAAATGATTATTATTTATGCTAATGCGTAAATTGCAAAGAATCGCCACAGAATCAAAAGATCCCATTGAGGCCAAATAATCTAAGCTGTTTCTTTTAAGGGAGCCTTGAAGAGGGAGAAGCGAGTATAGATAGTATTAATGTACGTAATAGGTAGTATTATTAGATTTGTAAAGATAATATGAATAAATCGCAATGTACCACGTTAATAAATATTTCATGAAATTAAAAGTGTTTATCCTTTTTCAACGGTTGTCTTACAACCAACTAAATGAAAAGTAATTCTAATTTGCGTTAATATATCCCGCAGTAATTTCAACAGAGGAGATTACTTGAACTTTTTTAAAAATGAAATTCTGTTTTGTCACATGCAGATATGATTTTAGTAGTAAAATATTCCCTTCTTCCCGTATGAAGAGCGGGTGCGCAGCTATTTTAAAAACATCTCTTGAAAATAGCATAAATGAATTCAGAAGACCTCAAAACGTGTAAATATCACCAAAATCTCGAAGTCGAATTTTTTCATGATTACAATACTTTCCTTATATGGTACATGTTCGGAAAGAAATAAATGGTTGTCCATTGCATGTAGTGTCTTAGGTATTTAATGCTACAACTTGAGCCTAAAAAACAGTATGATGTAGAAATAAGACATTTTGAAAGCCAGGAGTTCTCTGCAAACCATTAAGCTTTCCACTTTTTTGATAGTGAATGACACTGACGTAGTTTTTTGAGTCATTATACTGCAATGATCAGGTTAGTACTCATGGCACAAACTTTACATTAAGAGTCAAATAATTTTGTTCTTTTTTTTTTTAATTCCACATCACGAATAATTTCGAATTACAGATGTAAGGAAAATTTTCGTTTCCTACCGTGCGAAGAACGGGCACGCAGCTAGTAGTATAATAAAGGTACGATTTATTTCAGTTTTATAAGTGTTTTTTTTTTAATTCAGTTGATGTTTCATTGTACTTGCATCTAAAAAAACTAAAATTATTTATATTTACACAAATTTACATTAGCAGCGTTAAAACTGTAATGTAATGAAGTTGTTTATTAATGTTTCAGTTATACGTCTTTTTAGATTGGTCCCCTGAAAGAGACGTATAATCGGGGCTTTACTGTACCAACTTTTTCTGTTTTATAGTATAATACGAAATATAAGCTTTGGAATATGTACTCGACGTATGCTATATTCCCCGCAAAGAGTGAAGAGGACAGTCCTAGAATTATACACTGTGTGATATATCTATGAGGACAGTAGAGGGGAAGAGGAAAGGGAGGGAAGCAGCTCGAAATTAAAGCGCAGTCACAGCTCCACAGTGATTGCGAATCTGTTGTGCAGGGATATAACCTTGTGCTTGAGCAGGAAGAATGACTCTGGCCAGTTAGCCTATTTCATGTTTCACTAATCGCGCTTTTCTTTTCGCACATTGTTAAGAAGCGTGCTCTTGCGTGACAGTGACTGAGATGTAGGCACTGCTCTTTCAATTAAAGAAAAGAGAGACTCAATTTCACTTTATTTGTTCGCTGGAAAGACGTTGCCTGCTAACAAAATGGGAAAAAAAAATGCGCACACTGAATCGAACAAAAGTACACTTTCGCCGACACTTTTTTAACAAGAGAAAAGTATATAAGGCATTTTTGTAACAATATCCGTTAAGAAATATAATTTTAGGTACGTTAGTTTCTTAATTAAAAAAATAAATAAAATAAAAAATCTGGAAGAATTCCAGATTGAAAATAGTACTTAGAGTGCTACTTTTATTTAAAAAAAAAAAAAACCCTAGAAACTTCCAAAAAAAAAAGTGTTTATAATCCTTCATACGTTTAACATCTTTACACCGATAGGCAGGATTTTCCCAATACTGTTTTTCACGTTCGTAATCTTTTTTTTTTTTTCCCCTTTTTCTTTTCTTTTCTTTTTTCTTTCTTTTTTTCTTTTTTTTTTTTCTACGTGCTCCCCGAGATATCGAATTCTCATGTTTGGTTAGTTTCCTTCTCGGCACTTTCTAAAACATGAAACAAACCAAAATTATTGAAACTTTTTTTTTTTTTCTAGTTTAAAATGTCATATTTGGTTAGTTTCCTTCTCGGCATGATATACCCCTTTATTTCGAAACGTGAAACAAACCGAAACTGTCGACACATTTTTTTTTTTCCAGGCTTAAAATGTAGATAAAGACCACAACATAAAAACATGAAATACATATTCATAAATTTGCGTGTTATTTCACAACTTGAGAATTTCAAAAGTTGACAAGTACTGCGATGGCAATCCTCAATGAATGAAAAGAATATATACTACATAACTACATAATTCAGAAAATAAAATTATAGATTAAAAAGAAGAAACATTTAAAAATATTTTTTTAACTTTCAAAAAATAAACTTAAACAAAAAGAAAGTCACGTATTTCCGATATTTAAAATTAATAATACTTTAGTGCTTAAAAAAAAAGAAACCTAACAGATATGCTAGGTATGGAAGATATCAATCAATGCAGAAGTACAGCATGTAAGAAAACACACATAATTTATCTTGAGCAGCAAAACATCGAAAAGGACATAGAAATAAACAAACCTGGAAAAATACAACAATCGCTAATTTGGAATTTAGTGATAGTAATTATTAAATACATCATCAAATCAAGAAAAATCATTTCTCCATAAAATAAAATTCAATATTCTGGGGAGATTTTCTTAATTATTATTATTATTGATTTAGCAATGGAACTACACTGCTGGCCACCCAAATTGCAACACCAAGAAAAACAAGAGATATCACAACAAAATTTATTGTGTAGATAACATGTTGACCAAGTAACAAATGATTAAATTTACAGCATTCTATGAAGCGTGGTTCCTGCCAAAATCAGTACCCAGAGTAGCCGCCGTTGTTGGAGATCACAGCTGCCACACGCCTCGGCATTGATTCAAAGAGACTTTGAATGTGTTCTTGGGGTACAGCAGACCAAGCAGCTTCCACACGTTGCCAAAGTTGATCTGGTGTGACAGCTGGGGATGAACTCTAGGTCAGTCGTTGAGCAACCATGGACCACATGTTTTCTATCGGCGAAAGATCCGGAGAGCGCGCCGGCCAGGGAAGCAATTCAATCTGGTGATTGACGAAGAACCCTTGGACAATGCGTGCCACGTGTGGCCGTGCATTATCCTGCTGAAATATGGCTGTTGGCAAGCCCTGAAGGTAAGAAAGGACAACTGGCTCCAACACCTCGGAGATGTAGCGCTGGCTGGTTAAAGTACCGGCAATGCGTACTAGAGGAGTGCGAGAGAGATATCCGATACCGCCCCATACCATAATACCCGGTGCAGGACCAGTGTGACGGTGCATAATGCAGCTGTTCAGCATCCTCTCTCCACGGTGTCTCCAGACTCGAATCCGACCGTCGTGGTGTTGCATACAGAAGCGTGACTCGTCAGTAAAGAGAATTTCATTCCATTCTGTCGTCCACATCCTTCTTTCATCGCACCATTGGCGGCGGAGACGTCTGTGGTTCCGCGTCAGAGGTAGACAAAGCAACGGACGTCTTGCGGACAGACCATTCTGCTGTAAACGACGTCGAATGGTACGCGCAGACACTGGATGATGCGTTACAGACTGAATCTGCTGTGATATGGTTCGTGATGTGACTGAGCGGTCCGTCACTGCCATGCGTACAATCTGCCTGTCATCACGTGACGTGGTGCACTGAGGTCGATGCGGTCGATCACGTCTGTCCGTCGTACCCTCCTGCACCCAACGATCACATATCCGCATCACAGTTGTTTGGTTTCGTCCAATACGACGACCGATTTCCCTGAAAGATAACCCACAATCTTGGTATGCCACTATCCTTCCTCTGTCAAACTCGGATACTTGATCAAAAGATGATCGTTGTTTCCTACGAGGCATAATTTATCGTTTTTTTGAAAAAAAAGAAAGAAAAACACAATTGCTGTACTTGAAACCGTCGAAATCTCCAAGCCTTAAATAGCGCTTTGAGGTGGCGCCACAGGCGCGCTTGATGTGCGTCTGCGCTGAAATTCTAATCATTTGCATATCTCACCTCAGCTAATGCATGTTGTAAATTTCATATTATTTGCATGCTTCCTTCAGGGTGTTGCATTTACGATGGCCAGCAGTGTACAATGAACTTTAAAATTAATTTTAAACTTTGTAAAATAACACACATAAAAATATATTTATCAATAAGATCGTTTAGGGCAGTACATAAGGTCCACCCTCCTATGGTTGCAAAAAGTTTTACCATCCACACATTCTTTTGTCTCTGATTAAAGTAAAGATACCCGAGAGCTATTTGCCAAGAGGGGGTGGATACCTTAGGAAGAGGACTTTTTAATAAAGTGTTCTAACACACATTCAAGTTGCATGCAGGCATTACGATAGGATTTTCGGGCCTCGGATCAGGTTTGAAACAGGGCCTCCGTCCCCTTCCTTTAAAAAAAAAAAAAAAAAAAAAAAAAAAATCGATCTATAAAATATTTTAACGTGTAGAATTAGTACTCTTTCAATTTATTGTAAGCCACACACACCAAACCTTATACATCATAAAATTTTCATAAAAATTACGTGTCCTCCTAAAGCCCGAGCTAGTGGAAAATTGCTCCTCTTCTATCCCCCTCTCGGCGGGCCTGTTGCATGTGAAGAAAACCGCCCACAACTCCAGACAGTCAGATCGACCGCCGCGTGAGAGGTCAGAACCTTGGACCGATACACTTCAGCCATCTCCCAATATTCATCCACTCGGCCATGGGTCGGCCTATACACACATGTAAAAAGATTGAAACTATTGGAAGAGTGGATAGAACCATTAGAAGAAGGGTGGACCCTTCATACCACCTGAAAAGATCATACTAATGTATCGGTTTTTTTATGCGTTTTATTTTACAAAGTTTTGGGTTAATTTTACCTTGAACTCCAGTTTCTTTTGTTTGAGTTCTTGTTACTGCTAACGATATATGGATTTGCCTTATACTATAAACTATACATTGCTTTCTCCCCCCGTCGTTGTTAATAGGCCATATGATCTCCTTGGGAATTTTTGTGAGCCAGCCGCTAATTTGAAGCAACAGTCATGTGTTTTGGATAAAATTCAAGTACCATGAATGAATGATATTCCCATTTATTTGCTAGACTGTCAAACTTACCTAGAGGTGCGAATGGTCCAAAAGACATAGAGAAAAAAAACATGTGTTGCATGTATGCATATATATACAGATATGACCGACCGGAGTAATATTCACAAATTATTATTTTTTTTTTGTACAATAATTAAAAAAAAAGAGTACATATTAACGATATAGTGACATTCCGAACTTTCACTTTACATCGAGAAACACACGAACTGGCACCTCGCCACACGTCCCCTCACTTTTTTACTGCAACATTTTTGAAGATAATTCCATTTCTACTCATGTGTGCCGCGCATACTATCGGAATTCGATTGTTGAAAAAGAAATGGAAGTCATGCATGGGGAAATGTATGTCCGCATTGAAAAGAAAAAGAAGTGGCAGTCCGGTAGTGTCTAACAGCACAGCATGAACAATTTACCTAAGTGCCACTTTTATCTATTTAGCTTCTTTCGATAGGAATACTATAATCGGCAAAGGTACGAAAGAAATTTTTTTTTTTTTTTTTTTTTTGAAAACGATAGTAATTTATGCGAACTTTATATATATAGAGGAAGACTCACTGACATATCAACGCACGGCCAAATCTATTGGAGACGCAGACACGAAATTTTGTGCCCAAGACCTCATTTAACCCTTTCCCAATGCTGAAAAAAGGGCAGCCGTTGCCATCGCTCGACTTAACTACCAGCAAGATGGCGGACGATCGAAACGTTCATCGCGTGCCACAGATCTAGAGACCCCCTTTTTTGACGGCAACTGGCTGTGCAATAGTTATTCATCGCAGATTTATAAGAATTGAAGGTATTCATAGGTTTTAATGTATTTTAAGTCTTTTGGGTGACCCTGTAAATAAATTACTCAGTCGATAGCAATAAAAAAGAGATACGCGGTTGGATGTTACACTAGTTCTAAATACAAAATTTCACCATTCTATGATTATAAGTTTTAGAATTATATGAAATATACTTATTTTTGGCTTTAAATTTGGCGGTATATCGGCAAAATTTGCCGAGGTCGATTACAAATGGCGAAATTTCGGCATGGACCAAACAGTGATCGACTGCAGACATAATATTGAAGATGTCCATAGATATTAATATATTGAAATTCTTTTGGGTGATCCTGTAAATAAACTAACATTTAACCTTCTACGACCAATAGTTTTTGAGATATGCAAGTTACATACGTACGTACAGACGTCAGGGAAAAAATGGTCAAAATTGATTTCGGTTGTTCAAAATGGATGATTGTACTTGCATTTATATGAACATACATACATGCGTACGATGAGATGTCTCGTAAAAACTCGTCACAATATCGATACTTTTTTCGTCACAATATCGATACTGAAATTTTTCGCTATCACATTACTTCTAAGTTTTACTTCTGTACTACTTGGCACAAGGGAGTAAAAATGGGACTTTTACAAAAATGGATGTTGAAATCCACAAAAATAGACAGATTTCGCAAAAATGGGACCCTGGAAAAAATTCCTCGATCGACCCCCAAGAAGTCTCTAGGACTCTAGGCTTTCATGTATTTTCTTACTAAAGAAAGTCAAGTATATCAGTAGAATTGTATTTAACTATGCACGAATTTCTTTAGTAATAATACTAAGAAAATACATAAAAGCCTTAGTAATGGACAGCATTTTTTTTTTTTTTTTTTTTTTTTTTTTTTTTAAGAGTGTACATTCAGAATGAACGCAGTTTAACCCTATAACGCGCAGTGTTCCCGCTCTGGGAACATGAAACTCTGACGTTTTGACTGTTGCCAGTCACGAAGAATAGATTTGATTTCTATAAAAATAGTTGCGGGGGACATAGCTCCACGAGAATCCTTTATTTTTAGCACGTCATTGCCCGTAAAAAAAATGGTCACGATTATTTTTAACAGCACTGACATCTGCTGAAAAATGGAAGAATGCGAGAACAGCTGGATAGATTACCCAATGCTGAAAAAAGGACAGCCGTTGCCATCGCTCGACTTAACTACCAGCAAGATGGCGGACGATCGAAACGTTCATCGCGTGCCACAGATCTAGAGACCCTTTTCTGACGACAGCTGGCTGTGCGGGCACAGCCAGCTTAGATCTGTGGCACGCGATGTACGTTTCGATCGTCCGCCATCTTGCTGGTGGTTAAGTCGAGCGATGGCAACGGCTGCCCTTTTTTCAGCATTGGGAAAGGGTTGCGCCTCAAAGGGTTAACATAGCGATTATAAATACACCTTTGTAGGAACATTATCATTTTATCACATAACTTCGTCATTCTTTGACAGAGTTCGTTTTCAAAATACTAGTAACTTGAAAAAATTTCCTTGAATCAATGGGATCATATCTTTACCAGGCCTAAATGAATGCTTCCAATTTTTATACAAGACAGGGTGTCCCAAAAAGGTGATAACGGGCTTTTAATTCTTTATCTATCAGAGATAAGTGGGCAATGTTAGTTTTAAAAATGTTTAAAATTACGTGGGAAATAAGGCTCCGTTAAGAAAAAATTCCTCTCCTTCATTTACGAAAAGTTAATTTGTATACGACCACAGTACAAAAACATTTCCAGTTAGCAAAATGTGCCCCATGCACTCATGAGGGGATGTACAAGATTTCAGCCTGGCATCCTACAACATCCCAGAGATATCATTGAAGAAATATTATTTGGGCTATGTACGATTTTGAATCTAAACATTTATTGGTAGAATGGAAAAGAGTATTTTCTTTCGTAGTTTCTGTGTGACCCCTAAAATGCGATCATTGGACGTGATTTTTTCCCCTCCGAGAGCCATTAAAAAGTGGTTTAAGTCAGCGTTATATTTAATCTTCGAATCTTTGACTTTTTCAAGGATATAATTCTCAAATTTTGTATGTCACCTCGGTTAGTGTATGGGGCACATTTTACTAAGAATTTTTTTGTACGGGGGTCGTATAGAAATTTAGAAAGTGTAACTTTTTGAAAATGAACGAGAGGTTTTAAAGCGTATTTTTTTTTCCCGACCTTATTTTGAATATTTCTTTTTCCAATTTACACTGCCCCCGTATCTCTAACGGATAAAGAATTAAAGCCCGTTACCACCTACTTGGGACACCCTGTATAACAATGTATTTATTTCGGACACATTTTATAGATACAAATTTATAGTATATTTATTATATATATTAATTCCGATTCGTATCAAATCAAAGAACAGATCAAATGATGGCTCGCACCTCCAAAAAGACAGGGCACTCGAGCCCGGGGACGATGCTGCGACTTGACACCACGTACGAAATCTTCTACTAACATATGTATAAAAATGTCCGAAAACTACACTCAAATACAAGAATGTTAACAGAAAAATCCCTCAATCCCCTGACAAGGTTGCAGACCCAGGAAGTTTGCAAAAAATTGCAACGAAAGAGAAAGTCTTTAACTTAACAAGAACCGAAACTTCACACAAACTTGGTTTTCATCGTTGCGAAGTAAAATACGAAAGCACTGAGAAAATTAAGTGGAAAACATCAACAACTCCAGAGAATTCAGAATGCAAAAGCCCAATAAATTACTGACAAATACATACACATCAACGATTTTCAGAAGTTTTCTGTTTTTAGTATAAATAAAAGCGTTCAAAAATAAGCTCATGAACTTTCGGTCATCTCGAAAGTTTGCTTTCATCGGTTTCGTGGTTCGTTGAGTTTTGTAATGATTCACAGTTCAGCAACTCCAGAGCGAATCCCTATCCAAACAAAGTCAGCTGATGTGACAGATGCATTCTAAAGAAATGGCTATTACCAGAAGAGGAAATGAAAACAGACCCAATTAAGACAAAAGCTTCTGAAAAGTAGTACTATTTTAAACTTGGGGCGTAAGAATTGCACTCCTTCACGATTTTAAATTCTGCTATGCAGGCAAAAGAACGCCGAAAAAAAGTGCTAAATATCAGTATGATCTGCCCTCACTGATTGTTTAAATAGATACCTTTTGTTTACATAGCAACATGATGATCTTCGTGTAAGTTCACGGAAACTTTAGCTGTCTCAAAATATATGCTTATAAGTTGTAAATTACGAACGTAGGTACGTTTAAGCAAACTGGAATTTTATGATAAAAGTAAAAAAGCAGTGAGAAACAGTTAATAACAGTTATTTTTAATGAAAGTAAGGCTATTTATTTCTTTCATTTAACTCATAAATAGTCATTAAAGTATTCCAATCAAACAGAACTCGAAAATAACAGTTAGGTAGGTTTAACTGTTTTTTTTTTTTTTTTTTTTTTTTTTTTTTTGTGACGGTTTATTTATTTTTACTTACCGAACATGTACCATGTAAGGAAAGTATTGTAATCATGAAAAAATTCGGCTTCGAGATTTTGGTGTATTTAAACGTTGAGGTCTTCTGAGTTCATTTATGCTATTTTTAGGAGATGTATGTGTGTGTGTGCGTGTGTATGTGTATATAAGTGAACACGATAGCTCCCAAACGGTGAATTCGATTGAGATCAAACTTAGTATGTATATTATAAGTCACCGTCGCACGACCGGTATTGATTGGGGTGTGTATAGGACTTATAGTTTTTTTACAGGACTGAGAAAAAGATTTCTTTTACATTGTGGCCAATGGACGGAAATTCTTAGAAGTGCGCTAGCTTCATTCGATTGAGCACAAATTGGACATGTCTATAAAAATTCACGGTCACATGTTCCACATAGATTTTGATGTGCGTAAAGTTGATATTTTGTTCACGGGACGGGATTGCAAAAAGTAATTTTATTACATTATGGCCTATGGACGCAAATCATTTCAAAGGAGATAGTGTCTAACTGTTGCATTCGAATAAGTTCAAATTGAGTATGTATATTATAGGTCATCGTCACACAACATGTATAGATTTTGCTGTCTACAGAGCATATAGATTTTCGACAGGTCAACAAATGAGTATTCTTTTACATTATGGCCTATGGACTCTAGGGTGCATTCGATTGAGCTCAAATTGGGTATGTATATTATAGGTCACGGACACATGGCCTGCATAGATTATGGTGTGTGCAGAGCTGATTGTTTGTTCGCGGTATTGCAAAAAGTAATTCTTATATATTACAGCCTAAAGATGCAAATCATTTAAAGTGAACTAGTGTCTAAATAGTGCATTCGATCGACATCAAATTATGTACGCATGTTATAGGTCATTGTCTTAGATACTGTATAAATTTTAGCGAGTGTACGCCCAACGGTTTTTTACAGGGCTACAAAAAAGTATTCTTATACATTTCGGCCTATACACTCAAACAAGTGCACTAGTTCCTGAAACCTCCGACTGAGTTGAATGAAATTTAATCAGACGCTTGGTAAATATGAAGTGTTCGGAAAGTCGAGTGGAGTCAGTCCAGTTTTTTTTTTTTTTTTTTTTTTTTTAATATTCTTACCAGCTTACTCATTTACCTGCATAGATATCATACACCTTTAACATGGAGCTCTTTGTGTTTCACTTCCATTAGGTAAGTTAATACCGTAATTTTCCCAGCGAACCGTAGCCAATCATTTTAGGGCCTATTCCATGTCATGTACGTGACAGAATTTTAATTTTTTTTCTTCACCCCCCTCTCCGCCCCCCCCCCCTCACACACACAAATAAAACAAACATGCTGAGCTGAAAATATACAGGCTTTATTTATTTTGAATGTACGTCCCGCAGTGGGCTGAGCGTCAAACTCAGTACCCATTAGAACACGGCAAGTGTAGCAGCATACAGCTTGGCCATTGCTTGGGAGGGTCAACTTCTTCTCGGCTCGACTACTGTGGGACCGTGTACGCTAATGGGAGCTGGTGCACGTAAAATCTGTCGTGGCTCCAATGTCCTCCAAGTTGTTAAAAAGGTACCTCTGGAGGTGCCGATTTTAGGGGGTCGGTCCCGCCTCTGGAATGGGTTCAAAATTAGGGGACCACGGGCTGAATCGTACTTCCTCCGGCTGAGGCCCAAAAAAATAGAAGGCGCTCCCCCTCTGCCCATCGCCTCCCTTCAGGAAGGATCTGACGCCGCTGTTGGCGTTTGTCAGGGGCCATCAGAAACAACAACATTTTGGATGCACATATAATTTATAATTTAAAGCTTGTAGCTAGTGAATTTACAGCAGTGTAAGTTATGGGGCAAATTGCAAAAAAGTTTAAATTCCGCGAGCATAGCATGGAATAGAATGGCTCTGAGCATAGTGCTGCCCCCAACTATATCTAGCGATATCATTAGAGGTTCACATTAGGAAGCAAAATCGCTTATTTTTCCACAATATTGTAAACACTTTTTTGAAAAGGGGAAGTAGAAAAATAAAGTCAATTCATGTGCCACAATTCGTATCCAATTAGATAAAAATCATCCTTTCATAATGTATTTTCATCTTGAAACAGCTGTACTTTTTGAAAAGGAACACTTCAGTAAATGTATGAATTCATTTTCAAACAAAAGACATTTTCTTTTTTAGCAAAAAGACATCTGCCCCCCTACATTTTTTGATGCATCTGTGCAATCGGATCCAGGAAATGTTATGGAGGAAAAATCTAGAATATAACCTTAATGAGCATCCGACTGCACACAAGAAAAAAAGCTTGAATTTGTTTTCCTAAAGTATAATTAATTTTATTTATGAAACTTTAGATCACGGGATGTACACAATATGCATCGAGAAGCAATAACAAATTCAAATGAACATAAATGAATCCGATGAGAAGTACAGGTTATAGAATATGTAAAAGCAACAATTTAAAGAACATTATTTTCCATTTATTTACGTATTTGGGGCAATCGTTACAAAATAACACTAATGGTAATTTCAATAGAGAATTTGTGAATACTATATTTTATGTCGTAACCATTTAGAGTTTTCTCAGTATTGAATATACGAAATTGTTGCAGAAAATTCTACTTAGTTTTCGCGTTCGCACCTTAAAAGTCAGTTGATGAGGACGAAACCCAAATTTTATTGGTTCTAGAAATTTGACAAACAATCATCAGCACACAGTTCACAAAAATTAACAAGCGATAACTCGCTTTTCAACAGTCAGCTGAACAGGTTCTAAAGCTCAAATGTTTCGTGTACAATAAATTCCTTCCACAATCTAAAAACTAAGTGGAATTTCTCGGGCAGAACTCTCAAGTGCTATATTCAGCATACAACGATGAAGAATTCAAATAACTTCAAAATAAGTTTCGGGGGGGAAAAAAACATAAAAATATGCATTTTTTTATCCTATGGGAAGGGGTTGATTCCTTCCCATTCCACTTAGTGTAAGCCACTGGATTTTTACAAATGGTTAACTTAACAAATTTAACCAACGAAAGTTTTAATTATTTTAACAAAAAGCACTCAAAAGAACTGGTGTTTAAAAGTTGAAAAAAAAAATTGAAATTCTTCCAGATTTTATTTACGCTCTCGGCTGGAAGAATTTCAGTTTTTTAATCTATTCAATCAATTCTGCCATATAGAGGAAAATGATAACTGTAAGTGCTCATATAGACTCCTGTTCGCATCATTTTGTTGCTAATTTTGTTACATCCATTGTTGTTTCGTCCCTTGTGGTGAAATGTGTTGGATGAGTGCGTATTGGAAAATCTAAAGTATCCATTTCAGTTATGAAATCGGATCCTGGATCGGAATTTAATTCTATGTTAAATCTCCTACTAAAACAGTCTTACAACCATCCTCCTTCAGTAACGTTTCGAATAGAGCGTCTAATTTATATGTGTTATAGTTCACAAGAAATTCGAGGTCTAGCGCATGTAACTGCAAATCTCACTCTATCTTGAATATACGTAATGACCATTTGAACACCATTGATCTGGCTGGTGTAGGCACGGGCAAAGTGCTTCATATTCTTCTTATAAAGCTTTCCTCTATAAAAATCATAACTCCAGATGGCTTTCTGTTTCGGAAACCACTGTCTATCCGTTCGACCCAAGAGATTCCTGGTATTTGAAAATCATCTGAAGGGTAGTCCATGTTTCCGTTAGCAATATCAAATCACTCTGCAGAAAACAATATCACTTTCAAACGGAAAAGTGAACACGGTGCGGCGCGTAGACAAAAATCCCGTGCTTGAAAGAAATAGCACCCGAGTGCTAAAAAACAACGAAAGGCATGGCGCTTTTCCACAGCAAAATGACTCAACGATAGAAATCTCAATGCTGCATACTCTGAGACAGGTATGGGCAACCTTTGTTGTGGGCCTAACTTTAGGATGTTAGATAAGTTGCGGACCGTATAAGCTTGATTTATATGAAATTTTCAATGACTTTATGGATTTTCTATGGGAATTTGAAATGTACCGCTGTCCGGATCAAAAGCCGTGGTGGCCACATCCTGCCCGCTGGCCGGGGGTTGCCCATATGTGCCCTAAATGATGTAAGCTCAGAGAGCGCCGCGCCGGCCCATTCCGATCTTCCAAGACGCCGGCCTTTCGGGCGTTCGTCCGACACGCCAGAGCTGGCCCAAGGGGGGTGCGAATGTAGGCGTTCGCCTAAGGCCCCGCGCTTAAAGAGGCCTCGCTCCTGGGCCATTTTTTTTTTGCTATCAATCCTTTTGCTATCGATATTAGACAGAGCTTGCCATATATCCCGACAAAAAGCCGAGAATGTACTTGCAAGCTAAATGTACTTGCAGTGCTAGTAATAACTTACACAGTGCCGGATTAATGCAAGTTTGTCGGCAGGGGGGGGGGTTAGTTAGAAGATTGACATATACGTCCATTTTATGGAAGTAAAATAGGACCTTTTACATTAATTTCTTTTGTCTCGGGGTGGGGGGAGGTCGCCCCCTCCGCGCTCTGAGGTGCCGATTTCAGATGTTAGGTCAGGTCTCTCGTCTGGAATTGGTTCAAAATTAGGAAACCACTCAGGGGGTAACGCAGGCTGCCCATTGGGGTGCCCTTATATTGAAGTGGCCAGTAGTTCGAGCCCTAGTAGTGGCAAATGATTGCGGCAGATTTGTTCATTAGCAGAAAATGGCCCGCTTTGCTCGTATAAACTTGCTCGAAGAACTTATTTTAAGTGTTTGTTTTTGATAGTCGTTACAGATTGCTTTTTTAAGTTACGGTGAGAATTGCGTGTGAATTGAAAATTTACTGGCGTACATTCAAAAAATAGCAAAACAATTATTTGGTAACTTTTGGGCAATATTTATCTCCCCAAATAAATGTCTGAGCTGCCGTTCCATCAGAAACAAACAACTCGTGATACTTCTGCAAATCGGTTCGATTTTGTTAGCTTTGTGTTATGGCAAGCGTACACGAAGGGCATCTATCTGCTTATGGGAGGGTACCTACTAGAGATGAGACGGGCTCAGCCCGGGCCCGAACCGGGCTCGGGCTCTGTAATTCACAATTGCGTTAGGGCTTGGGCTCGCTTGGGCTTCGGGCTTGGGCTCGTGTATTTCTCCTTTATTGAATATACTCCTTGAAACAGATTTTAAAAAGTGATTCATGAGGAAAATAAAAGTACAGTCAACTCCGGTTATAGTGAGCCTCTGGGGACCATCAAATTTCGTCCACTATATCCGAAGTTCACTAAAACCCAAGTGTCTTCATGATGGATAGAGATACTGTATTTGAATCGGGACTAATGGTTTGCGTTCACTATATCCGATGGTTGACTATATCCGGGTTCACTATAACCGGAGTTGGCTGTACTTATAAAAAAAAATAGTGGTACTGGCGCCTAGAAGGTGGGTTAAGCTCTTTGGATATTTTAGAACGGCGGCTTATATTCATTAGTTAGTCATGAGATCCGACATTATTTGATAAACATATGGATAAATAAAGAATTAGAAAGTGCATTGAGAGTTTGCAACTATATTTGTCTTTAAGTTGCACAAACGACAAAATTCATTGTATTCTATCAATGAAGTAATTGGATTTTTTTTATCTTTAACAGAAATTTCGGGCTCGGGCTCCGACTTAAATAATATTGCTCGGGCGGGCTCGGATTAAAAGTCCTCGGGCTTCAAAAAATGAGCCCGAACTCATCTCTAGTACCTACGGCGGAGGACTTTTTAAGGGATTCTAACGTGTGTATTCATGTTACGTCTGGCTCGATTTTGTTTGTAGCACTACTGCAATTCTAATGAGTGCAAATTCTGCGAACATAAATCAACAAGTTAATAGACTGGAGTTCAGCTGATATTGCAGTTTTTGATTGGACATAATTTATAGTATATCAGAATTTTTTTTGTTATTCATTTATCATTACTGTACTTTGTGAAATCTAATGCTTTTTTAAACAAGAATTCATTCAATAAAAAAACAAATACGGTGTAATAGCTATTTATGTCTTGCGCAGATGATTTCCGGTGCAAATAAAGAATTGTTGCTTAATAATTTTTCATTCCAACAATATTATTTTCAAATTTACTCTGAAAACACATTCTGAATATTACAGTTCTCTTTTTTCTCCCAGGTGTATTTGATTTTGAAACTACGGTGTTTCAAATGTAGTTGCAATCAATTTAATTTTCATTTTATTTATTTTTGCATCTTTGATGTAGCTTTCATTATTCGGGTCTGGAATAATAGAAGGAAATAATTATTTTTTCTTTATTGAGAAATTGCATCGTGTGGCATTGTTACGGTAATTTAAATTCGCGTTTCAGAAGATTCAGGGAAGTGAAATTGCTACGAATGTAAATTAGGAGGCTGGAGAGCAAAAATTGTTGGTATTATCGATTAACCAAGTGTGGTTTATTGATTAATCTGGGTAAATGGTATATCTTGACCCCAAGACCGAAGTGAAGCCATTACGTATGCTATTATCAGCTAGGAGAAGAACAACTGGAACTTGAATTAATGTAAATACTTTCTGTTCCACTTGTGTTCTAAGTGCTCACGGTGGTACAACATTCCAGTAAAGAGTAACATTAGTTGCTTAAGTATCCAGGTGGATATAGTTACCGTTTTTATATCCTAGGTAAATCTTCAATCGTACTACATTACTAAAATCTTAAATTAGATTTCTTATGTTTTGTAATTCTACGACACGTATTTTGTTTAATACTTCGGATTATTGTTATATTAAGGCAAAATTATTTTCTCCTGTGTGTGATATTATCCCAGTATAGTATTGATATGCGTGATCCAATCTTTGAATTAGCGCTCAGTAAAATTCACGAAATTTACTCTTAGTATATATGATTGTATAGGTTTTTTTTTTTTTCCTTCAGTGCGTGTTTCTTCGTTTTTATCACATAATAAAATTTTATTTTCACCTTAGTATATTTCTGTATCTGTGTCTAGGACGGCCGAATAATTGCACTCAGGTGGCCAAATAACAGTGGCAGACAAGTAATGGCTGCACATTGTCAAAGACTGCTGATTTCTAGAGATTGGTGGCCCTGGGCAAAGGCTTCAATGGGAGCCACCCCCCCACCCCCCTTCTAACGAAAACTTGTACCCGACAAAGCAACTTTCATATCACACAGTATAAAAAAGAAGGTTATAACAACATAAAAATGTTCATTTAATTAAGATGCTAAATGAAATGCAATAGTTCGATAATAATAATATTATGTAGAATAATAATATTTCAGTTATATTACAGTGGCCTCAGCGTAATTGGATCACATTCGTGCCCCCGATTTTTGATCCAATAAAACGGTTGATTCAAAAAAGCGGCGGCTTTGATGGAGGCTTTAAAAAGAGTGATTCCGTTCCGTTCTCCGTGATTTGATTCGATAAAACGGCTGATCCAATGAAGCGGCGGCCACTGTATTTAATTTTCAATCGTTCATTTCATTCCGTATTTTTCAAGTAACATGTTCCACACTATTTGTATATGTATTTTTGTATGTATTTTTATTTATATGTACCGTCGGCAGAATCATTCATTACACTGAAGCAAGCCAACATCTAGAGCCTACGGCACGACAACAAGGAAATTTGAATTTCGGCATTTTTTGAAGTTTAGTACCTTTTAACCGACAATGGTTCAAGTCGTTAATTTATAAACAGGAAGATAAATGTGAAATGAAAGCATTCAGTCGGTAAGGCAACCTTAGTTGTGGAGCAGTAGCCCCTTTCATTTTCACTGCACTGTGATACTCTTTTTGCTTCCTGAAATCTATTCAGTTTCGCGAGATTAGCGTAATGCACATATGGGCAACCCCCGGATGTGGCTCGTCAGGGCTTTTGGTCCGTCTCACGGAACCTATCAAAACCCCTTATAAAGCCATTCAAAATCCCACATAAAACCTAGTTATACGGCCCGCGACTTCGCTAACATCGAGAAGTTTGGCTCACGACTTTCCAAAGGTTGCCCATACCAGGCGTATTGAAACAATAGCCATTGCATGGATTAGGATACACTTTTAATCTATAGCACCCTACTGCTAATTTAAAATATTTCTAAATATCTTTCTTGTCATAAAATAGATGCTTGGATCTGAAGGAAAAGTTTCAGTCTCCAATACATCTAACAATCAAGTGCGAAGTTATTCTTCTGGAGCACAAGATGATCTTATTATAAGGCAGATTATCCTCTTTCGGTGTCTGATTTCTGACACAAGGACCTCTTGCCTCCCTTTTTTCACACTGAATTCCCTATTATTTTCTGTGGCTCATTGCACACAAATTTCTTTAATTGCTTATGAGTTCAAGTCTGTGATACTACTGCAAACGATGTGGAAAGAAAGAGTACGACACCGTGTTCGAATAATTACCTACTTTGCTAGACAAATCAATGACTACACAAATCATGCCGTGTGCTTTTTTTTTTTTTTTTTTCATATGTCGCGCTGTGTTTGTGACTGGTGAAACAAATCACCGGACTGAGTTAACCCTTGAATGCGCAGTGTTGCCGCTCTGGGAACACCCAACTCTGACGTTCTGACTGTTGCCAGTCGCGAAGAATAGATTGGATTTCTATGAAAATAGTTGAGGGTGACCTAGCTCCACGAGAATCCTTTACTTTTTAACATGTCCTTTCCCGTCAAAAAATGTCACGATTGTTTTTTAACAGCACTGACATCTGCTGAAAAATGGAACAATGCGAGAACAGCTGGATAGATTGCCCAATGCTGAAAAAAGGGCAGCCGTTGCCATCACTCGACTTAACTACCAGCAAGATGGCGGACGATCGAAACGTTCATCGCGTGCCACAGATCGAGAGACCCTTTTTTGACGACAGCTGGCTGTGCCGGGCTGTCGTCAAAAAAAAGGGGTCTCTCGATCTGTGGCACGCGATGAACGTTTCGATCGTCCGCCATCTTGCTGGTAGTTAAGTCGAGTGATGGCAACGGCTGCCCTTTTTTCAGCATTGGGTAAGAGTTGTGCCTCAAAGGGTTAAATCGCTGAAAAAGAAAAGGCCTGTGCTCATGTGAAGGCGTTGTCTTACGCTCGAATGGTAATTCAATGTGTTCTTCAGTCTCTTCTCCTCTGACTGCGGAGGAAAGTCCCTCCATTGTGTGTGCGAGGGGAGGAGGCGTGCTTTTATTGTTTTACGGGTTAGTTTTTGTCGGTGGATACGGACTGGTCATTAAAATCCCATAAATATTCCGATTACAATACCCTACAATTGCAAATGGACCATTAAAAAACTCCCTTCGCCTCCTGGAGTGGCGACTAGTACTCGCAAAGTCGGTTTTCTGTAGTAAATATTAATAGCAGCACATTTTCAAATGAATTATACGTAGATGAGATAAATTCAGTCTCCATAATCATACTTATGGTCGATGAATCGACATTTTCAATGACGTTGGAATTAAAATTATTTAGTATTTTCATTAATATAGGTTCGGTATTAAATTGTTAACTGAAGCAGTCAATAAATTATAATTAAAAAAAAGCCTTTTAAAACAGTCTAAATTAGTTCATGCATATCGTCATCAAACTTGGCGAAATTTTTTATATAACTTTAAAAAAAGTACATCACTACTAATGTAATTTTGCGAGACCCTGTGACAGAACTTTAAATGTCATTTCCATCCTTTAAACGAAGAGTGAACCTTTATAAAGTCTCTATATTTATGATAGTGCGTGCTTGAACTAGATTAAGTTTGTAAATTGCCACAGACCTCCTTTGGAAAAAGAGAACAATAGAACTATAATTGCTGCACCCACTGTTTTCGATGGCGGGCCTCATTTTGTATAATCCTTAATAGGGATGTGACGAATATTCGGCCACTATCCGGTATTCGGCCAATTCGGCTGTTTTGCCGAATATTCGGTAGGCGAATACCGAACAGATATTCGGCGGAATATTGCTACATATACAGCTGAATAATTTCAGAACAAAGAGAAAATATTTTATGTGCCGGCACAGCCAGCTGCGTCAAAAAAAATGATCTCTAGATCTGTGGCACGCGATGAACGTTTCGATCGTCCGCCATCTTGGTGTTAGTTAAGTCGAGCGATGGCAGCGGCTGACCTTTTTTCAGCATTGGGAAAGAGTTGCGCCTCAAAGGGTTAAAGATCTGCCCTCGTTAGGCAGTAACAAATATACTAAGACAGAAAGATTTTTCACTTGTTGTAGTCTGCACTCTTATAAACAAATAAACAAAAAAAAAAGTGCGAATTTTCTGTGCGTCGCAGACTTCTACTTACGACTCATCAAAATGTGAAAATCTACGGTTATACCCCAACAGTCTAAACAGTCTAAATTAGTTCATGCATATCGAAATATGCCATTAAAGAAAAAAAAAAGTAATTATGCTACTACTATTCATTTGCTGACAACATCCCCTGTAATTTTTGTGGCGGATCGCGGTTTCAGCCCCATTATTGATGATAAATGACAGCTACTCCGTGACAGCTGGACACGAGCCGAAGGGAGCTACCGCGAGCATAGAAGTGACCGCGAGGAGGGGGAGGGCAGCTAGGGTCAGGGTCAACTTGCTTCCTCACCGAGACAGCAAAGATTCTCTCTCCGAAGGAAAAGGAGATAACACATTTACATTTTGGATTTTTACTAGGTCCCCAGTCTAATGAGAAGTCTGTTGCTAATTCATTCGACGATTTGGGATTCGACGATTTGGACCGTTCCCAAATCGTCGAATCCCCTTGTGCCCTCGATTTTTGGCGATATCTCCTTTTAACTTCACTATACAAAGCTGGATGTCCAACCAGTTGCAGTATGAATAAAATACTACTGAATTTAAATCAAAAAGCATTTCAAGAGTGTGGAGCTTCAACACACCAAAAAGTATAAACTGTCATAATGAAAGGAAAACAACCATACAACATGACATGTGAAAAGGTGATTGATCCTATCCCCACCCACGGAAGCAGGCTTGAGCGTCGTTTGCAGTTCTCATCCTCATGAAATTTAACGACACCCAAACTGCGTTAAGCTGAACAGATAGGTTCTTCCATTACAAATCAGTCAGAGGTTAAGGACATCCACTCAGGTATAACACAGACATTCGGACCAAATGTATCTCTATCTGGTATATCCACTTGATGCGGATGTTAGTTGTTGTGCAATATGTCAAGGAAACAGGGGTCGTCATTTCTAACAAGCATTTTCATCCGAAGGAAATTAACGAGAGAAAGTGCCCTTTTTAACCCTTTGAGGCGCAACTCTTTCGTCAAAAAAAGGGTCTCTAGATCTGTGGCACGCGATGAACGTTTCGATCGTCCGCCGTCTTGCTGGTAGTTAAGTCGAGCGATGGCAACGGCTGCCATTTTTTCAGCATTGTGCAATCTATCCAGCTGTTCTCGCATTCTTCCATTTTTCAGCAGATGTCAGTGCTGTTAAAAATAATCGTGACAATTTTTTTACGGGAAATGACGTGCTAAAAAGTAAAATATTCTCGTGGAGCTAGGTCACCCGCAACTATTTTTGTAGAAATCAAATATATTTTTCGTGACTGGCAACAGTCAAAACGTCAGTTTGGTGTTCCTAGAGCGGGAACACTGCTCGTTAAAGGGTTAAAAACAATCACGGCCGGATTACTGCACAGACCAACTAGGGAATGGCCTAGAGCTTCTTGAATGATTAAAACAGAGTGAATGATAAATAATATTAAAGATTTCACAGTCAAAATTATTTTAACTAATATTAGCCAATAAGTAAAAAAAAAAAAAAAAGAAAAGAAAAGAAAGATAAATCATGCGACTGAATCGATTATAACACACACTTTCCAATCTTATTTGCAACAGGTATCGTATTAGCCCGAATATAACGCGACCCCAAATTTTTTATCAAGATAATTAGAAAAATCGTATATTTAGACCTTGAATTTAACCCGAGTCAGGTTTTTAAAAGGGAAATAATCAGTCAAAAAGTATCGCGTTAAATTCCGGCTAACACCATAGTTAACGTGTTCGGTCCAATCTTTGCTTCCTTGCAAGGGTCGATGTGGCCCAGCCGCGCAGCAATCTGGGACACAGAATCTACTATGATTTTGATTCATTTCCGACACTCCTATTCGCCTTCGTTCTGATTGGGGTAACATAACTGACAGAGCAATACAGACATAGGGTGAACCTGCCAAGACATATAATTTAAAAGCGCAGCCTATTGGTATAGTATTTTCAGGGTTTTTTCTGAAAAGAGACAAGAAATCAGAGATCGGCATCCATGCTTCTTGAAAATTTTTATGTTTGTTAGCTGTTAATAGTTGACAGCAGATCAAAAGCTGGCGAGCGAAACAGGATTTCAAATCGCAATTAACACAAAAGCAATGAAGCACGGTCCAACACCTCCGCCATTTTGTTTACTAGGTCATTGAGTAACAGCGGATGCTACAGTCACAGATCTTCAGCTCGTCCAATACATCAATCGTTGGGTCTAACACCTACCTTAAACCACAGCAAAACAGGCTTTGGTTAAAACACCTACGAAAGACTAGAAGATCAACTCAAATTTTTCAATAGAAACCACTTCAGACTGACTGCAAATATTATAAGGAGCCTATTAAGAGTCAAGTTCACGATCCAGGAGTCTGATGATTCGGGAATCGCTCTAAGGATTGGTATTCCGGAAACAAACTACCCAGGAGCAGAAAAATCTCCAAAAATTTGCATGCCCGGTCGTGCATATAACCTAAAATAATACATGCCCGAACTCAAAATTTACTTTCCCAAAAAAACTACATTTTATTGCTCTGGAAAATTTACATTAAATTTCCCAGAGAATCAGATTGTTTGCGTTGAAGGAAAAATCAGAAAATCCTTTAACACGTGAATGTGTGGTTTTTATCATTCCGCATTATTGTTGGGGTTCTGTATTTTGTTTACTCTTCAGTTAAGGTACTGAGATTGCTACTAGAACATTGATAAAATCACAGAAATAGAAATGGAAATTTATTTTTTCGGTACCAAAATTTGAAAAATTGATGGCATTTAAAAAATTAAAACATAATCCTTTTAAAAAGTAATTTATTTCCCACAGTCGATTTTTTTACATGTCCAATTGAACAAGTGGAAAAAAGAAACAAGTGTCCGGCTGAAAATTTTATACGCTCCGGGCATCTCATGCAATAGATTTTTCCGGCCCTGGATATACCATTTCATTAATGTAAACAAATCTCGTGCGTCATAACGACTCTCTAAGAAATTGACCACCACTCTGAATACCGGAAAATTTTTACATGCTTACAAGGCACTAATTCTCTCAACATCATGAATCATTTTTAAAAATTTGTTTACATGGAGTAGGTTCAAAAAATGAAAAATTTTTCATGGACCCTAGCCCAAGCATAATATCAAATTATCAAATTACGTAGCTCGAGACCGATTCGGGACCGAACTCGGATTTAGGGTTAGCCCGTCTCATCTCTAATCGCCTCGCCATGGCACAGTGGTTGTGTCACTGGAAATGGTAGGCGGGCGAAGTGTGAAGGTCCCGGGTTCGGGTCCCATCGCGCGTCCGTCGACCTAACCGTTCGGAGTTTTCCGTGGTTTTCTCCAAAACTAAGCGTAAATACGGGTTAGGATCCCTTAAAAAGACCCCCACGGAGGGCACCCCACCCATAGGCCTAGATCCCTCGTGCAGATAATTGGCCTTAATCCCACAACGCAACACACATCTCTAATCGCACTGTGGTCTCTAAAATTTTAAATGAATTTCCATTCAATACAAATGCATCATTCAGGACAAACATTTTTGAGACAAAAAATCTTGGTTCACAGAATGCAAAATTTCTTTCAATGCCGAACTTTAAACCCCAAAACAGATACATTTTTCATCTTTCACATTTCGTCTATTACTTTACATCTGGAAGGGAAATCTTATAGGTCGACTTTTTTCCTCAGTGTGCCTCCACGCAGTGAAGAATCTAAGAAAAAGTGGAGGCGATGCCCCCGACCTCATGAGCACACACACATAAAAATTCAGTCGAGTTGTTCGCAAGTTTAGCCCACTAGTGAACTCATGTGTAATCTGTTTGCTCTCATCATTGAAAAGACGAGACAGAGAAGACATGCGAGCGAACAGGTTAACCCTTTAACGCGCGGTGTCCTCGCCGTGAAGACACCAAACTCTGACGTTTCGACTGTTGCCAGTCACGAAGAATAGATTTGATTTCTATAAAAATAGTTGCGGGTGACATAGCTCTACGAGAATTCTTTTACTTTTTAGCACGTCATTTCCCGTCAAAAAATGTCACGATTATTTTTAACAGCACTGACATCTGCTGAAAAATGGAAGAACGCGAGAACAGCTGGATAGATTGCCCAATGCTGAAAAAAGGGCAGCCGTTGCCATCGCGTCCCACAGATCTAGAGACCCTTTTTTGACTCAGCTGGCTGTGCGCGAGCACAGCCAACTGTCGTCAAAAAAAGGGTCTCTAGATCTGTGGGACGCGATGAACGTTTCGATCGTCCGCCATCTTGCTGGTAGTTAAGTCGAGCGATGGCAACGGCTGCCCTTTTTTCAGCATTGGGAAAGGGTTGCGCCTCAAAGGGTTAAACATGGGTTCCAGGTTATAAATGAATAGGGGCGGGGGAGAATGAACCATCTCCTATTACATTCTTCGTCGCTGCTCCCTTGAAACTTTTTCGGATGAGCCGCCACCAAAATGTTTGAATATCGCAGATATGAGTAATTGAATCCAACAGCTTTGTAATGGTTTCCGTGGCTTCCTACAAGCAAAACCGGAAGCTTCATTCTGTACAAGTGGATTAATGGGAGCTGATAGATAAATAATATTGGAGCACGTCATCAGCATGATAATAAAATGGGCAGATAAAGACCTCATAATTCACGAATCTGAATCACGCATTCTATACAATCCGGAAACAATTTTCCCTCCTCTTGCTGATTGTTCGCTGGATAGAGGGGCCATTGGTATAAGCGCAAATTTTCGACTTCTGAGGAGGTTTTCCGAATTTTCAATAATTCAAAACTGCGGCCACATTCATAGTCAAAACGTTGACAGAACATTTTTTTTTTTTTAAATGGCAAGAATGTTGATTATTTCGCTGGTCAAACTGTCAGTGAAGAATCAGCTGCCGAATACTGTAGAACTATGTTTCGCAATCATTGGACCGCGATAAAAGTTTAAAAAAATAAAATAGTAATAAAAAAAAATCCTTTATAAGGTTACTCATAAATCTTACTTTACACATCTATAAATCCAAATACACATGCATCAAAATAAAGCAATATTTTTGTGTTTGGCTGACGCTGGTCGGTAGGGGTAAAAAAAATAGGCATTACGGTGTCCCCTACAATTCGCCGACATTTCCAAATTTCCCCTTTAGGACTTTTTTCGGGATTATCCTCTCTCATTTATCCAGTGAGATGATTGCCGAAGGTGGGAGTAGTTCTTAGCACTATAGTGCTAATCATTCTGTTTTGTCTAATCGTATCACTTTTCGTTTGCTTTGAATTGCTAGGATTGGTCTAACTATCGTGGCCAAAATCTGAAAAGTCACCAAGGAGTGGTTACTACTAAAGCTGCCTATTTATTACTTTTGTAAACTGTTTCATTTCATATTATATTTTAGAACAGCTGAGATATTTGCCGCCCATGACGATTTTTTATTCTTTGGCGACTTATGCGTGAAATCGATACCCTAGTTAATGCCAAAGTTAGACACACGGATAGAAAAACAAAAATTGATCCGGAAGACAAGAGAAAAATTAACAGAACTCTAGTGCAATAATCAATAATGAAACACAAGATCCTACAGTTTTTAATAAATTCTGATGAAATCTTCCAACTTTGACATCCACTAAGATGGATCACAACAAGTGAGCTTTCACATTTTTCACTGTCTTAAAATTGTTTCATTTTCCAATACCATGTCGGCGAATTGTAGGGGACACCTTTTCCTCGGGATGGGACTATTCGGCGCGAAACTCATTTTGACGCGGCCTTCTCGGTGAAAATCTATGTTTCTCATGCATGAACAAAAAAATTGGGATGAATAGAAATTTGTATAATTTAAAGTGCTTCAACTTCTCACGCAAAGGGGCCAGCGTTAGCATATTTTCGAGGGGGCCCTTTGAGGCGATGGCCGGACCCACTTATGTTTTTTTTTTTTTTTTTTGGTCTCGCAAAGAGGCCAGCGTTAGCATATTTTCGAGGGGCCCCCCTGAAGCGATGGCGGAGCCACTGATGGTTTTTTTTTTTTTTTTGACTCTCAAAGGGGCCAGCGTTAGCATATTTTCGAGGGGGGCCCCTGAAGCGATGGCCGGACCTACTGATTTTTTTGGGGGGTCCCGCAAAGGGGCCAGCACTGATTATATTGTATTATACGGAATTAAAATAGTTTTTTAAATCCGTATAATACAAAAAACTTTATAATAAAAACAATCTTTATTTTTGTACATTATTTAAAGTAAAAATGTGTTTCGCGCCGAATCGGTCGCACCGAACCGGAGCCCCCGGGAAGGGAGGGGGAGAGTAGACAATTACAAGGCGAGCCTGGGTACTGAACGCGTGGAGGTGTTGTGACGTCACAAGAGAGGATGGACTTTTCTCCGTTAAAAGCATTAGAATCATACGGAAAAGTATAAGGAACTAAGATGTTTTGTGCCTTTTTTGGATACTAATGGTAAGTCAGCAATCTCTATTCTTAATACGACATACTTGATAATAGTTATTAAGCTATAGAGTACATAAACATATAAAATTGCCGTATTTTGCGTTAGTTTTATTGATTTCTGTTCTTTTGTTCTAGCAATCACTATGCTTCCGTTTGCTGCGTCCCAGGCTGTAAGTAAAGCTAATTACAAAAGAGGAGAAAATGTAAATGTTTTCACTTTTCCCAAAAAACGAAGAAGAGAGGGCCGAATGGACTAAAAATATTCCAAGAAAAAATTGGTCCCCAGGAAAAAATATGTATGTTTGTATTGAGCATTTCCGAGATGAAGATCTTTTAAAAGACGATGCTATTTTAAAATCAGATGGGGCACTTTTAACTGTAAAAAGAAAGCATTATAAATTAGAACCGAATGCTATCCCGTGCATTTTTTCGAGCTTACCAGCCTATATATCCGATATTACCAAAAAACAAGAAATGACTGATCCTACTAAAAGAAGAGAAAACGTTTAGGAAAAAGATATTGAGGAAACCGAAAAAAATAATGCAAAGGAAAATATAAATTCTTTTCAAATTAAGAAATGTATCAAGAGTTTCATGGCAATTCTATGTTAAGAAAATTTCACCATTAATTATAAATTAAACGCAGATCCCCTTCCACTGCACATACCAAGTAGCTTAAGGTTCAATGCGGATTTCATGGTTGATTTATTTATTTAAAAAAAAAGAGAGAGAGAGAGAAATCTATTTGCTGGATACTTAGAAAAACAAAAATATAGAAGGTATTTATTAAAGAAATATTTCCAACTAAACGGTTTACCGGAATTTGTTGAAAGTTCTGAAATTAAGTATGAACACAGATTTGGAAATTAACTCAAAAAAGAAAATGTATTACTGCAATGCTAACAACAATAACAAAAAAGTATATGTATTACTGCAATATATTTTACATGAAAACCCCTGAGAGCATTTAGGCAGTTTTACATATTCAAGAGTTATACTCACTAATTTTTAAAAATGTTTAATTATGTATATTTCAAATGTCTCAATGTGATATTTGAAAGTCTTATCTAGAAAAAACTAAAGCAAACACTTGTAGTGCTTTCATGAAAAACTTTATAGTATTTGTAAGGTTTGGGTAATAAAAGCTTTTACTTTTTATTTTCTTGTTTTTTGTGCTTTAATTGCTTCTAATAAAATTTGACATTAGGAGTCTGTATAACATAATTATATATAGTATGTATTGTACAAGTTTTTAAAATATTAATTGTGGAAATTTCTGATTATATTCCTCGTGCTACTAGTGTTTATTGACATTATTGATCAGATTTCTTCCATAGAATTCAATACAAACTCTTTGAAATCCCATCCTCTCTTGTGACGTCACGAAATGGCTTGAGATGACTATTTATGAATCTGGATATTTTTAACATCAATTCTTTCAAAAAGCTTATTAAAACGAAGCAAAACTAAATAATGTATTTCAGTTTTTAAGTAAAATTAATAAAAATTATTATTTTTACTTAAAAATATATTTACTTTCACTTACTTAAAAATATGACTTTACAATTATACAACGTATAAATTTAATCCATATACATATTATTTTAGATAAATGATAACATTG
Organism: Cheiracanthium punctorium; assembly: GCA_038373885.1. NCBI lineage: Eukaryota > Metazoa > Arthropoda > Arachnida > Araneae > Cheiracanthiidae > Cheiracanthium > Cheiracanthium punctorium. The sequence continues at coordinate 165,027 of JAWZYV010011016.1, forward strand.
AGTAACCATTATATTATTTAGAATGTATTTGCTAGCCCGAAATGCAAAACATACTGCATACAATGCTGAAACTGCTTTAAATTCAGTACCAATTTATTTCATTAATTTCTGACACAAAATATTGTTGATTCACTATTATTTAAGAACAAAGTGTTGTAAAACGAAAATGCTATTTCAATGCGTCATAAAAAATTAAGCTACTCGTATTTATTGGCATTATTAATTCCATTTCTTCCATTGAACTCAATGCAAACTGTTCCAAATCCCATCCTTTCTTGTGACGTCACGAAAACCAGTACCCAGACCCCCTCTTGCTTTCTCCTCTCTTCTTCAGTCGCGGCGACCCCGACCGAACCGGCCGCGCCGAATAGTACTAAACCGCCTTTTCCTGGGGACAGGAATATTTTTTTTTTCCTTTATGGGGAATTTTCCGATTAGGGAAAAATACGGCGAATTCACAGTCGGCGAATTGTGGGGTGAACCGGTATTACTGCTGTATAATATTACCATTTCATGCTAAAAAGCCACCAGCTATTTAGCATTAAAAAAGGTGTCTTCGAAATTTCTTGTGGTATTAGTGTTATTTTTAAATGCTGGCTGTTTAAATAAGGCGACATGGATCTTGGTGGAGGTCTTTTCAAGAGAATTGGCCCACAACATAACACACACACACACCCAAAAAAAAAAAAAAAACTCTAGCAACCAGTTTTGAGGACTCCACAGAACAACTTTTGATTCCTGGTTTTAAGTACATCTTTATTCTACATAAACTTCACTTCAAAGGAAAACTGCTTCGATCCTTATCAGCCCCATTTATTAAAATAGTTAAAATGAACATAGAAATACGTTATCCCATTGATAACTTAAAAGACTCTACTTGGCATTTTAGTTAGAGCAAGTTCGCATGAGTGCGTATCACACCCTATTTCGGATTTCTCACATGTTTCCATGATTTCTTCAGACGGGAAATGACTGTCTACAAGCTCATTTGCATCGTACTGGACCACTGGACTAACTGATGGTCATTCGTCATTAAGTAATTTCTGGGATTCTGGGCATTCAACGATAGCGGATCATTTAAATACTACATGTGTGAATCATGTATGTACACGTGTAAAAGAGAAGTACTGGAAACGAATAACTGCTTCAGTGAAATTATAAAATATTGCCTAACCGAAAATTTGATAGTCTGGGGCAATGATAGCGAACCCTTTGAGCCGCGGATATCAAAATTCCGGGGGGGGGGGATAGTTAGATTAACTCTGTTGCTAGCGATTTACATATACCAGCAGAAAGTCATTTATTATTATTATTATTATTATTAAGCTTGCACATTCTTATGAATACTCTTTCTCCAAATTTAGATTTTCAATAAGCTGTGAGCATTCATCACGCAGTAGCATGTGTAAGCATTCTATTTTCTTTTTAAAAACAAATAGAAAGTCTCTCTGCTAATTTATTCATTTTAAAAACAAACTGAGAATATGCACAGTGACTGGCAGATGATCACACACAAACAGATCACTAATACCTGGAACTTCCGTATTTTCCCCCAAGCAAATAAAATACCGAAATTCCTTACACCATACCGATGACGAAAAGCTGAGTACGTTTCTAAACATCACGACTCCATCGATCATAAAAGTTGTCCATACCTGTGAGCCAAAGCACCGTTACTACTTAGCAGCTGTGCAAAGAAACATCCTCAGAAATGTGTACATTGCCAAGAAAAAGCAACAAGTCAACAAATTCTTGCGACAGAATGATTCTTTAATACTGTACACTGGAAATAAAATAATACAAATAAATATTTGATAAACGCAAACTTTCCTTTAAGTCACAGCTGTTGCACGTACATGCCCATCTTTCATACATTCTAAATGGTGGAATGAGCATAACAATGCTGATGTATGAAGAAGCTCAAATTTAAGAATCGTAAAATTACAAAATTCAGTAAAATCTGCCTTTAACGGGTGCTCTGTTACGCGAAAACCATTCTATAGCCAGTATTGCCACATGCTCATTGGCAAAAATTGCTCAATTTTCCTGAAATCCGCTATTTTTACTTCCTTGTACGGCGTATAAGGAAGTAATGTGATCCCGAAAAATTTCGCGGGCCAAATTTCGACGAAAAAACAGATTTTGACTACCTCTAAATTTACTTTAAAGAATTTTTTCCGTGCATCTCATCGTTAGCTAGCATGCACGATCATATAAACGCACAACTCATTTTGACCAGCGGCAAGTCTTTTGGCCAGTTTTTCTATGCCGTCTGTACGTACGTGTGTACATATGTATGTATGTAACTCGCATATCTCAAAAACTATTGGTCGTAGAATGTTGAAACTTTATATTTAGGATTGCTGTAACATCTAATTGTGCACCTCCCCTTTCGGTTCCATTCGACTGAATAGTTTATCTACAGGACCGCCCAAAAGATTCGAAATACATTACGTTCTATGGGCCGAAATTCATTAAACTCGCATATCTCAAAAACAATTAAGTGTAGAATGTTGAAACTTTATATTTAGGATTGTTGTAACATCTATTTGTGGAGCTCCCCTTTCGGTTCCATTCGACTGGATAGTTTATCTACAGGGCTGCCTAAGAGATACTAAATACATTACGCTCTATGGGACGAAATTCATTAAAGCGTATTTTCGAGGGATTGGGCTATTTCAAACGACTCAGAACTGATATATTCTTTTATGAGTAACAAAATGAATTTCTCCATTAAAAAAATTGTCTTTATCATTTATAGTTCTGCTACAGCAACACTCAAAAGATTTCCAATACATTACGGTCAATGGCAATTTTAGAGGCATTCATCCATTTAAAGCACAATACCGTCCTACCATAGGTTAGGTAATGGTCCGACCACGGACATGTGCCTCCCTGAACAATTAACTACCCGGCTTTGGCGACTTTTGGCGTACGTGTGTATGTATTTTAACTATCAAATCTCAAAAACTATTAGTCGTATAATGTTGAAATTTCATATATAAGATTGTTGTAACATCTAGTTGTGCATCTCGATTTTTGGTTCCAATCTACTGGAGAGTTTATTTACAGGACCACCGAAAAAAAAATTCAATACTTTAATGCCTATGCACATCTTCAATATAATACAACTGTAGACAGTCCTTGTTTGGTCCATGCCCAAAATCTCGCCATTTGTCATCATTCTTGGCGATTTTTGGTGAAATATCGCCAAATTTGACGATAGTCTGTCAATGTTCCTTGCCCAAAATCTCGCCATTCGTCGTCGACCTTGGCGAGTTTTACCAAAATATCGCAAAATTTGGCCATAGTCAGTCATTTGGTCCATAAATGTCGCCATTTTTCATCATCCTTGGCGAGTTTGGGCGAAATATCGCAAAATTTGGCGATAGTCAGTCATTGTTTGGTGCGTGCTTAAAATCTCGCCATATGTCATCGACCTTGGCGAGTTTCGCCGAAATATCGCCAAAAGTTATTTCGTATTTTGTATAACTCTAAAACTTTAACCCGTAGAATTTTGAACTTTGTATTTAGAACTATTGTAATATCTAACTGTTTTCAATATCTTTTTTGACTGATATCGACTGGGAATTTATTTACAGGGTCAGCCAAATGACTTTAAATACATACACACGTAAGGTGTATGGATGCATTCAATTCATTGAAAGTCTATGGTCAATAACTACTTTGGCTATTCCCAAAATCTCGCAAAATATCTCAAGCTTATTGGCTTTTGTGAAATATCGCGAAATAAAGTGTCAGAAGGAAATCTTTCAAACTGAACTCAGCTTGGCGATATCGAAATATTTGGCTAGAAATCGCTAAACTTTACTATTACTGATGTTTTATCTCTTTCAAACAAAATAAGTTCAGATGAAGTGCGCCGGATATACTATTTTTGATTTAATAGACGTGCAAGGAAGTCATGTGTTGTCCACATCAGATTTTTTTTTTAATTATTACTATGTACACGCTTAATTCAAAGGAGGAAATTAATGATCAAAGACGGGGTGAAAAGAAAAACTGTCGGTTTCGAACTTTTTAACATCGAAACCCACAGTATTAACGCAAAAATGCTCTTTAAGTGCTGTTTTTCCCAGAAATCCACGCACCGCTTCCTGTTTACCAAAATACTGATAACGTTCGCCCCGAATATTTCGCTCTGCTCAGTGATCGGAAAACGCTGTTAAAGGAGAAGTGCACTTTCAAGTACGGAAAGGATGGAAAATTCGCTCCGACTGATCGAATTTCGCTTGTTTGAAGCGTGTAATGTATAATGCATTACATGAATTCCAAATGTAGTTATTTGAGTAATACATTGAATTGGCTCTAAATGCAAGAAAAAGTCGCTCTAAATGCAAGAAAAAAATGCAAGAAAATTTAGTGACCAATCCCCTAAACTGGCAACAATGTCTCGGACGGAAATATTTCTTGTTCCCATATCCCTGTTCTCCGTTTCAATACTCCTTCAATTTTCAACTATCTTCAACTAGGTTCACCGGAAAAACGGTTAGGCCCTTGACAGTGGCGTAGACAGAAAATTTTCATGGAAGTGGGTTATGACTACTGCAATTCACTTGTACGTATACGTGAGTGTGATAAGGAAGTGAAGAATACGCATTTTGTATGGCAAAAAATTCCTCATGTTATGACCCCCCCCCCCCCGCCTTTGCTACGCCACTGGCGCTTGAGATTTCTTTTAAAACAAGTTTCACTTGATGATCACTCCATTCAAGTAATTTTCTCCAAAACTATTTATAGAGTGGTTCCAACTTCCCTTTCCTAGTCTCGACCATGCATTGTCTCTGGATGACAGTAAGATCCGAAGGCTTCGAAAGTGATACAGCAACACCTGCCTTTTAAGAATCCAAGGGGACAGAAGCATCTTCCCATTGATGCAGATTTTCATTGAATAAAAGTAGATCAAGAATTGACAGTATATGGGAATATTTACGTTTAAGACCAATCTTACCGTAAATTTAACCGAAAAGAATATTTAAAATCAAACTACATCTACGAATTAGAAACATCTGATATGGACACCGCATAACTTCCTTGTTCGTCTATACACATTTCTGAAGCACTTCATTCAAGCTTATTTTCATTCGAAATTGAACTACGATACTTTAACAAGAAAGATAATTCGCAGTTTTCGAGGGAGGCACACGATCGTCATCGGATTATTAGCTAATTAAATTGTAGAATACTATTATATGCTTTAAATGAATGTCTCCAAACTGCCATTGACCGTATTGTAGTGGAATTATTTTGATTGCTCCTGTAGAAGAACTATTAGCGATACAGACATTATTTTCGATGGAAAGATTCATCTTGTAATCCTTAATAACATCCAGTTTTGTTTCATTTCAAATAGCAGAATATCTCTAAAACTACAAGTCAAAGCCTTTTGTGAAGACAATTACAACGAAAATTTACTAGAAAAAACATTTGACGAAAGCATGTCTACACTCAATGTATTTAATCTTCGTCCATTTAAAGTAAATAGCTTCATATTCAATTTTTATTATATACCCAAATCGAATTTCATGCTCTTCTGGGAACGTGCGGAAAGTTTTCGCATTCGAACGGTTTCATTTTGCTGGGAACATTCCTAGCATGAAATTAAATCTTTAGGAGGGGACACTTCCTACAGAAAGTGGGATAACGCCGTTGTTGTATGTAGATGGCGCAACACGTCACTCGGTAATTGCTGGTGTAGCCATTGAAGAGAAGACAATATTTAAAAAGTGTTAATGACCATCACACTCAAACAAACAGTATTTACATTTATTTCATGAATCGGTAAATTTTAACACAGTTTCAAATTACCCTAAACTCATATTAAAAATTTAAATTCATATTACATAAAAAACTCAATAATGAATTCAAAGTTATTTTCTAATATAAATATACACCGTTGAAGACGAAAACTTTTTTCGTTAACAAATATAAAATCAATATTTTAATAAGCTCCAGATAGAGCCTTTCCCCCCCCTTTTTTATTGATTTGTTACTAAGGCAACCCCGTAAGCAAAGATGAAAGCAGTAAAGAAATAATTAAAATTTATTGCTGGCGTTCATAATCTTGTTCACATGCTAGGTTGCAAAATTAAACACGAAATTCTTTAACAGACAGCGAGAGAAATTTTTTATTCCTTTACCGCTAGGATCGCTGCGCATTACCAAATTTCCAATGTTTACATTATTGAAACTTAGTTTGGGTAATAAACATCTATGCAAGCAGTTATGGAGAGTATCCACTCCTATAATACACCTTCGTAATCCTGAGGAAATCATTTCATTTGTGAAAAAAATTAAAACTCATACATCTGAAAAATCCTGATAATTGTGACATCAATATGACGTCATAGTCACTTGAAATAGATAATTTTATCACGCAAATGATTCACTTTTTTTACTCTCGGAAATAAAATGGAGCTGAAAATAGCGAAAAATCGCTAAAAATGAAGGAACGGGTGGATTTTAAGATTTTTTAAAGTAGCGCATATTGTTTTCTATATTTTTATACATATTTATGAAAAATTTCAAATGAATCATATAAACGGTGTAGATGTTATTGGGGTTTTTAGTGCTTAATTTCGTAATCTTTTTGGAGTAATGGCGGAAATGCGTTTTATCTTCGAGTCAGGGATCAGTGTAATTATATAGTAGTAAGATGATACGTTTTAAAGAATAAATTCCCATAGAACGCAATGTGCTGCGAATGTTTTGAGTGCTCCTGTAGAAAAACTATAAATGCTACATAGACCCTTTTCAATAGGGTACATGGTACAGTACATATATCTAACAACATATATCAATTTCGTAGAAATCGATGCATATTTACGCGAGTTAGGGCACGGACGGACAGACAAACCGAAATCATAAACACTTTTCAACCTTGTTGGAAAGTGTTAATAATAGTAATGTTTGGCGATTTCTCTCCCAGTGTAAGAAACATTGTCCAACTGGATTCAATTTTGGAAACTTATTTTTGGTGACATATTCGGCGATATTTCGCGCAAATTCGCCAAGTTTGGGAGTAGTTGGCAAGATTATGGGCAAGGCCCAAACAATAGCTCTCGTAGGAGCGTAACCAAAAAAAGTTTTCGGGGGGCGGGGGTAATGAAATGAACCTTGAATAAAAATACGGAATTTCTTCACGACATAAAGCTTATGCTGGCTAATCCCGAAATTTCGGTATGGGGAGTTTTATATATATATCCCAATATCCACCCACCTTCTTACACCCCTGAGCTGTGCATACACTTTTGTTGTATTAACTACAAATCTATGGTCATAGCTGACCATAGATTTGTAGATACCATAGATTTGCTGATAGTGCTGACCATAGATTTTAATGTAATGTACTGAAAGTTTTCAGTGGTCTAGTTAGTATGCTTATTGGGTCGATTGCAATCAAAAAGTGAGGTGCAAAACGACACTGCTAGGTATGAAATTTCAATATTGTATGGCTAATCGTTTTTGGGCTATGCACATTTCATCTATACGCACGTAAATACATCACCACAAAACAAATCAAAATGGATTCACAGTTGGTGAAAATAGATCACTTATGCTCAGCAAATACGTGACATCTCAACATAAGTAGGGGAGAGTGGGGTAAAACCGGGACCCTAAGGCTTGAAGGCTTGCAGAAATCACAGTTTTTACTGTAAAGAAACAAAATTTTGCAAAAGTATGCACTACTTATCTATTAATGCAACCACAGTTTTAAAAACATAAGTTATTTTTTTTTAATTTTTATTAATTTTTTTGTAAAAAAAAGTCATTTTGCCCGGTTTTGCCCCACTAGTGGGGTAAAACCGGGTAGACATGTTATTGTTATGGGAAAATAGAAATTTTAAAAGTTTCCACAAAATTCAAGTTTTTTTTTAGTGACATAAGTTAACTATTGTCATAAAATATAGGAATAAGTATAAAAGGGCACATATTGATGAGTTGTTGGTAAATTTAACTGTCTTTGCCTAAAATTTTTTGCTGTAATATAAGGCCTATTGACACAAGTCGCTAGTAAAATAGTCATCTTGCTCTTCGGCCCCAGAGCAGCTTTCATGGGCTCAACGACGACATTGGATGCATTGGATCTATCCCTCACCTCCCTTGGAGTCCGAGTAAAGCTCATTGCCGTAAATGCAGGCAGTATTGTCACCCTCTTCACTGGACTCATCCCACATTTGCTCCTTCGGTTTTTCTTTTTTTGGACGCTTATTTTCTGTCTGTTCTTTTTTATCATCTTTAAAATGTTGCATTTTCTTTGATTCGTTTATCTTACCTTCAGTTTTCGTTTTTCTTCTGTCCATCTCTGTTCTTCTTTCCTTCATTTTCCTTTTTCTTTTCTTCTAATGCTGTCTGAAGATGAAGCTTGTATGTGGAGCCCGTCAAAATGACAGTCTTTCCTTTTCTCTTGTCCTCCTTCGGCTGCGTCTTTCTCTCTGTGTATGGGGGAGGCATCAATTCGGAGGGTGAAACACTGAACGATGCATCGAGAACAAGTTTAGGGTTAGGAGCCAAGGACTTAGAACAGCAGGGTAAATTGATTTGTTTGGGTACAGAAGGTGTTTGATTCGATGGTGGTGACACATCATGAACGTTTGCTGCAGGATCTTTAGGGACTCTTACTGTGAAAATTTTCTTGTTTGTAGAGTCTTGATGCTGGCTTTGAGGAACTTCCACTGCGTTTTCTTCAGGTCTTGGTTCAGGCGTAGGGCTATCTGTGGTCAATGATGGCGCGAAGAGGTTTCTGGAAATGTGTTTCTGTTTAGTGGTTATATGCCTGTCTTCCTGAATCCATTTGTTGCTGTTTTCATCACAGCTGCTTTCAAAAAGGCACTACCAAAGAATTTGCCCACTTGTGAATTGTCACTGGCCTGCCTGGAGGCATAACCAGCCACTGGCGAACTTCTTGTTGATAGTAGGTGCTGAGAGGTGCCATGAAGGTTACGTCTAGTGGCTGCAAATGGTGCGAACAATGGAGGGGGGGGCAAGCACAAAAAACTTACATGGTTTGCACGGGCCATATCAATCAGTTCAAGACTCTTAGTGTGAGTCGCGTGGCCATCTAGTATTAAAAGAACTGATGTTTAGGCACTTGGTCTGGAAAACTGAACAAAACTTTTAAACCACGACAGGAAGATATCGCTTTGCATCCACTTATTAAGATGATACTCTGCTATGCTTTCTCGAGGTGCCTCATCAAGTAGGAGTGGGTTTTCTCTTGCCTTAGGGAAAAGAAACATTGGAGGCATGTAGTTACCTGCAGCACTCATGCATGTTTCAATAGTTACTAGAGTTCCGCGTTCAGCAGATGTTAAGGTACCCACTTGTTTCTTTCCTCGTAAGGCCAGCATTTTAGACGGCTTGTTCAGGACTGTAGTGATGCCCATTTCATAGACTTACTATGTTTTAAAAATCAAGGGGCAAAACCGGGTACTACCCGGTTTTGCCCCTCGGATAGTACCCGGTTTTGCCCCGCACGTACAGCTTTCATCAAAACTGCCGTCATGTGACTATACAGAACGCTACAGACAATTACTTAGAATGATAATGAAGGTAATTAAATGTTGTACAAGGAGAGCTAAATGCCTTTACTCTTGCAGAAACAGGAAAGCAGTATAATCCGTCTAGTTTTCTCCAAAAATCCTAAGCAAAAACCAAACAAACGGAACTTTCTTCACAGGAACAAAAGAAGCGAGTCTATTGCGGTCTGGTAATGGCCGCTGCTTCTTCATCAAGGTGGAAGGTAGTTCCTACGTTGTCCACGCGATCTCAGCGCTTACAGAGGCTAGAAGGGGGTACCCGGTTTGCTCCCGACTTCCCGGTTTTACCCCACTCTCCCCTACGTTGAGATGTCACGCAGAAATTTTTAAAGTAAATTTTACAAATGGTCGAAATCTCAATACCAAAATTTTTCGCAATCACAATACTTCCTTTACACTGTTTAAAGCGTGTATGAGGAAGTAAAAAGTGAAGGGAGACATTAACATTATTTCAACAATTTTTCTTTTCGGAATGTTCTCTGGAGATATTTTTTAGTAAAGTTTGAAAGTTTAAGACAGTGGGTGAAAGTAAATAAATGTTTGCTGAGATCTTTAAGATAGTGGAAGATTTACCATAGTTTCCTTTTAACACGCTTTCGTTTACTTTCACACCAGGGGCGTAGCCGGGGGCGGTTAGGGGGTCATATCCCCCCCCATGAGGAATTTTTTGCCATACAAAATGTATATTCTTCACTACATTATCACACACACGTATACATATATATGAGTTGTAGTAGTAACCTCCCCCCCCCATGAAAAATTTCTGGCTACGCCCCTGTTTCACACGTGTATTTATGAGTGGAATCTTGTAATTCAATTTTCACCCACTTTAGACACCCAATTAATTCAAATTTTTCTGGCACATACAGCTGCAAAGGTTTTTGTTTATCAATTTTATTCATTCTTATATATCAGGGATTCCCAAACTTTTTTTCCCCGCGGCACCCTTGTCAGGCTAAAAACATTTCGCGCCAGATTTCCTTTAAAGCAATATGAATGTGAAGGTTAGGATGAAGCAGTTGGGATGCATTTTACGTTATTTTTTGTTTGTTTGTTTATAGGGCTAACTATGAAGAAAGTACTCTCTTCGGAAAGGGAGAATTTTGACAATACCCCCATTTCAGGGAGTTCCTATAAAAGAGAGGCCACAGGACAGTCTTGAACTTGACTGAAATATTTTTGTTTGAGCCCATTTAGTGATCGGCTTTGCTCACTTTCTTGGGGATACCGGTTCAGAGGAAATTATTTGATAATACTCCACCAAAACACTTTTCTTGATTATCTCCACGGTACTCCTGACATACGCTCGTGACACCCTAGGGTGCCGCGGCACACAGTTTGGGAACCTCTGTTATATATGAACACTTCTAAAATTATGGCGCCGCAGCGCCCGGCGCACAGTGGGGTGAAACACCCGATTTCGGGAAAAAAAAACCTAATCGTGTAAATTATGACAAGTTTGAGATAGTTTCACTGTAGAAACCTACCTTCGTCCCAAAACTCGGTGAATTATTGCATTTATGCATTTTTCTCTCTCTCTTTTTTTTTTTTTTTGCTAAAAAGTGTTTTTCAGTTCTTGTCCTAAAAAAGTAACTCATACTTTTTTGAAGACAGAATTTGCTGAGTCTGAATTCTTGTTCTATAAGTAGTTTCATATTTGAAAATACTAGATTTACCTGGTGCATATCATCACTTTATTATTTTTTAGCACCTATCACTTTTTAAAAGAAACGGGTATAGATAAAATCTGATTGATTCAAAAAATAAATTTTTGAAGTGAAGAAGGCCTGCCTCCACTCGTATCAGAATGAATAAACAAAAAGAAAAATTCCAGAATAATTTTTTTTATAAATGACTCAAGCTTTTCGGAATAAATCTCAGAATAAGTAATCAGTTCAAATTAATTTCAAAATAAATCTCTCCCCCCCCCCCCAAAAAAAAAAACTCAGAATAGGTAAAACATTTTTAAAAACTCAGGGAAAATATTAGAATAAATAAGTAGTTTAAATAAATTTGAGAATAAATTAGCAGTTTATATAAATTTCAGAATAAATCTAAAAAATTTTTTTGAAAATTCTTTAAAAAGTTGTTTTTCCCTTTTTTTTTTCGATTGTTTCACTCATCAGTTTAAGGTACCCTCAAGAAATAACAATTCCTTTGCCCCATCACTTAGCGGAAGGATTTTCTTCTTCGGAAGCGGTCTTAAACTAGTGATTATTGGATCTGAAGATATAATCAAAATGTTGAAAATGTCTGTATTCGTCGCAGTACGAACGAAGACTTTTTACTATTGTCTACCCAGATGACATTATACACTTTCCTAGTTCAAACAGAAGCATGTTGAATTAATCACCTGCCCTTTCCCCCCCTCAAAACAAGTATGAAACAAAAACACAGAGTCGCGGGTGCGCGGGGAACTGATTGTGTTCCTGCCAGAAAGAATGAGACGCGGGCGGGGCCTATTACTATATTCAAAAATTTACTGTGACCAAATAGGGGTGAGAAGGGGTCTGAAACTTTCAGAGATCCTTTATTAGGGTCAGAACTTCAAGAAAAAAAATATAACAAACCAAAGGAAGGTGAAGCTCGATTTGTACACATAACTAAATCCAAATTCCACCAAAAATCTGAATTTTGATTGATTTGCATGTCGAAACTCATCTTCAAATTAACTTTTGTATTTTTTACAGATACTGTAGGACCTATACTCACAATGTATATCATTAAAAAAAAATTCGGAAAAGACCTATGAAAAAGAGATTTTTCAAAATTTTTCCTTGTAAAAGCTAAAAAATTAAATTGCTCACGTTTCGACTTTAATTTCATACTAAACAAATACTGTAACCACAAAACTATTACTACAGGCTGATTCTGCAGGTAATTTACTGTAAAAGTAGTGGAGCTGATCAATGAAAAAGCGACTTTGAAAAATTGACTTTTTTCCACCTCTACCCCACTGTGCGGCGGCGGCGCAGACCTCTAGTCAGGGCCCGATTAACCTCTAAAGTGAGGGGAAGCTCAGTCTCATTTCGGGGCCCTCCTTCCCTTTTTGTTTGTTAAACGTAACGTTTTAATGATTTTCTTTGATAAAAATATCTTATTCTTTAAAATGAAATTTCATTGATTTAATTAGCTTTAATGATTTCCTTTGAAGAAAATTTTTTATTCTTTAATCTTCATAGTAGTTTAGTTCATTGTAACGAGATTTTACAATAGATACAACAGATGAGCCGTTCAACTCCCCCCCCCCCCATTTATTTTTAATCTTGAATTCTGGTTCAACCTGTTCGCTTTCATCATTGAAAAGACGTAACGGAAAAGACTCTCCTTCTTTGATCAGTATAGCTTTCCAGAGTCCCACTTTTAATATTTTCGAACCCCTCCCCAATTTGTCACAAAGCGTCATTTTTTGTAAAGGGGTCGTATGCCAATTTTAAAAAGTGTCACCTTTTGAAAATTAACGAGAGGAATTTTTTCTTTAGTCTTTTTTCGTACCTTATTTTGAACATTTATTTTTTTCAATTTATATTGCCCACTTATCTCTAATGAGTAAAGAATTAAAGCTTGCTACCCTCTGTTTGAGACCCCCTGTATATGAATAAAGTAGCAGTTTCCGAACAAATATCTAGTTATCAATTAACAATACAATTTTAAAAGGAGATGTACAGTATTTATACGGAATCTATTTTAAAATATTCTACAGGCTTTCGTTTGGAAATTCAGATTTCTAGGGGTAAAATGAAATATCTTTCAGTGTAGTAACATAATGCGATTTCATTGACTTAACTAATGTTGTATAAGTTCTGAAAATACTCCACGTGCTGTTTATGTGTTACATTTATGCATTCAGAATTTTTTAATTTTTAAAACCACATTTACAAAATTACTTTTAATAATTTTTTTAGTTAATTCGTAAAAGATCAGTGCATTGTATAGTCTGCTTTTAGATAACCTCATAGTCATACCGTTAGATTTTTATATATTAATATCAGGGGCGAAGCCTTCAGTCCGCGCACGATGCGCAGATGAGTAGCAGGTTTCTGAAAAATGTGAAGAGTTTTGAACTTGAATTCAGCGCATTTAAAAACCTAATTTTATAAGATTTTCGGAATAGAATATTTTTTTTTCAAAGGAACGGCTTATAAGGTAATTTTATTATTTTCTTGTTTGGTTTCGCAGAGAAACCTCCGTTTATACAAGATTCTTACTGCTGCCATCTTTTGGTCATAAAGGAAATCGTCCCGACCCGAAAAGAGATGCGCTGATAACAGAGCATCTCGTCCGACGACGCGCGCAGTTCCCTGGCCAATCAATAGCGCGAAAATTTCGGGAGGAATATACGGTGAAAAGTGAGCCAGGTCATCTCTAAAAAGATAGCATCCAACCAGCGTTTTAACACCACTAGGCGACTGTACTGATTGATTGTACAAAAAATATGTGCATGTGAATGTTGATCCGAACGAAAGACAGAACAGAACGGCAATGCCTATCTGTGGGATGCTTTTATTTTGATCTTAAATTAAAATAAATAAAATCATTTTTTAAAATGATTTTTGAAATTAAATCATTTCTTGTCTCTTCTTACTCGAAATTCTTGCGTCATTTCTTTACATAAAGAAAATGCACAGCTGTTTCGTGTAACTTATTCTAAATATAATTAAATTGCTTGTTATGTTGAAAATATTTTTTTTTGTTCGTTTGTTAAATACTTTAATGCGAAAAAAATAATAAATTTCTATATTTTAAAAAAAATGACCTATGCATTTGTAATTTGAATGTTTCAAAAAATGGACTATTTGTTGGAGGCTAGTAGAAGACCTCTGCTTTAAAAGGAATTCACACATATAAGAGATTCGCCCAAAGTCGGATGAGTAATATTTCATTGCTATCGATTGAGAAAGAAATGTTGGCGTGCTTAAGACAAAAAGATTTTACGACATAATAATCGAAAAATATTCATCCAAAATAAGAATGGATTTTATTTTCAAATAATGGATAAATATTATTCTTTACCGTTTCGATAATCAATAATTTCCCATTTCTAATTAATATATCTCTAAATAAATACTACTACTAATAACTATTTAAGATTATTTTTTTTTCATTTTTAATTATTAAATCTCTAAATAAATAATACAAATAACCATTTAGGATGGTTTTTTTTTTTTTTCAAACGTTTGATAATCTAATTTACTTTGAAGTACACCTCAAAATGTTCTTTATTCTTACACCATCTTATAAAAGTATTCGAGTGTAAAACAAATTTACTGTGTGAATGTGTTCGGTCTTATGGTCGGTATATTGTTTTACATAAAAAATAAACCATAGTCCAATAACAACGTCTAGTATTTCTTTTGAGTTATGTGTTTTTTTTGAAAAATGAATCAGTAATCAACCGAATCAAATAAGAAATTCAGCTTAGACTAGGATAGTTTGTTTTTGTTGTATATTTTTATACTAAATATTTAACTTAAATGTTAATAAAATATATGAGCATAATATTTTTTGACTATATATATCACACCTTTGTTATACAAAAATGATCAAAATTTGGCCCCAAAATTTTCTTTTCGTCGTCGATCGTTTCATTAGAACTTATAACACAGTGTGTGGATGTACGCTTGCGTTGGCGGGGAAGAGGGGGATAAATCTGTAAGGAGCGATGACTATGGCATATATTCACGCCTCGCCGCTGATTAATATCTAGGATTAGCAATGTATATGGATACCTCATCCATGGAGTATACAACACAGGATAGGACCAAACTAGATATAAGCTAAGATTGCCTTTTAGAAACCCAGTTTTCTGCCCGAAACTGCTGAAGCCCAAAATTGAAACTAAGCCGAATTCGGAAATTCTGTTCTATAAGTTACACTAGTCTTCATAAAATCTATCTCCCTTTTTTCAATATTAAAGTATTGTAGCTTTTTTTTTTTTTTTACTGCATTAAATAACGGTTTTGGAGCGATTTGTAAAGGACTAGTAAAATATTTAAAAGAAATATATCGTTAAATTGAGTGTGTATTATTTATGTTTATTAATGCTTAAATTTTGTTCGATTGTCCGGTGTAAATATTTTTACTTTCACAAACAAAGAAGAAGACTTTTATTACTCTGATATATATATATATATATATATATATATATATATATATATATATTTATTTATAAATTACAGACCTTTTTTCGGCCTAAATGTATAATAGGCGGTAATTTTCTTTTTTCGTCGTTTCCCAGGCAGGTTCATTCTTCTTGTTCTTTTTTTTTAAACGTGAGAAAGAAAAACAACTGCGACTGATTATGTCCTGCTTATGATTTTTTTTTCTTTCTTTTCTTTTTACCACCGTTGTTTGTATTGCTATTGAACTTTCTATTATTTAAACACAGATTCTAATATTCATGTTTGACGCAACTTTACAAATTCCCCACTGACCTTCATAGTTGCCAATGGATCCATCTGTACAGAATTTCGTGTGAATAATGGCTATAAATAAAACTTTTATGTAGAAGAACACACACACAAAAAAAAGAAAAAAAAACGAATTGTCGGCACAGTAACCACAATTTCCACCCAAAAAGTGAGGGTGTAACGTCCCTGCCAAGCGTAACAGCATAATAGCAGGCAAACAAAAATATATCGGACATAAGAATGGATAACAAATCTGTTTGTGGAATGCCGACGGAAACAAGGACTATTTTGTCCGACATCGGTTGATGTTCAAATAGAAGAGCGAAGGACTAGTTACTGACAGTTTAGTTCAGTGTTTGTTTCTGCACGAGTTATAGATCCGACATAAAAGAATAGACTGCCGTATGATGTCAGTTGGTTAAATGTGTAAAGGTCATTCTTTTTTTTTTTTTTTTTTACTTTTATGAGTTTGCACGACGTCAGTGGACTTGAAACTTAACAAAGGGGGAGGGTGTGTAATCATCGGCTATGCATCACGAGGGCTCGAAATAAGTCGCGGCAGCTACGGCAAATGCCGCGAGATAGCCCAAATAGCCGCGAAGATCAACAGTTCTCGCTTAAAAAATTCATTAATTAGTTTGATACCATGAGCTCGGCCTTCTGCCTAAAAGGAGGGAATGCGTCGAGCGGAGGACGTAAAAGGCGTTCGACGATAGTGTATTCACAAACTTTCAGACCGCTAGATCGACGGCTGTACAGAAGGCCCGAACCCGAGACTTTACACTTCAACTGTCTACCACTGTTGATGTCCGAAGAGGGTTCTGTTGTTTTCTGCTAAGGCAAGGGTATACCGGGGCTATCTGTATAGGGGCGTTAGAACTTGAAAAATCCTTAGGGGGAGCAGTGGCGTAGTCAGAAAATTTTCATTGGGGGGGGGGGGTGTTACCACTACTGCAATTCACATATGCATACATGTGTGTGATAAGGGAGTGAAGAATATACATTTTGTATGTCGAAAAATTCTCATTGGGGAGGGGGTTATGGCTTCCCTAACCCCCCCCTTGGATACGCCCATAGATATAATGCACCATTATTATTTCTATGGATACGCCCGTGGAGGGGAGGGCTTTTCGAGTTCTAACGTATGTTCGCGTAATATCTGTAGAAAACCATTCTTATTTCCAGACCATTAGATTGACGGTCTCGTGGTAGGCCAGAACCCTGGACCTTCAAACTACGGCCATCTACCATGTTTAATGCATTATCTATTTGCCCATGGTGGGCAGTCCGAAGAGGGAAAGTTGATTAAATAATGGAGTAATGGCTGCACTTGTGATACACAAGGGGTAACTAAACCAGAACCATCTGCCACCTCTGAACAGCTGCAAATATTAATGCTTGTGGTGTGATTGGAACCCTGAAACTGCAGTACCCAAGGCAAAAACCTTATCCATTTGGGGGTAGCTGGCCTCCGAACAGGGTAGGCGAATACTTAACGTAAAAATTCTTTTAAAAAGAACTATTGCATTAATTTATAATAATAAAGTAAATAATTAAGTTAAACAAAATAAGTTGTTCAAATTATGCAGCATTTGAAAGTTTTTGAATGAAAAAAAAAAAAAAATTCAATTTTTTACTCTTTGTTTGTCGATACAATTTTTTAATGGAAATAATATGAATATTTTCACATCAGAAAATTACTTTTTAACTTATAAGAGGTACACAATGTATTAATAAAGCATTTGAATAAGTTTTTTATAATTAAAAGCAATTAATAAAAAAGAAACTAAATACACTGTTCAACGGTATTATTGCATTTTAAAAGTATTTAAAAGGAAAATATACACGGAACAATTATTTCTTTCCCTATTTCAAAAATACAACAAACAAACGAACAGCAACAACAAAAAACAATTTTTTTTAAAACACATTTTTTTCGAAATATTATATACATACAGATATTTAATTCCCAAATCAAATTGCTTAATATTAAAATCTATTTAGACAGAGCTCGCCGAAACACATCCGCCGTGAAAATACATCGTTCATGGCAAAACCAGGTGATTTGTGACGTATATGTTGTCACTCCGCCCATTGCCGTTAAAATAATGCTTCTACAGCGCCGTGAACGTAGCCTCTACGTTAAAAAAAATGATTAAGAAACTTTGAACCATTAAAGCGTTAAAATTATTTAAATAATTCGGAAATGATATTTAAATAACATGAGTGCATTAAGAGCAAAAAGACTGTTGTCTCCGTGTAAAGCAGTAGTACCTTGCAAACGAGAAGTGGATATATTAGTTTTAAAATTAATGAACATTTTAAAAAGGGGGGGGGGACAGACATAATTCTAAAAAATATGCGATCTACATCATATCCTATTATTGATCTACAACATTGAACTGTTTGTTAGAAGAGAATAAAAGGTAATTTATCAGTTGAACTCAGTGGTGTAGACACAGGAAGGGGGTATGTTAGGGGTGTTAGAACCCCCATAAGAAATTTTTTTGTCATACAAAATGTATTTTCTTCACTCTCTAATCACACACAGGTATATACTATATATGTATATTATATTTTATATATATATATATATATACGAGTTGCGGTAGAGTTGTGCCCCCCCCCCCAATGAAAAATTTCTTGCTACGCCACTGGTACTACTTAAATGATGTCTGGAAATAATATTAAAACTTTATATGAATACATTGATATTAGAAAAGAGAGGAATAAAGCTAAAGTAAATATACAAATGCCAATGGATGTAATTACGAAAAAAAAAAAAATATTAGTTTGACAATTGGAAAAACAAATTTGTTTGTAAAAAATATGTGTTAAATAATACTGCAGGACAAACAAAAAATATTCATAGAAATGATTTTTAAGAAACTTTTTAACTTTTCATGTCAAAGTAAATCCTTTTATCGGAATTGATGACAGATAGGCAGATGTGTGATTTGCATAACAAAGAAAATGTAAATGAGAGCTAAATTTTCATCCAAAAACTATATTTCTTTTATCTTCGAAAAGTCCAGAGAATGTTTTTTTAATAAGCTTCTCTGGAACAGCATATTTTTTTAACGAATTTTTAAAAATATCAGCCCTTTACCTAGCTTTACGGAATGCTTATCTTTACAGAATTTTTTCCCCCTTGATTTCTAGCAAAAGCCTTAATTTGTTGTATCATAAATTGCAACAGTAATTACCTAAAATTTATTGTAAAATTAAGTAATTTTTGCTTGCCACTGTAATTGTACTCAACGTAATGAAATTAACATTGATTGAAAAAATTATGAAGTGTATTAAAATATTATGCTTTAATGTAAAAATTCGCTGAAAAAGTAGTACAGCAGAACTGAGCCGTCATGCTAATTAAGCCCTGGTTATAAATACTCTGCACATTTTTGGGGGTTCAAGCCAGAACATATTTTTGAAATTAAGTCTTAACTGTTAAATACTTTATTTAAAACTTTATGCAGTTGAATTTTTCTCAAGACATGACTTTTTTACAGAAATGGTGTTACTCTCCAAAAATGAGGAAAAGGAATCAGTAGTAGCTTTTAAGTTTTTTTAAATCTGGTGAAAAAAAATTCCAAACATCAATTTGAAGCAGTACAGTATACATTAAATAACAATTTCAAGTAACAGTAATAAATATTTGAATGCTGTAATTTTACATCTTAAAGAAAATACAAACAAAATTTCAGATAAATAAATATTTTAGTTTCCTTGAAAATAACCTCACAACCTCACACCTACTGATGAAAACAAATTAGAAATGCTAAGAATGCTAATGATTATAGAACATCGGCTATGGAAAAAGAAATTACTGGCACAACAGATTAGATTAACTGTTAAAGAAGCTTTTCAAGTATGCAACGTTGATATTTTCCCCGAATATCCATAAACTTTTTCAAACTTTAGTCACTTTGCTTGTGACAACATGTGCTACTGAAGAATCGTTTTCAGCTATGAAATATTTTAAAAAACTACTTAAGAAACAGTAAATTTGAAATGTGTTTAAATGGTCTTTGTTATACATGTATAAAATATATATTTGTAAGTGGAGACTCCTTAAATATTTTGCAAAAACAAACAGGAAGAATAAATATAACCTTCTAGAAAATAACATGTATGAAAATTTTCATTTTATTATAACCACTTCTTTTTGACCATTCTTTAATTGTGGCTGTTATTTCAATCATTAAATGACTTTTATCAAATTTTCAACGATGTTGGATTCTGCCGATTCTGGTAAATACGAATTTTTGTTCTCATGGTATCTATCTTTACTACTTTCTCCCATGATCTTCAGTTTTGTAACCTTTAATAACTTGATAAAAATTATATTAATTCTTGAACAGGTTTAAATGGGAGAAACAAGAAACTGATACATGGACGGTAATTTGAGCTGTGGATGTATTTTGAGGAGCTCATCTTAAGTTTTCAAACACTTGAAAACTTAATTAATTTCAAAGATTTCAGTATGCTATAAAATTATTTACTATACCAGTGGCTGCGATGGAGTGAGGGGAGACTCTTCGCAAATTCTTTAGCTTTCACCAAGTGGTACATTACTTCTTTAGATTTCACCAAGTGGTACATTACTTCTTTCATGGTAATGACTATATGCAGCCCCCAAAATGAATTCCTGAGTACACCACTGCTCAGCAGTGCACATTCATCAAATAGGTAATCAATATTTATGGGATAGTTTATTTAATTTCATGTGTACTGTGAATTTAGAACAGATAATTTCAGTTTGTAATTTATCCACTGAAATTTACTAACTTTATCAAAATTAGTTGCCCACAACTGTAAACCTCGAACAAACACAAAACCCAGACATTCTGCTGAACAGGACTGATCAAACTAATACTGGACATATATTAAGCCTACTCATTAAATTTCATTAGTGTTACTCTGGCATGACTTTAATTACACCCTTTACTTTGAAAGTAGGAGAGCTTTATTTATTTACTATATTTGTAGATTCTTTGAACATTACAAAAAAAATATTCTTTTCTTATCAACAAGCACTAGCACAACATCATTATTTGATGTTTAGAAAGCATTGCTCTCATAAAACTACAAATGTGTTGATACTTATGCCCGAATTCACCATTAACTTCAACTGACAGCTCAGTAACTCCTGGTTGGAAAACTCGACTAGTCAGTCCGAAATTCATATTCACCGTTAACCGGCGAGAGAAAGTTACTGAACTTGTGGCTACTCAACCTAGGTTGAAACTGAGCCAATCAACATGGTTGAAACGGGGACTTGAAACTCTCATTGGTCAAGTCTCCACAAACCATTGGGAGTTCACATCATATGGTAGTTGTTTATTTCGCACCTATTCAAGTGACCCCACAATCGCCCTGCTTTCCCCCCTCGTTTCTCTTTGTCCGGGAGGAAGGGAAGAGCCAGTTCTTGGAAGGAATAGAAGGAGAAAGGTAATTTTTCATTTCGGTTAACCCTTTAACGTGCAGTGATCCCATTCTGGGAACACCAAACTCTGACGTTTTGACTGCTGCAGGTCAAGAAGAATAGATTGGATTTCTATAAAAATAGTTGCGAGTGACATAGCTTCACGAGAACCCTTTATTTTTTAGCACGTCATTTCCTGTCAAAAAATGGTCACGATTATTTTTAACAGCACTGACATCTGCTGGAAAATGGAAGAAAGCGAGAACAGCTGGATACATTGCCCAATGCTGAAAAAAGGGCAGCCGTTGCCATCGCTCGACTTAACTACCAGCAAGATGGCAGACGATCGAAACATTCATCGCGTGCCACAGATCTAGAGACCCTTTTTTGACGACAGCTGGCTGTGCCATCTCTCGACTTAACTACCAGCAAGATGGCGGACGATTGAAACGTTCCTCGCGTGCCACAGATCTAGAGACCCTTTTTTGCCGCACAGCCAGCTGTCGTCAAAAAAGAGTCTCTAGATCTGTGGCACGCGAGGAACGTTTCGATTGTCTGCCATCTTGCTGGTAGTTAAGTCGAGCAATGGCAACGGCTGCCCT
Source organism: Cheiracanthium punctorium (assembly GCA_038373885.1). Lineage (NCBI taxonomy): Eukaryota > Metazoa > Arthropoda > Arachnida > Araneae > Cheiracanthiidae > Cheiracanthium > Cheiracanthium punctorium. The sequence continues at coordinate 187,027 of JAWZYV010011016.1, forward strand.
TTTTTCAGCATTGGGAAAGGGTTGCGCCTCAAAGGGTTAACCTGAGCATGCTTGGTTATTGTAAAACCTTGCTCTGCAGCAAGGTTGAGTTTCTCAACTTGAACTTAGATATTATGCTAGGTCAGCCCCAAACCAGTCATTGGTGAAATACCATTTGAACGTTCAACCAAGAGTTTACTGTAAACTGGCGGTCGAGGTAGACTGTGAATATAGGAGTCAGACCCGCAAAATTATGCAAATTGAAAGTTTGTAAAATGAAGTAGTGTTGTAAAATTTAATAGTGTTCTGTCTTAGAACATGCCCATGAAAAAATCCGAATTGGACTTAATTGAAATGATTGAACTTAAATTTTATATTAAAATTGAACTCAAATTTTGTATTTAATGGGGGTTATATTTTCAGGGGAAGGTGCTGTCGCTTCTGAGCTAGCTAAGAAGGTCAGAGTTCTTTGCTGGATAATGACAGGTCCGCAAAACCACCAGAAGAAAGCCAAGCATGTGAAAGCCACTTGGGGACAGCGGTGTAACATTTTATTGTTCATGAGTTCAAAACAGGACCCTGAGTTACCCTCTATAGCGCTGGACGTGAAGGAAGGCAGGGACCACCTGTGGGCCAAGACTAAACAGGCCTTTAAGCATGTCCATGACAATTATCTCGATCAAGCTGACTGGTTCATGAAAGCTGACGATGACACCTATGTGGTGGTGGAAAACTTAAGGTTTGTGAACTGATTTCTCTAGGTGATTGCAGCTATTATGCTGTTTGTGAAAGTGTTATTAATTTGTGTTTTTATTCCTGATTTTAAAAAAATAATTTTTATATAATATACATAATTAATGGATGATTATACATAAATGTTAGGTATTCTTCTTTATAGTTACGCTGATCCCTGACTCACTGACTCTTTAAAAATTCCAGGTAACCACTTCAAGTTCTATAAAACTTTTACCGCAATTACTCCGAAAAGATTAAAAAGTTAAGTAGAAAAAGCATAACAACATCTACACCATTTGTACAATCCGCTTGAAATTTTTCATAATTATGTATAAACATAGAAAACAATCTGCACTACTTTAAAAATATGAAAACCCACCCGTTCCCTAATTTTTAAGTCATTTTTTGCTATTTTCAGCTTTTTTTCTGAGAGTAAAAAAAGTTAATCATTTGTTTGACAAAATTAGCTGTTGCAAACGGCATGACGTCATATTGAAATCACGGTTATCAGGCTTCAAAGGGAAAGTTGCAATTCCAATTCATTTAAAATAGTTTTTCCAGATAACATTGTTTAATTTTTTTTTTTCATTAAAAGAGTATCCCCTGCATGAAGCATTGATATAAGAAGGGTGGTTACAAAAAACAAAATCGTTTGAATACAAAAAGTTTTCGCACGTTTCCAGAACATAAATTCAATTAGGGTATATAATAAAAATTCGAATATGTGTGTGTGAAGTTATTTATTTTAGGTGGAGAAGATTAAATATATTGAGTGTAGACATATTTTCTTAAAATGTTTTTTCTACCACCCGTTGTAATTGCCCCCACAACAGGCTTTGCCTTCTAGTTATATTTAATCTCTATTCCTATTGGCAAATATAGAGGGTATAGAGTACAGGGAAATGTACCTCCCTAACTACTAAGTTTACACATAAAAGATTGACTCTCTTTGTGAATTCAAATGCACATAGAGAAAAATGGTAAATTTATTTTTTCGCTTATTTATTTTTATCTGCCCCCCCCCCCCATTTATCAAATGCATCAGTTATTTAATTTACTACTCATAATGGTAAATGTAATAAATATATTGATTTGTTTCAAATTAAAATACAAAAAAATCAGTATTTTATTTAATCTTTAATACTTAATATATACAGTTGAGTGCCAAAAATCCCCCGACCTAAAATCCGCAAGCGTCTGAAATCTGCACGCCTTTTCCAGAGCCATATTATCCCATGGGCAAATCGGGACTTTGCCCAGGGCCCCCAATTTCAAATAATTTTCTGAAATATATTTTTTATATCAAACTTTTATGAAAAATAAAACAAATATCATAGATCAGGGCCCCCAAATTCATCAATGCCTGGGGCCCCCGTTGATCATAATCAGGCTCTGACCTTCTCTGATGTAAATTATGAAATTTGCAATCATCCACTAATGATGAAATTTTTGAAAAGTGTTTCAAATCCAGATAAATGTGATTCTGATGACAATGATGAAAACTTGGATAATTATTAAAAAAAAAAAAAAAAAAAAAAAAAAAAAAAAAAAAAAAACAGTCAGTCATAGGACTGCACGTCAGAAGTGAAAATTTCTTGTCAAGCTTTCTAAAATTAATGCAGTTAAACAGGCTTTCACACATTATTGTATTTATATTAACAAAAAAATAAACATTTATGAACGTTTATTCACATTTTACACATTTGAAATTCTTCGTAAATATTTTGTAAATGTTTTTTAAGGCTGTAAGGGTATTGCTCATTTATTTATGAAATTCTCACAATTTCACATATTTTTGTACATTTGTACACATTTTAGCACAATTTTCACTGGGTTATCATTAGAAATTTTTGATTTTTTAATTTTTAATTTCATTACATTTCAAATTTCGCACTCTATTTGTGTGCACATTTAAAGTTTAAAAAGAGAGAGAGAGCGTGTGCACAAGCCGCAGCATGACACAGCTGATACATGCGTATGGTATACATTAGCGATACACATTTTTCTCCACATGTTGGATTGGGTTAGTTTTAATCAATAATTATGTACATGAATTTATTAATTATCAATAATAATGTACTTATGTTGTAAAGAACAGTAATCCTGTATATTTGTAATGAATGATAGATTTATAATTAAAATTCAAATGCTCTGTAGCATAATACTTATAATTCAGATAATTTACAGTATATAATTATTAACTCTTCACATTATCAAATTAACGTTATTGCATAATAACTATATAGCTATCCATACTCAGTACAGTTTTTTAAACAAATAATTGAAAATTATAGCACCTACCTAGCCAGAAAAAGTCTACACATTTCTTGCAAAAACATATAGATTGTACACAATTTGTGCATAAAAAGTGGATATTTTTTAATATTGCGAAAGTATACACTTGTTGTGCAAATTATATACAGTTCTTATGCATACTGAAACAAAAATTTATGCTGTTTTAAATGATTTTCAGAAAAATCTCAAAATCTAATCAAAAAATTTTTTAATCCAACGCTTACAACTATCAAGTCACCAAATTTTATTTCTTTCACTTTAATCGTTTTTACGTGATGTGCGAATAAAAATTTATGCAGTTTGAAACAGTTTTTGGCATATGAATAAGCCTTATTAGAGGCATTTGACCTCTAATAAGGCTTATTCATAAAAAAGGCATAATTTCAACAGACAAACCCAAGGATTGGATCAGATAGAATGTTACTGAGCTACACATTGCTTGGTTCTTGCTTGTTCATTGGTACATAAAAATTTAAACTTACCAGGGGCGCACACAGGATTTTCTCTTGGAGGGGGTCCAGGTCATAAAGCTGTGACAACAACCACCTGAAAAAATACGGATTTTTTATAGTAACCCCTCTTTTACTGTGTTTATTCATCTTAATTAGTGAAATAAGAATTTGATAATGTGTTCCATCATATTTAAATGTAAAAAATTACATGACAGGGTTTAACAAAGGAAAATTGATAACTCTTTTGGGAGGGGTCCGGACCCCTTGGACCCCTCCTTTGTGTGCGCCACTGAACTTCACACTACAGTAGACCCCCCCCCCCCTAATAACACGGTAGATACTTTCCGTATTGTATGGGTCCTGAGCTATACTCCACCTGGAGTGCGAACTCCGCTTATAAACGCTGGAAAAATTATTTGCACTCCTCAGAAATACAATATTTAATGTTGCCATTCAAAAGTTATATTAATTAGTAGCTAAAGAGTAATAAAATCAGAACATACGTCTCAACTGTATTTTTAATTATGTAAAACCTATGGGACACCTTGCGTATATGCCACCCACGGCGATTTTTCATAATTTGGCGACTTATGTATATATAATTTGTTTTAAGAAAACAGTACTTCATATGTTTCCTTTGATAAAAACTATGGATTAGATGCGATAGCTTACCACCAATGGCGACTTATCATTATTTGACGATTCACACATGCTCATAAACGATAATTACTGCTCAGGTAAGGTTACTGGGAAAACCGTTATCCATATATTCATATGCATAATCCTTTGCACATTGGCGTATTGCAAATATCCAAAGTGTACTACAAATGCTATAATAACATAGTTAACACCGCCAAATATTTCTACTGAGCAAATACCCAAGCTGAACCTAGCCGGCTTTAAAATAATCCGCACTTTAATTATTTTTCATTTTCAATATTCTGGGTGACATTTTGGAACTCGCGGTTTAGATTCACCCTGCTTAAAGAGATATTTTTCCAGATCGTACCTAATGCCAAGATGGCGCTTTTTTAAATCAGTTACAATTAGTTATTCTGTTTTGGAAAAATGAATAATTTCTAATAAATCTACTCCTATTGTCTAAGAGAACTTACTATTTGAAAGTATTCAACTTTGTGTAGCACACTTTGAGTTATTTATTTCATATACTTTTTAATTTGGCATAAAATGGCATAAATTGGCAGTAATTCTACTTCATGTTTATCAATTTCATGAGATTCTACATACTTTGAATTGCTTTGTTGCAAAGGCATGAATAATTTTATGCTGGTGGAAGCAAAAAGGATGAAGCTTTAAATAAGCTAAATTTCTTACGTATGATGGCAGCAATAAAATTCAATAACGTTACAATTCACTTTTTCTCCACATGTATCTCAGCACGGGCTGTTTCTGCCCGTAAAAGCCTACTACCCGTTGAAGTTTTCACTTCAACTTCTCTCTCCACATGTATCTCAGCATGACGGGCACGTCAATTCAATGCTTTTTCTCCATAATAAAAGTGCCCAACACATCTAAAGAAGTTTTCATTTTAATAATAATAATAATAATAACAAACATATGAGGAAAGTTTACAGTTAGGGGAAGAATACCTTAAATTTTATAACAGCAAAGTTCAGTAACAAAACAATAATTAATGATAATATACAATTTTGAAAAAATAACTAAATAAACTGAAAGTAGAAAAAAAGTAATGTCTTGAAACAAACTACAATAGAACATGTTTTCAAAATAAATAAGAAGTAATTTTTGAAACCATGTCTTTTGCTAGCCTTCATGTAATTTTATTTTCTTTTTTCTCCAGTGCTTTTGTATTTAATTTGAAAACATGAGTGAAACGCTTTTTATTGTGTTTTTATTTCATTTTAGTTGTATTCTGCTAATCTTATTTTGCTATCTGCTAATCTAATTTTAGTTGTATTCTGCGGTCTCTTTTTAAAATAAAAAATGTAATGATTTATCTTTAATGGCATGAAATCCACGAAATCCCGAAATCCGCACAAGCCATGGTTCCAAGCTGTGCAGGTTTCTGGCTCTCTACTGTATATATATAATGAATCTGTGGGTCCAGCCACTGCTGTGTATGTGTCAAGGAAGGAAGGAAAATTCACTGCCAGTTGCTCTTTTTTATCTTTAACACACTCACTGCTATGAGCATTGCCACTGGGTCTTGAAAGTTATTTTATGCCTTGAGCATTACCCATGGGCAACTGTCTTCATTCCATAATCATTAAAAATTTCCTGGGCACTTAAGCAATGACTTTGCATATAGTTGACACTCAACATGAATTTTATTTACTGTAGGTATTTTATGCTCAATAAACCCTTTACAAACTATTGAATTTGTGTTTTATAATTTGGCATAATCATTTTAATTTTCTATTGAGGCAGTGATGATATTTAAAAAAGAAAACTGGAGTTAGACTTTTGGTCAATAAGTTGAATGGCCATTAAGAAATTAATTTTAATGATTATGGAATGAAGAAAGTGTCCCATGGGTAATGCTCAAGGCATAAAATAACTTTCAAGACCCAGTGGCAGTGCTCATAACAGTGAGTGTGTTAAAGATAAAAGAGAGCAACTGTCAGTGAATTTCCCTTCCTTCCTTGACACATGCACAGCAGTGGCTGGACCCACAGATTCAGGGGAGCAGGGGATATCCCCCCCCCCAACCGCACCATCCTTTTGACAGGACTGACCAAGTTTCCCATTTTCAAACTTCACCACTGTTCAATAGATATGTGCCTTTAATGGAAATTAATATGCCATCTGGTGGTAAAATTTGGGTTTATTTATTGGGTTTTTTTTTTTTTTTCTTTTCTTCACTGAAACAAATTTCCATGTCTTATTAATTGATCCTCAAATTTTTACAATTTTCTGATATCGGGGTTCAGTTTTGACTGTTTACATAACTTTGAAATATAGTATTTTACTTATGGAGATACTTCCTACATTTTGTGTGCAATCTTAAATGAAATACACAATTCATAAATTTAAAACTCAATGAAGAATTAGCTGATGCAGTCTATTGATCTTATAATCTGGGTGCATTCCAAGTACCATATTTACCCTCCTGTAAGTAGAGAAATATTGGATAAAAAAGAGGCTTTAAAGTTAGAGGGGTCGACTTATACGAGGGCCCTTAATTTTAATTATTTTTTTAAATCAGAAGTTAAAAATATCCTTTTAAAAGACAATTGTTTTCTTCCCGCATTCCATAACTCAATGACGTCGTTTAAGGTTGATTTCCATACCAGGAAAAATGTAGCGATACAAAGATAGAAAATGCGTATCATGTTGTTTTTGTTGTTGTTGGATTACAGCCAATTAGCTAGGCGTGGGCTCTAGGCCGAAGGGTAGAGTGCCCCTCGTGGAGGTCTTTCTAAGGGATCCTAACCCAATGTGTGTACATGATGAGCTGATGACGACGAAGGAATTTTGCAAATTGTTTGATAAGCCTGATACTGAATCGGATCTTGTTGGACTTTTTATATTAGTATTTTGCCGCATCATACTATCAGTAGTGTCATATTATTATTATTATTATTTATTATTATTATCAGTTTAGTTTTGTATACTACTTTTGTATGTTATTATCTTTATTATTGTATATTTAGTACTTTTTTTTTTTTTACAGATTGAATAAATGTATTTTTAAAAAAAATTAAAATTTCTTGATCGGGAAAGTGGTGGGTCGACTTATACGCGGGATTTTAAAAAATTCAAATTTCTTAATCAAGAAAGTGGGGGGTCGACTTATATGTGGGTAAATACGGTATTTCCGAAATGCCCTGTAGGACATTCATAGAGCAAAATATGAGGAAGCAATATTGGACACAGAAGGGAAATCCGTTCTACTACATCTTTGAATTGATGAGTACAATAAAGTGGTTTTCCATATTTTTCAAACCACAGGAACAGTATAATCTGATGAAACATTTTTAAAAAATGTTATATTGTGTACAAAAATCTTACACCTTCGCAACAAGGAGTTTGTAATTATAAAATTCTGTAAATTATTAATTATTTTGTTTATATTTTGTCTAACTTAATTATGAAGTAAGATAACATTAATTTGCATTCACATAGTATTTTATTTCAGAATCTATTGCTATTCATTATTTCCTGTTGTGATGCAGATGAATAATTTTGAAAAAAAGAGTAAATTTGTAGCCTAACTCTCTAAACACTCTAATGAATTTCTTTTCCTTTTTTTAAAGCTTTATTTTAGCTTTGAAAATGACTTCTACACTGTTTGCTACAACCGTTATTTAAAAAAATCTGAAGCCTAAATAAGGAAAATATATATACTGTATTAGTACGAATATTACATGCCTGAATATTGCGAACCCAAAATTTTTCATCAAAATAATTAGAAAAATCCTATATTTAGGCCTCGAATTTAGTGCAAGTCAGTTTTTTTATTTGCAATGATTAGTCAAAAAATACCACATTATATTCGGGCCAATACAGTGTATATACCGGGTATCCAGAAAAGGACTCCCTGATTTCAAAATTAAATATCTCAAAAACAAAGATTGATAGAGGAATGCAGTGAACGGTATGTTTATTGTGATAGCTGTAAGAATTTTATACAGCAGTTTGAAATAATAGTTACAAAAGCTGCTAACAGATGGTGCTGTATGCTGTACAGCTCATTATCAGCATACATAAATGAAATAATCGTATGAAAACATTCTTTGCAAAAAATCACATCACAATGTTTTCAAAATGTTCATCATTGGCACTACAGAGGTGGCGCAAACAAAGAATGAAATTTGCCATCACATTTCGTAGTATCTCAACAGAAATGGATTCACATGCCACACAGATCACCGATTCAAGCTCGTCCAGCGTGGCGGGATGCTTCGGGTAGACAATGTCTTTCAATGTGCCCCACAAAAAATAGTCACAGGGAGTCAAATCCGGCAAATATAGAGGCCAATCCATGCCTGCACCAGTAAATTTGGGATATTCTAAAGCAATGACTCGATTCCCGAAATATTCATCAAGAAAGCGAAACACTTGTTCGGTACGATGTGGTCATGCTCCATCTTGCTTAAACCATTCAGTACGTGGTCGATCCTCTAACACTTGCTGTGTGGCGAGAAATTGTTCCAAAATTGCAATGTAACGTTCACTAGTGACCGTTTCTCGAATGAAAAAAAGGCCAATAATGCCTCTGCTGCATACTGCAGCCCACACAGTAACTTTAGGAGAATACATGGGTTTCGCTTCACACCAATATGGATTTTTGGAACCCCAAAATCGCCAGTTCCATTTATTCACGAATCCATTCAGGTAGAAGTGTGCTTCATCTGTAAACCAGATGCAGCCAAGGACCGGCCTTCTGTTTGAAGTGGCCCGGTTGCAAACATTTTTTGGGGGCCCCAAACATCACAGATGCTAAAAATTCATTAATTAATAGACCCATTTATAAAGCAAACATTAAGAATGAACTGAAATACCACTAATACTACTTTAATGGTCGTGGTTATTAGGGTTGAAGGCCGGCTCTAAGGTAGCTGGCGCCCTAGACAAGCTAATTTTTGGTGCCCTTTTTAAATAAATCTAAACTCTTTCATGACGACTCCTTATTTAAGAAGAACCCAGATTGAAAGAGAAAATCAAAAATACTTGGCTGGTACAATGTTAAGTTTATGGGAGTATAACTCGCTTTTAACGAGTAAAACCTGGTTATATCGAGGAATATTTTTGTGATTTATAAAATTTTTACTGACTTCCACCTCACCTGTTCAGATAATCATTTCTTAGAAAATATCTTTTAACATTCCAAAGTCAATAAAGACGACGATGATAGTGAAGAATAGGAAGGAACTACAAAGGGAGCTTACCTGACCATGGGCAAGTGGGACAGTCTGACGTTGGATAAACCTTCAAAAGAAAAAAATCCGTTCTCTCTCCTAAGATTATGTTTTCATGGCGCCCCTAAACATATAGCGCCCCGGGCAGCTGCCCAAGTTGCCAGTACCTTGAGCCGGCACTGGTTGGAGGTCTAAACCGTATTGAATATGTATGCTAAACCTGTGGGGCCGTTTATCACCCATTTCAGTTAACCTGTATGACTAATGCTGAAAAATGTGAGAAAATATGAATATATTCACTCTGTAGATCCACCGACCACCGAGAGTGACATTAATTGTGTAGTTTTGTTAGTAATGAAGACAGTAAAATAAATATTTTGTTGACCAACTACCTATTTAACATTTGAAAAAGAAGCCCACAATAGAAGTGGGGGGGGATGACTTAAAGCTTAGGTCAAATTAAATAAAATCAATAATTTAATACTTAAGTTAAATTAACCAAAATGTTTGTTTGAATATTTTTCTTCACATTAAGTCCATTAATTTAATATAAGAGGACATTTCATTAGTCAGTGCTGCCAATTTAAGGGATTTGTCGCTAAATTTAGCAACTTTTCACTGTATTTAGTGAATAAATTTTTTTGGAAAGTGACATTTTTGATGATCTTGCGAGATTCAGATGAATTTGGAGTATTGTTTCAAACTTTCTAAGATTTTAAAATCTAATCAGTACTACTTTACAAAAGAAATGATGCGATGAAATGTTTAAGAATGGATCGTGGATGAACAGACATATCAGGGACGTAGAAAGAGAATAGGCGATAGAGGCCTCGGCCCCTTCCGAAATTCACATTCTTAATTGGATGTCAATAATCAAACTTTTTCGTAGAAATGCTATCTTAATTAGAAATGCCTCCTTTTGGGCCCGCCCCAATTTATCTTTTTCTTTCTGGTTATGTGCCCGAGACCTACATTTCAATCATCCAATTTTATGTATACTTTTATCCGCTATTACACTGTAAATATTCAAATATAGTATGAGTGCTACTTTAAGTATGAGGGTTCTATTAGAAAATAGAGCAACATCCATTCGAAATCTATTATTAATTTCAGTTGGTATTTTTTTGGAATTAACCCTTTATCTGTAGGATATTTTTTCGAAATTATTATTATTATTATTTTTTTTTCATAGATACCAAATGTTCCTTACCGAACACATCTAATCGCTTTTGGAAACAGTAAGTTTTTAATATCTTTTCAAAATGTTAACCAACCCACACGTGCATTTGGAAACTAAATAAGGTATTCAGTTGTCCACGATCTTTTTCTATATTCTAACATAAAAATCGCTGTACATATAATGTGGTTAATTATATTCTCTAAATGTTATCAACTGTACGTCGCATGGCACGCGCCGCCAACTGTGCGGGCACAAAAACGCCGAAAGTGTGAGATGCGACATCGAAGAAGAAGGGGTTGAGATCGATTAATGTGTTTGAAATATTTTATATTCCTAATTTTCAATAAACACAGATTTAAAAGTACTTTTTCTACTTCAGAATAGCTGTTTCATCTGACTGCAGAACTTCGCTTAATCTACATACTCATTTATTGCTTAGAGATTAAATCGCGTAAATATAAGTTACGGGAACAATCAAAATGCATTTAAAACTTTTATAAATGTGAAACTTAACACAATTTAAAACTTTTTGACGAAAATTATCTAATTATTTGCAATCTCGACTATTATAAACAAAATAACGACTTACCTTTTTTCAAATGTAGAAAACGCGATGATAAAATTGATAAAGCTTAATCCACAATTTAGGCCCGTGAAAGTCATAAAATTCAAGAAAAATCTTTCAAAATATATATAACATATACACAAAAGTTAATAGACTCGTACAAAGTCTAATACAAGCAGACACTTCCAATGGCTCAACTTCGGTTAGTAACTTTGAGAGAAGGAGTAACTGAAAAATAGGATTTGACCAACACATTTGCACAATTGTAAATGGGAAAAAAAAATGTTCCCATGCTTGCAAAGGTACCCAAATGCAGGTTATTTTTTATTCTTTGTGTACTCTTATCTTCAAATTAATACCAGACGCGTGAAACGTATTTCGTATCAACAAAGTTAGTTTAGAGGGGGGGCCCCCCCACAGGTATTAATCAATCAGTCCTTGGTTTTGACAACAAAAGTCCTCTTCTGCTGTTCTTTGGGTTGCTAATGAGCGGTCATTATGACCAATGGTCCAGATCTGATAATTGTATTTTTCTCTAACTGATGTTTTCGCTCTTTTCACGGTGAAAGGTGCGAAGATAAGTGACATTTGATCAGAGCTGGGGTGTACTGTCAAAGAATACTGTTCGTAGAAAGACACTTTTATAAATGATGTTTAGCTCTGAAAGATGCAGAGTAGTCACACAACACTATCAGTCTACTTTAATTTAAAGAAATCTTTTTTCTTTTTCACGATAAGAGAGAGAGACACAATAAAAAATATAGAACGGATTTGAGGGCCCCTCTGAAACCGGGGCCCAGGTGCCTTGCATCCGCAGCATCCCCCCTGTGGCCGGCCCTCCAGCCAACATCAAATCCTTCACTATCAATCATTGTGAGCATCTGATTAGCAAAGTCAACCCTTTGTTGCACAGCTCGTACGGGTATGGCCTGGTGAGTTTGAATTTTGAATGGAAACATGTGTAGGCTCTTTCTCAGTATTTTATGCGTGCTGGAACGCTTCAAACCAGTCTCAGATGCAATTCTACGGACGGATGACATTGGATTTTGCTGAATAATTCCAGAAACTGTGGCGACATTTGCAGGCCTAACTGCAGTTTGCTTGTGGCCAACATTCCCCACTAGATCATCAGTTACGCTGCCTGTTCGTTGAAATTTGGCGAAGAGCGTACGAATGGTTTTCGCATCGGGTCCTTTTGGAACATTAAATCGTGCTTGAAAACTGCACCTTGTTGCCGTAGGACTCTCTTTTAACCTGTGGTACTCTAGCACCAGAAAAACGTGTTGTTCAATTGAGTACATGGTTTTAATCTCTTCCTTTGGTACGCTAACCTCCTTTCACGCTTCACTAGTGGAACTGATCGCTCTGGGCTTCGGATCACTATTTATACTAGGCATTACGTATGGCGATTACAGTGCCATCTCTTAGCAGCTTTTGTAACTATTATTTCAAACTGCTGTATAAAATTCTTACAGCTTTCACAATAAACATATCGTTTACTGCATTCCTCTATCGATCTTTGTTTTCGAGATATTTAATTTTGAAATCTGGGAGTCCTTTTCTGGACACCCGATATATATATTGTAATGAAAGTTACTCACAATTAAATTCATTCACTACCATCTTGATTTTTCCATTGTAAATGAACTCTAACCATAAATTTAACTGTTCACATAATTCCAAAATTATTGTGTATTAAAGAGATTTGCAGATTTCTTGGTGTGTCAATTTTGAACTCACAGTAGCCCAGTCGGTTGAAGTTCAGTACTTTAGAAAGTGAAGCAGTGCCAAACTTCTTAGTGTTTTGGAGGGTGAAAACTTCTCTCAACTGGACTACTGTGGAATCATTTATGCAAAAGAGAGCTGGTGCATGTGAAATCAGTCAGGTGGGTGACTCCAATGTCCTTCATGTTGAAACATTACCTCTAGAGGTCCAATCCAGGTGCAGCTCTCTCACCTGGAATTGATTCAAAATTAGGAGATCCCATAAGGGACAATATTGGCATCCTTATTGAATACTATGATAAAGAGGCCAATACTTCCGGCCTTTGTAGTGGGTAATGCCTACATAGCAAGTGCCTGCTATTAGGTGGGGGGAGATTTCAGTGTTGATTGTTCACTGTTGCTTATTTTTTTCTTGTATCATTTTTTTTTCATGTAAGTTCTAAACATCAGTACTTCTGTGTAGGTATATGCTTCAGTCCCATGATCCCAAGGAGCCTGTGTACTTTGGCTGTCGCTTCAAGCCGTACGTCAAGCAGGGATACATGAGTGGTGGAGCTGGTTACATATTGAGCCGGGAAGCACTGAAGAGATTCATCAAGCATGGTTTGCCTGACAGTGACAAGTGCAGGCAAGATGACGGCGGGGCAGAAGATGTTGAGATGGGAAAGTGCCTTGAAAATGTGGGTGTGCAGGCTGGTGACACCCGAGACAGCCTTGGACGCGGGCGTTTCTTCCCATTTGTTCCGGAGCACCATCTTATTCCTGGTCATGTGCCAAAAGATTCCTGGTATTGGCAATACATCTACTACTCATCTAGAGAGGTAAATTTTCATGTACTAAAGTTGCAACTGACTTCAGCTAACTCAGCAACAGAGTTTGCCAGTAATTCTCTTCTGCTTTGGCAAGTTTCCTTCCTTCCAACTAAGAACAAGATTGTCCAAAATTTTTTTTTAGACATGTATTTGTCTCCAAATCTAAAATGAAAGTAAAATAACAGTATTTTTGTTTATAATAAATGTTCCAATTTTTTTTAACAAAATGTCCATAAATTTTGAATTTTTAGCTTAAATATTATGCATTTTAATACAAAGTTATGTCTATAACTTCCCCCCCCCCTTGAAGGAAGTCTGCATATGCCACTGGTTATGATTATATATACAATCCATTGGGTGGCCCTGAAAATCAGTTGATATGCATGCCATCACTGTTTTACAACTTCTGCTTTTGCCAAAGCAATGCCACTACTATTTGCCATATACTAAAAAAAAAGTAATCTGTGCAATGGGATCATTAACTACAAAAGTTTGGATACAGAATTTGATGTTGTATAGTTTGACACTCTTGAAAATGTTCTAAAAACAATGTTTATAAAAAAGTTAATTAACAGTGTCTTCCGTTACTGCTTGTAATGAAAATGGATCCTAAAAATCCACCCTTCATTTATTTGCTGTGTGTGTTTCATTCATTTATTTGCTGTGTCAAGGTGTGTATGATAAGAATTCTAATGGTGTATGTTTCTCTTTTAGGGTATGGACTGCTGCAGTGATACTGCCATATCGTTTCATTATGTGAGTCCAAACATGATGTATGTCTTAGAGTATCTCATTTATCATCTTCGTCCGTATGGCATAAATAGTCAAATCATTAAAAGTGATTTTGCCATGTTGACTAACATTACTACTACTACTGCTTCTACTATTACTACTACTACTACTACTAGTCCTCATTATTTCACTGAACATTTAGTAAATGTGACTGATAGGAATATCACAGATGAAATTAAGAAATCCTAGTAAAATATTGTGTGTGCTATTTATTTAAATTTCTGGGTTTTTTTTTTTTTTTTTTAAATATAAAAATATAGTCCTCTTTCTTTAAAATGATCATTCCAAGGTCTTAGTTTTTTTCTCCCACGGATTGGAAAGTGATTGATCAAGGTGTGTATGTTGATGTTTTGTCTGCTTATCCTGGTAATCGTCCAGAATATCCAAATGTTTTGGACATTAGGCTTCACGTGCGTTATTGCAGATGACAGATTTATGAGGATGCTTATCGTGACAATGATTCAGAATGTTGAAATATCTTAGCCATTCACTTTCATTAAGTTGTTACTGTTAAGACAACATTTTGGATACTCTAGTAGCCATTCTGAATGTTCAAAAGTCTCAGACATTTACTTTCATATACTATATTCTTGCTGAGAACAGTGGGAGGAGGATAGATGACCCTTTAAAGTTACCAGTTTTAAAGAAATGGACTATAGTAATGGACAATAATTCAATTTTCTGTGATAGAATATTGGTGAGATTCTCCTTTTCTGTGTTGAAGGTTTGTCATAATGTTTTCAGAATTCAGCGACTCTTATTTTCAATACTTTGTTTATTTCAAATTTATTTATTTCTATTCCTTGTTTGTTTTCCATGACATGTTTGAAAACCATGACTAGACAAAGAATTATATATATATTGGCAGCTGAATAGTTTTAATATTTTTATTTTTTATTATAGAATACTCTTAAAAAGCAAAAGTTTTTTTTATCTAACCACCCTTGTCACTCTTTTCAAATACATTCAAAGAAAGATTTAGCTTCTTTGTTTTTAGTCTTTCAGTATTATGTGCTAAATATGGTTAATTTCAGATACATATATGTATAGAGGGTATTTCAAAAAATATAGCGACAAACTTTTAGGGGGGGGGGAGGTAGGGCACATAAAAAGGGTTCAGAAGTACTGTGGTCAATGTGGGGTCAAAAATGTTGTTTTCATACACCAGTTAATATCAGTCCACAAAAGGTGTTGAATTGCTATTGAAATTTCTTACTATGTTTTATTGAAATTTAATTATTTTACCAGAAAAAATACTGAACTAAAATTGATCAGTATAAATAGTGCGTATTTCATTTTTTATGCTGTAATTGTTGGAGAATAAGCATAACTCTTTAAAAACATTCTGTGGAGTGATTATTAATCAATGTGAGAAAACTTTTTTTACTCCACATTGCTGTGTGATTCTGAATCTTTATTATGTGTATTATACCTTCCCTAAAAGTCTGATTCTATATTATTGAGACATCCTGTATATAATGTACAGTGGAACCTGCTAGAGAGACCACCTGCCTGTAGTGACCACTTTTTTAAGTTTTCACTTTCTTTCTACATATTATCATTTTAGGTGGTCATATTAGGTAGGTTCCACTGTATGTATATTTCCGAATATAAGCTGAGAATGCAGTTTTTCTACAAAAATTTACCCAAAATTTAAAATGCGTATATAAGCCGAGGATTAAAAAAAACCAAACACCTAGTGTGAATAAATACTAGGGCGTGCTTGCGAGAAAGGCTGGATGGATGAGGTCAGCACCTTGGATTGGATGGAAAGTTCATGAAACCAAAGAAATAGTGCTGTGTTTAATAAACCATCCATTCTTGTGTGGGTATCCTTCAGGGCTAATCACACGGATAAAATGAAGGACGAATACTGTGAAATTAAAACAGAAATGGCTGTAATACCGGGAGGACTAACATCAATGCTCCAACCACTGGATGTTTGCTTAAACAAGCCAGTTAAAGATAGGCTAAAATCTAAGTGAATGCAGTGGATGGTGACAGAAGAAAAACCATAACAAAAAGCGGAATTTAAAAAAAAAAAAAAAAAAAAGGTTTGGTCTCAGTTGCTCATTGGGGAATAGATTCCTGGTTGGAGATTCCTTCTGAAGGTATTGTGGAAAGCTTGCGAGCTTTTTAAAAGTACTGAATCAGTAACTATATGGATGAAAGTGAAGACGATTTGGTTATGGAGAAGACAGAAATTCATCCATATAAAGCATCAGAACTGATGGCGATATACATCCAGACATCCCAATGACTGAAAACGAATTTCAAGATTGATTGGAAACTCTGATTCAGACTCGAACTTTATGCAACTTCTTTTCTTCTTTTTGAATAAAGGTTCTATTCAAAACACCCAAAAAGTAAGCTTAAAAATTAAAAAAAAAAGGAAATCCTTTTCAATTGTTTATTTTATGTGCAAATTACAGTATTCTGTTAGTTCTTATCATGTTTAAGGTATATAAATAAAATGTGCTATATTTGGCGATGTTTAGTGATTTGTCGCTTTTTGCTTGATTAGCAGATTCGTATGTAAGCCGACCCTTGCAGTTTAGCTTTCGAAAAAGTTCCGAAAATTCTTGGCTTATACACAGAAATATATTCTTATATATTTTCTTTGGAAAGACAACAAATTTTATTATTTTTTCTTTTCAAAATTTGAGAAGTTCTTATATTTTAGACCTGAGTGAATTATATATATATATATTCCCATTTTGATGCCTAAAAATGCAACAATTTTTATTTATTTTTTTTTTTTCTTTTTAAATATTATAATGATGAATCTTAATTCAGTATTATTTTTCACTCTTTTGTTATATTAAAGGAAATGTAGAAACAGCTTCAAAGAAAACTTATTTAAGATTTGATTTTAAAATAATTAAAAGAACCCAAACGTTTTATTAGATCAAAATAATGTTTTATCTCATATTTCATAAAATGGAAATATTATTTATGCATAATGTGATAAAACAGAAAGCTTATCAAGATAATTACAATTTAATTGCAAATTTTGAAAAGGCCTCAAGTCTGAAAATTCAAATTTTATAGGAGACACAAAAAAACTGAATTCCTGCTGAACCATTTGATTGAAGTTTTTGTTTTTTATTTTTTTAAGACATTATTGAAAACCGTGTGCGTTATAACAAAGTAAAATAATGTCCTTGAAGAAAAATTTGAGGGAGATAATGATTGTTACAGTTTCTTGAGATGTTTCTTGAAATTCATCAGAGAACTTAGTGGTTTTCGTAGTATGATGGCATTATTTTACAAAGCATGTTTTTTAACCGAACAAAAATACAAAAGTGTTCTTCTAAATTTTACTATTTGTTATGCCTTGTAATTACACTGTCGTACAAAAATATTTCCCTGTAATGTTTTCTTTTAAAATCTTTTTCGATGTCTAACTATGATGCTGCATCTGTTTGCCACTGCACAGTGCCTTCATAAAAGTATTCAAAATCTCCTGGCCATTGGTTGCCCTGTAAAATTAAATATGCTGTTGTGTATATGTAAATAATTCATTAGCCCTTTAATACTCACATTTTTATAGAATACCAATGCTTAGTGCAACCATTTTAAGGAAATATTTGAGTGTTGGAGAAATTTACTATATTACTATATTAATCGTGATAACTGATTAATTTTTCAAGAAAACATGCAGCTCAAAATAGCTATTAGAATGTATTATTATCTACTATATAATCTACTTTTTATAAACACCTTAAAACTAAACCGATGTAGGACAGATGACTTGCACTCCAATACTTTTTTGAAAGAATGTATGGCTATACAGCTTTGCATATGCACAAAACTGCACCTAAAGGGTTGATTTGGTTTTCATACTTCTTAATTGGTGGTTAAAAAATTGTAAGAAGTTTTTCATTAAAAAGTTTGTGGCTTAAAGTCAAGAGCTTTTTATTTTAGGGAGTGAAGGATGTAAATGATTATAAAATTTTCATATAAATGTAACTTATTATTTTATTTATTATTTATATATTTTTAGAGAATTCTAAATTAAGCCTTGTGTCTTCCCAAAAATGATTTTCATGTACACATGTTCAACAGCATGTACTTGAGTAAATAATACTGTACATTTTTTTTCATTTGCAATTTTAATTTGTTCTTGCAAATTGTTAGTGTTGTAGAATTTTGAACCCTTTTTATTACTATAACTCAAAATCAATTCTCTCCCTTTTAAAAGTTTTGCCTTCAAAGGTGAATGTTTAATGGTTCTCTGATTTCTTCCATCATTAAGTGTTTTTTAACTTTTGGAAAAGCTCAGAATTATATATTTTCATTGTACAAGCATATGTTTAAATTAATAATTAATTTGTGTTTTTGATGATGACTCGACCATGTATCCCGGTGATGTTTGTATGTGAATGTATGTTATAAGATATTAAAAAGTCATGCTCAAAACCTTGCTGAATCAGAAAGGTATGGGGCTTCATGAAAATAAATAATTTAAAGGCTGAATTTTCAAAACTTTTTTGACTCTTCTGTAAAACAGTATTTTTTTCATCTATATTTTCAAATTATCTCATGATAGTTAGGAATCTTTTAATTTACAAAATGGGTTATGGAATGTTACTTTTTACTGAGTGAACTTTAAATATTTTTATGCTTTGTTATAATTGATATAATCATTATATTTATTAGAACCAAGCACTTGAGTAATAATTTTTTTCTTGAAATTTTAAGCCACTGAAATCTAACTAAAGTTTTATTTTGACCATTATTTTCCAAATTCGTAAAACTACACAAACATTTTACTGTGTACACATAAACAGTTAGAACAATGTTCCCTGCAAGCTGTGCATGTGTGTACACATACACAACTCAGGAAAAGTACACACAGCTGAAAAATATTTGCTTTCACACTCACACAAAAGTGATAACCTTCAAAATCCTGTTATTTTCTATTAAAAGAAAAAAAACCTGCAAAACTGTTAATTGCTATTTTTTCTTCATTTGCTTGATCTAAAAATAAAAGTTAATAAAACTTTTACATTTGTTTTATTGTCTTGTGTATAATCTCAAAATGTGTTCAAATAATTTTTCATGAAAACTTTGTACCAAAATAAAAATTTGTGAGAAGGAAAACAAAAATTGTGCTCAGAGACTAGAAAAAAGGAAACAATGGTAATAACCATACAAACAGTAGTTTATTATCTCGTATTAATGTATCTTACGGGGCATTACTTAGTTATTCTCTCTAAACACTTTCCCTGCATTTTCTTCAGCCATTGTACAGTATGTTTCTTTTCAATGTTTACTTGTAGTCTTTTTATTTTATGCTATTATTATCTCTTTGATTTTCAGAATTTTACTATTGCAAAAATGAGACATACTAAAAGGAAAACTGCAGAAAAACTGCCTATTGAATAATCTGTATGTAGATAATGACAGTTATTTGTATGGTGTCCTTTTGTATAAATATCATTAGTATTGTATACTATAACTTGCAGGAACAACAAGAATTATAATATAACTTACCCTCTGCTATTTTTTTTCCTTTTTTGATCTAAAGGGATACATTAAATAAAAACTTTGTGAAATAATCACACATAAAATGTTACTTATAAGAAGATACAATCATTTTGACTGAAAATTTTTTCAGTCTTCCTCAGTCAAAGCACTTCGTCTCACAAGGTTTTTGTCAGACGAAGGGCTTTGACTGAGGAAGACTGAAAAAATTTTCAGTCGAAACGATCGTATCTTCTTATAAGTAATATTTTATGTGTTTTTTCCATAAAGGCATGCATACATACATATCCCTAAATCTATATAAATAAAACAAAGTTTAAACTGTCCGTTAGTTAGTTAGTTAGTTTGTTTGTCTGTCTGTGTCTCACGTAGCTTGCAGACGGGTGATCATAGAACTACCAAATTTTGTATGGAAATTCTCCAGGATGGGTCCCGACATACCTCAAAGCGAATTTTTCGAAATTCAAATTATTTTAGGAGATATCGATAAAAAAACGTGTCGCAAAAGGCAAATTTTTGCTCTCGCCATTTCGCAATTGTAACCCCGCATTGGAAAGAGTGAAGATTAAGCATATCTAGGTTGCCATATTTGGTAAGTTTATTAAATGATTCAGACTCTTGAAGTAAAAATAAAAGAATAACAATTTTTTTTTGTTTAAATTATTTGTAAGGTTATTTTTTAGTTAAAATATCATGTGCATGTGAAATCAGAGCAGGAATGAAATGTTTTATACTAAAAAGAAAAATAGGATTTGGAAATTTTTCGAAACTAAAATGTGCAACTTTTTAATTTGGCGAAAAATAAAATGGTTTGATGTTCGAGTTGACAAGATGTGATCCTAACACTTGCGCAATTTATCGTCTGCTGCTTTGATTATGAATATACCTGAATAAGTTTTTGAGAACACTTTTGAGAAACTTTTGAACGTTTCTACGTTAGTAGAAAAGTGCATTTTTCTGCGCAGCTTTTTCCCATCTATTTCTAATGTATTACATCCAGAAAAAAGGATGTTAGAAATATCAATTTTAATTTTGTTTAATCACACTCATGAATAATGATATGCTTTCCAACTTAATGGAATAGGGAAGACCCATGGGTTATAATACACATTTAATATATAGCACTTTAGTGCTTTTTTAAAATCTGAAAGTGTTCCAGATTATCTTACTTTTTTTTTTTTTTTCCCTTTCCGTTTTTTGATAAAGGCCAATATATCCAGAAGCTCTTCAGAATTAATATAGGACGAAAATAATTAATAACCTTTTTGTAGGTTTTTATCATTAAACCCCATCTTATTTTTGTAACCAAGGGCAGCCCGACACGGTAAGCATAGCATTGGCAACTTTGAAGGGGCGTCTTTTTTATGTTAGCAGGGATCTCTACACATTCCCTAGGGCCGCTCCTGTTTGTAACCATTTTAATTTTAAATTCCATTCAGAATGTAAGCGATTTCAGTGCCAAGGAAGCTAGTGAGAAACAGGATTCTCTCCGAACAAGATTTATTAAGATGGCAAACCAACTGGTTACCAGAGGCGGCTAGTATTTTATAAATGTATCATTAAAAAAAATTGAAATTTCAAAAATGTTGAGCTACACAAAATGCTAATTTTATAAAATTAGATTGAGTAGTCCTTAACATTTTTTTTTTTTTTTTTTTTCCCACATAGAAAATCACTGGTTCATTATTATAATTTCTAAACTATTTTCAGATTTAAAAAACTTCCATTCTCTCTCTGAAAGTGGAGGTTGATTGTTTTGCATTTGCATTCTTTTTAAGTATGATATGTTTTTACTATTTACTCTTTCTTCTTACTTATACAGTTCCCTTCTGAAAACATTATGCACATTCCAGGAGGATGTCTCCTATTTATTTATTGTATGTCTCATTGAGTTTCATGTTCTCTGCTTTGTTGTTTATCTTGCCAGATAACCAAGAAGTACACTGCATGAAGTAATAGAAGCACGAAATAAGTAGTTGAATACTTCCATTAAATGTGATATGACTAAAATTCTATGACAAGGTTACAGATGTTTGCTACAAAATGTTTGCTTATTGATATCAAATTCATGATGACAAATATTTGTTTGTAAATAAATATTTTTGATACTTAAGAGGGAAAAAAAATCAATAGTATTGAAATTTAATAATTATATCATTGGTAATATTTTAGCCATTACTATATTCTCTTTATAATGCTGAAGGATTTGTGTCCAGTGCCCTGTCTGCATTTGGGGGGGGGATCCTATTTATTTCTTTTACATTTGAATTTTAAATTTCAATGCCTCTATCTAATGCTATCTATGTATATTTATTTTCAAATAATGTGCCTAAAAAAGGCTTTTTATTTTAAAAGAAATTTGAACTACTTATGATATGTTTTCATAAGTTTTGTAATTGTATAAGTCATATTCTGCAAGTTTAATTAGGTAAATGAATGGCTTATTAATTTTTAGAAATGTAAAGAAATATTGGTAAATGTTTTAACTAAGAAATGGTGTTCTCTCTGTAGGTTTAGCTACCAATTTTTTTACTAAATTTTTTAAAAGCGGCTTAGGTTAATTTTATTGCAAAACTTTTGCAGTGCAGTATGTAAATATGTGTTTTCTTCTTTAGTGGTGAATAGCAAAAACTTTGTACAATTGTATAGTAAATTATTCACTTTAACTAGCTATACAAACTGACACTAGATCGTCTAATAGCTAAGTGCTTAACCATGTCCCTGATATTTTTTGGTGTTATGAAATTTTCTTACAGCTTTTCCTTCTCAATTTTGTTGTATTGATACCATTTGAAACATATTTACATTGCTGCATTTTTTTATTCCCACAAAATTAATACAAATCAAGATACTTTTCTGAATTATAAGAATAAAAAATATTTTTAAAAAATGTTGTAAGTTTCAAATAATTTTTTTTCTTAATTAACTTCCAGTACTTTTACATTAGAGTTATTTAAATTTAAAGATTTAAGTTTTTGTTAAATACATACAGTATAGTTGTTTTAGTACATACAATAGTCCAGACATACAGTACAGGGGGTCTGGACCACTCCCCTAGGTACAGCCTCGGCACAGTATAAGTATTAACTACACAGATGAAATGTTATACTTTTTCACGATATTATATAGAAATTAAATTGTATTATTCATTGTTAAGGTATGTTACATGCACTTACTATATATGATGTTTTGTTACATTGTCTTTTCTATTTATTTATTAGTAACAAGACAATACTGTGTCAATATTGGGGATATCATTTTTAATTATTTATCTGATATGAGATATACATTTGAAATAGTACTTCCAATTTAAAAATGATAAAACAATGGTTGGTTTATTGGCTTACAGTACTGGTTTTGAGGCTGGGAATATTTCCAATTATCTCCAGTATTTAGTATCCATTTAAAAATTCATAACACCCCAATATTACAAGCTAATGTTGTTTTGCCAATAGCTATTTACTAATGTTATCAGAAGGAAAAGCTGTAATCATCTTTTTAGTTACTAAATTCAGTAACTGAATCTTTGCTTCTCTGTGTAGATCCCAATTTCATTGATGTAAAATGATCAAATATGGATTTAGATTATACATCAATTGGAGATACTAATATTTTCATTACGTATCATTGGTTTATTAATAATCTCCTCTGGGTGTAAAAGCACTGGTCCCAGGGTGGCTCAACAGGTATGTGACCATACTATATCCCTATCAGTGTTGCATGTTGTAAAAGTGTTTGCTGTCACATAATTTGAAACAGGTTACTGGCATTTGAAAGTTGTTTAAAATAGCTGATATTTAAATACTAGTAGAAAGCCAATGACATGTTTCTTGCCTTGAATTTTTTTTTTTTTTAATTTTAGATATTTACACAAATCTAGCAAAAGTGCTACAATGTTATAATATGTGTTATTCTGTATTTTTATTTAGTATTGCCACCTGCAACACAACATGCATGATCAGAGGGGCTTGATAGTGAATCTTAATATTTTCTAGTCATAATACTAGAAATTCACTTTAAATTGTGAATACAGTATTATTTAGGCATTCCAATACTAAGCATGCTTACTATGTTTGACTGACATTTGTAATTCACTTTCATTTTTTGTTTCATCAATAAACATTTACATAACTGAGGTGTTTCTTTACTGAATAGTGATTTTAAATAAAACTTCTTTTTAATATACTGTGAACACATAAATAATCATATTTTTACTTACACCATCTGCTTTTATTATAGCACCCCACCAGTTGCATAGCACTAGTGCTTTGAGCTGGAAGACGGAAGGCGCCTGGTTCGAAACCAGGTCGTGTCTGCCGACCTAACAAGTTGGAGTTTTCCATGGTTTTCTCCGAGGCTTTGCATAAATATGGGTTAGGACCCTTTAGAAAGTCCCCCACGGAGGGCAATCCCACCCCCGGCCTAGATCCCTAGCGTAGGTAATTTGCCGTAACCCACATTTCCTTTTATTAAAGTTTTTAAATATTAATGTTAAAGTTTTTAAAATGTCATTAAGTCTCTTTATATTTTGTTCAGTTTAGAGTAATTTTGCAGCATTCAAATACAATTTAAAATAATTAAGGTGTTATGTTTTCTGTAATTTAAAAAAACTATATTTTCAACTTAAAAAAGAAAAAAAATTCAAAACACTTAAAAAATTATACTCCAATTAATTTGAGCGGAAATATTGTTATTATTCAATAAAAATTGTGTTTCTATCCAAATAAAAACAAAAAATCATTCATAATTTTTTTTTTACATTAACCATAATCTAATAATAAGTCAAATAAAAGATCACTTTGTTGTGCAACAATAATTTTTATGCAATAATTAGTTGCAAACTCAATTCAGTTTAACAAAATAAAAAATATTTCAGTTGTTAGATATTAATTGCTTCGTTATATTATCTTAATGTATAGCTTGCTGATCACTGACTCTGGCATACTTCTAGTTTCTACTGCTCCAAATTAAAACTTTTATCACTATTACCAGGGTTTTCGGTATGCGGGGGATGGGTGAGAATTTCTCACCCTTTCCCCAAAACTGAGTGAGATTTTTTAAAATATGGGTTAGATTTACTCACTATAGATGTGAGTTGGGTAAATACACACTGGGTAAGGTATTTATAAATAGATAGTTACCCCTGCCTCGGGTAAATACCCAAATGAAGTTCTTTATGATTTTTAGTTATTTTTATTGCATGTAACTGGGACTCCAAGTCTGTAAGTCAGACCCAGTTGCATGCAATAAGTCACCCAGTTGAAGAACAACCATGCCCCACCTAAGGCCGAGCGCATAGTGTTCTGAACTGGGAGACAGAAGGTGCCTGGTTCAAACCCAGGTTGCGTACGCCGACCCAACCGTTCAGTGTTTCCAGCAAAACTTAGCGTAAATACAGGTTAGGACCCTTTAGAACAGGGGTTCCCAACCTTTTTACTACTTAGACTCCCCTTGAAATATAAAAACTACAGTTTATTAAACCACTTTAAATGTTACAGAATTATATGTAATTGTAACATATACAGTGTGCCCGCTGAAGTCCATTGTCATTCTAATAATTAATGAATGGTAAGAGCTATTCAATGAATGGTAAGAGCCAAGTCATAAAAGTGGGATCTAAATATAATAGTGTTGCCATGAGCTACAGGGGCGGAAAAAAAAATGCTTAAAGTGCCACTTGGCTGGCAAAATTTGGAGTTAAGCGTTCTTATCTTAAAAACGGTTCGAGATACTGGAAAAAGGTGAGTTATAAAGTTAATACTGATTTATTAATAAAAATACATCTTGGTCACATTAATGTTAAAAATTAAAGATGTAAAATGAAAGTCATAAAAATATATCACTGATTGGGATATTTTGCCAGCGTGTCACTAGACATATTGTGCGATTTCCAGCAGAAATTGTAGACCAGCCTTGGCTTTAAATATGTGAATTACACCGCAAATGAAAGTCTGTAGTCTATTTATAAATAGTAAAAGGGTTATTATTATCTATCAATTATATTCCTTAAAAATTAAAAATTTTAATTGAGAAAAATTTATTATCGACCCCCAATAGACCCTTAGAACACATCAGACCCCCTTTAAAAGCTTCATAGACTCCCAAGGAGTCCACCTGGACCCCGTTGGGAATCACTGGATTAGAAAGACTCCCATGAAGGGCAACCCCCCTTGACCTAGATCGCTTGTGCAGGTAATTGGCCGTAATCCCACAAATAAATAAATGAGGAACAACCGTGTCCCCAGGACACTTTTTCTTCCATAGACTGTAGGAGTTCTTGAGAATCCATTTTTACATTCTGTAAAGTACTACTGTTTTCATTGTTTTCTAATATTTTTTAAAAAGAAATTCAAAAAATTCAGCAATAAGAATAGAGGTAAAGAATGAAACTGCGAGAATTTTGTGTACTTAACTACTTTATGAAAAATTGGAAGCGTGACCGACTATTTACTTTCCGAACATGTACCATGTAAGGAAAGTATTGTAATCATGAAAGAAATCGGCTTTGAGATTTTGGTGTATTTACATGTGTTGAGGTCTTCTGAATTTATTTATGCTATTTTTACGATATGTATGTATCTGTGTCTGTTTGTGAGTGAACAATAGCTTCTAAACAGTACATTCAATTGAGTTCAAATTTTGTATATATGTTAAAAACCACCGTCACAAGACTGGTATTGATTTTGGTGTGTATAGTACTTTTAGTTTTTTTACAGGGCTACGAAAAAGATTTCTTTTACATTATGGCCTATGAGCGGAAATTCTTGAAAGTGCGCTAGTGTTTAAACGGTGCATTCGATTGATCTCAAATTTGGTATATGTTATAGACCACCGTTGTAAGACCGGTATTGATATGTATAGGATTTATAGTTTTTTACAGTGCTACGAAAAATATTTTTTACATTATGGCTAATGGACGGAAATTCTTGAAAGTGTGCTGGCATCTACATGGTGCACTCGATTGAGTACAAATTTGGCATGTATTATAAAAGGTCATGGTCACATGATCTGCATAGATTTTGGTGTGTGTAGTGTTGATAGTTTGTTCACAGTATTGCAAAAAATACTTCTTATACATTACAATCTATGGATGCATATCATTTAAAATGAGCTAGTGTCTAAATAGTGCATTCGAATAAGTTCAAATTGGGTATGTATATTATAGATCATCGTCACAAACATGTATAGGTTTTGCTGTGTGTAGGACTTATGTTCCTTTAGGTTATAGACGGAAATTCTTCAAAGTGAGCTAGTGTCTGTAGAGCGCATTCGATTGAGCTCAAATTAAGTATGTGCACTATAGGTCATGGTCTCATGACCTGCATAGATTTTGGTGTGTGTAGAGCTGATAGTTTGTTTACAGGCTTGTAAAAAGCAATTCTTATATATTACAGCCTAAGGATGTGAATCATTTAAAGTGTGCTAGTATTTGAATGATGCATTCTATTGACATCAAATTAGGTACGTATTATAGTCACTGTCTTACATACTGCATAAATTTTAGCGAGTGTACGCCATACAGTTTTACAGTAAAGCTACAGGTACAAAAATGCATTCTTATATATTGCTGCCTGTACACTTAAACCATTTTAAGTGCACTGAACGCTGCATCTGATTGAGTTGAATGAAATTTATTTAACCCTTTGAGGCGCAACCCTTTCCCAATGCCGAAAAAAGGGCCGCCGTTGCCATCGCTCGACTTAACTACCAGCAAGACGGCGGACGATCGAAACGTTCATCGCGTGCGATCTTGCTGGTAGTTAAGTCGAGCGATGGCAACGGCTGCCCTTTTTTCAGCATTGGGCAATCTATCCAGCTGTTGTCGCATTCTTCCATTTTTCGGCAGATGTCAGTGCTGTTAAAAATAATCGTGACCATTTTTTTACAGGAAATGACGTGCTAAAAAGTAAAGGATACTCTTGGAGCTATGTCACCCGCAACTATTTTTATAGAAATCAAATCTTTTCTTCGTGACTGACAACAGTCAAAACGTCAGAGTTTGGTATTCCCAGAGCGGGAACACTGCGCGTTAAAGGGTTAAACGCTTGGTAAATATCAAGTTTTCGGAATGTCCAGTGGAGTCACTCTAGATTTCTTTTTTTTTTTTAATTCCAAAATTTTTTTTTAAATGTGAGAATTTTGCGCCGATGGAAATCGATTTGTAGGGTGCGCGAATCTTCCCCAGTAATAAGTTTTTAATGCGAGAAAAAGAAAAAAAAAAGTGAGATTCTTGCACTCTAGTGAAAACACTGATTACTGTAAAAAATGAAAAAGCTAAACTTTAAAAATGTAATAAAATCGACACTGTTTTTGTGATGGCCTGTTTTACATAATTATGTAAAATCTAAATTTTTATAAGAATGCTACTTTATCTGTGCTACTTTAAAATATCAGAAAGTCCACCCTTTCCCTGATTCTTAGCAATTTTATGTTCAGGAAATTACTCTATTGGGATAGGAAAGTTGAAAGTTGCTCAACTACATCATAGTTGAAACAGATTCGTAATTTTCGGAAGAGTTTTACTCAAAACAAGTAACATATATTTAAAAAAAAGTCAATTCCTAGTTAGGTCAACAAAGAAAAGTTTTATTTTAGTTACTTTTTATTAAATTTAATTAATGAATTAGCATTTGAAAAAACTACTTGAATTTGAGTGGATGAATAAAAAGTATTTTATTAACGACTGAAATTTTGAACAAGATATATAAATATATATAGGAAGAGTGTGAACTAATAGTAGGGATTGGAAAAAAAAAAAAAAAAAAAAAAAAAAAAAAAGAGATGCACAGTTAGATGTTACAACAGTTCTAAATACAAAAATTTCAACACTCTACGATTAAAAGTTTTAGAGAAATGCGAAATAATTTGGTAATGGTCCGACCACGGTCACGTGCCTCCCCCAAAAACCTATCTTCCCAGAGATCGGCAATGGTAAACCTAAAGTTTATTGCTTTTCTCCCCCTCATCCCCCGTTGTTTAGAGAGGGGGAGTACAGTTTAACTTAGAGGACGCTCCCTCATACTCTCCCCTCCGTTGGAAATAAAAATAATTACTGCTTGCTCTGCAATGCTCTTTGAAAGCAACTACAGAAGCAGAGTTGTGCAAAATACATAAAAAATGTATTTTCGATGCAAAATACAAATTACATTTATTCAAACACAAAAAATTACAAAATGCTTTCTAAATTGAAAAAATACAAAATGCATTTATTTTCTTAATACATACGAAATACACTCATGTCCATAAATTAAGGATAATGAAGTTCAGGCAAAGAAAGAGAAAGAAGCAAAACAAATTTGACTTATTTGTAAAGTCTATTTATTAAACAAAAAGTAAAGAGCAAAAAAGATGCTATATGTTTGACATAATTAATAAAAATTGAGAGTTTTACTCCCTTGACCAAATTTCAAAAAAGAACCTATTTACAAAAAACAGTATAACATGGTTAGTAGGATGGTTAATAC
The DNA here is from genome assembly GCA_038373885.1 of Cheiracanthium punctorium. Classification (NCBI taxonomy): domain Eukaryota; kingdom Metazoa; phylum Arthropoda; class Arachnida; order Araneae; family Cheiracanthiidae; genus Cheiracanthium; species Cheiracanthium punctorium. The sequence goes on from JAWZYV010011016.1 coordinate 216,359, forward strand.
GGAGTCAGCGGCCTAGGCATGCTGAGTATCAAATGATCAATCTGATCTTGGGGAATATTACACCACTCATCAAGCAATGCACTCCGAAGTTCCGGTAGACAGGTGGGAGGGGGTTGACGGGCTGCAATTCGTCGGCCAAGCATATCCCACACATGCTCTATTGGATTCAAGTCCGGTGAGTATGCTGGCCAATGCATACGGGTGATATCCTCCGATTGAAGGCATTCGTCTACAATGGTTGCACGGTGAGGACGGGCGTTGTCATCCATAAACACAAATTCAGCACCCATGGCGCCCCGAAACAAACGTACATGTTGTTGCAGAATGACATCCCGATAGATGTGGCCTGTCATCGTTACACTCTGAACATGCAGTTCAGTTCTGGAACCAAGAATAATTCCTCCCCAAACGAGCCATCCTGCACCACCGTAACGGTGTCTTTCAATGGTGTTCTCTTGGTGGTAACGGGTACCTGGCGCTCTCCAGATGAATGTCCGGCGAGAATCAGACTCCAAACTAAACCTGGACTCGTCGGAAAACATCACACAAGACCACTGTTGCGGTGTCCACAATGCATGCTCTCTACTCCAGGTTAATCGCAGGCGACAGTGAGTTGCGGTAAGTGGAACACATCTGACAGACCTACGAGCATAATAGACCAATGCGCCCTAAGCGTCTGTACACGGTCTGCCTTGAAACTGTCGTACCGGTAGCTGAAGAGAGCTGACGAGACAGGTCTGATGCTGTACTCTGTCTGTTTCTTTTGGCAGTAGCTGCCAAATAGCGGTCCTCATTCGGCGTTGTAACTCGGGGGCGACCTATGCTGTAACGTCTACTCACATTACAATCATCTTGGAATCGTTGCCAAAGCCTGGAGATGACACTCTGGGCGATTCCAAGTTCCTCGGATACTTCCAGCTGGGTACGTCCACATTCCAGTCGTCCGATAATTCTGCCACGTAAAACATCATCCAAATGCCTCCTTTGTGCCATAACTATGCGGTTTTTGCACTGAAAGGCTTTCACAGCGCTTGTGAACAATTTTACTTCTTTGCCACCATTCCTTATATACCCCTCTCTTACACTCCTGGGCCATCTGGTGGTTTCCTGTAATCTGCATATTCTTCTTCAAGACGTGTGTGATCATTCCACAGGTGAAATTTTTATTTTAGAGATCAATTTCTGTGTGATTCTGAATTATCCTTAATTTATGGACATGAGTGTACGTCTAAAACAATTAAGTAAAATTTTCTACAGAAACTTCTAGTTTATTTTATTCCAGTGTATTTTAAGATGAACAAACAAATGTAATAGTAACTTTTTTTTTTTTACATATACATAAGTTTTTCCTGGAATAAATTGCATCTTAAAAGGCATGAAAGCAAAAATGTGTGACAAGTATTTATTGAACGTTATTTTTCAGTGATAATGAATGGAATTGAAATATAAAATTAAATATATTTCTAAACGAAGATGAATTGAATTATATTCCTACTTTAAGATACATTTATAGCCTTACCATCGCACAGTAGTTATGTCACTGAAAATGGTAGACTGCCGAAGAGTGAAGGTCCCGGGATCGGGTCCCATCGAGCAGCTGTCCATCTAACAGTCTGGATTTTTGGTAGGTTTTTTCCAGATGTAACGTGAATACGCTTTAGAACCCCTTAGAAAGTTCTCCTACCAAGGCACCTTCCCATCCTTGGCAGATTGCCCTAGTAAAGCGTTGCCATAATCACGCAAACACGAGATACATTCATATATTACTACAAAAGATTATATTACTACAAGATTGTGATGGTGGAGTGGAACAATATCAGCCTTGATGTTTTAAGAAAAGGACTTTCATCTTTGAAATCAAGATGTAATATGATGGTTCAAAGAAAGGGCTATCAGACTGAACACATTAGAAAATAAAATTCTTATATTTATTTCTATATATATCTTTGCAAAATCGTTACAAAAATGTGTGAACACCCTCTGTAGGGTACTTGCGGGAAACCCCGGAAAAAAAATTGTTGTGGAATATTACTTAAATGAAATTAATTTACGTTTCACAAATCACCCGTGCATGAAGATTTTCTTAACATTAAACTTTTAAACGCTTGTGTCACATTGCTGAAGAGTTCTGTAGGGGAATTGCAAAAAATATTTAACATGAATTTAAGAAAATGCTTTTAAAAAGAATTTAACAGGTTTTTTTTTTTTTAATTTTAGTTTTACAATGTTCTATATACGGTTAATGGGTCAAATATTTCAGGCTCTACAAATACTCAAGAGAACACATTAAATTACCATATATGTTTCCGAAAAAAAAAAAATAATAATAATTTTCTCTTTTCTCTGACCAAAAGTTTAAATTTTAGAATGTCTAAAACTTTAGAGGATTTTTCGAACTACTTATTAGTTATTAGCATCAGATATTATTAAATTTATACATTTATGCATAACTTGCAACTATCTTTATAAAATAGGAAAATAAATGTCAATTTATGAAACTAAACTCTTCGAATAATTTGTTGGATTCAATTAAAATATTCAGATAATTTACTTTGATTTTCAGGTAGAAATTAAACCTTCATAATGTGTGAAAGATTATTTTAGTACGTGCTTTGATACTATCTGTGCAGTTTCTAGGACAACTATAAAATGGAAGCGCCATGTCACGTGCTCCGAATACACAGCCTAAAATAAGATCCTGCGTCCACAACTAAAACGAATAAGTAAATTTTGAGGTAAATATATGTAAATAGTTAACGCAATTTTCTTCCTTCAAATTTCCCTTCTTTTCTTTTTTTCCTTCCTTCCTGAGACAGTGAGCGCACGCATTTTAAATTAAAATTAGTGAATTTTAAAATCGTAAAAAAAAAGAATAAAATATTATTATTATTATTTTTTTTTTTTTTTTTCAAAACAAGCGATAGTAAGTGCGATGCTTCTAGCGTTTTAAAATATTTTTCTAAAGACAAGTTTTAATTATTGCTGCTGATAAAGGAACTCTTATTATACCCTTGCTAGACATCTCCGAATGACACTGGCTGGAGTAATTTATGGGTTGCTATCTTCCCGCTTTTGCCATCCCCACTTTAGAGGGGAGGGGGGGCATCCTCGTGATATTTTCCGTGAGTCTAGATCTGCAGGGTCACGCACTGATCGTTCTTGAAAAGGGGGTGAAATTGTTGGCGATCTCTTGGCGTGCCGATGTGTGGGAAGTAACCCCTCAAAAATTACGTCAAAAGTCGCCAAGCTTGGCGACTTTTGTACGTGTGTATGTACTTTACTCTCAAAAAGTATTAGTCGTAGAATGTTGAGATTTCATATATAAGATTGTTGTAACATCTAGTTGCACATCTCAATTTTTGGTTCCAATCTACGAGAGTTTATTTACAGGTCCACCCAAAAGAATTTCAATACATTAATGTCCATGAACACAGTGGTGGCTCGTGGGATACAGCAAGTACTGCCGGGCTGCAATTGAAATTATCAGCACATACTTTAAAATAATTTATACTATAAATTTTCTTAAATTCAGATTAGTATTATAGAATTCCTATGGTAAATTTTAAAAAAAATCTAAAAAAAAAAAAAAGTAACTGCCGGATCGCTCATTCAGAAAAAAAAAGCCCTTTAATCTTCCCGCAATTCAACAGCGAAAGTCGTTGGCACAGCCCTCAGACCTGATAAAGGAATTGGCAGCACCGTTGCCATGGTAACTACAATGTAAGCAGTCTTTCCAGATTAGGTTAACATAGCGCGTATGTAGCTAAGACTCAGCTGAAGAAAGGTTTTCTGACTACGGCTGCACTTGTGAATTCGACTAACTGATTCGCTCGGACGAGAAGGGAGGGAGAGAATAAGACACAGAGAATATATGTTCTAGCCCAGCGTTTCTCGCGCCTGAGGGAGGCACGCCCCCCCGCAGAACGTTTGGACGGGGGGGGGCGAGAAAAACTAAAGGGCAAGTAGTGATGCATGTTTTTAAAAAATAATCTTATTTATTCTCATTTTTACTAAAAAATATATCCATTTTCGCTTAAAATGTTCAATATTAAGGATTAAAAAACTCAATGTATGCTGAAAAATGTGAGGGGGGGGCGCCACTGTAAGTTAGCCTTTGTTGGGGGGGGCACGACGTTAAAAGATTGAAAACCGCTGTTCTAGCCCATTCTAACGGAAACAATAGTTTTTTTTTTTTTGGTCTGGGAAGGTTTATGTTTTATTTCTTACTGTGTCCATGTGTTATTGGAATCTATGATTTAACCGTTTTGAAACATGGAGCCCCGTTATGATCCAGTTTGCAGCATGCTTGAAACTCCGTTTAACATATGGAAAGAAGATAATAAACGACAACCACTAAAAGAAAATAGACCGACACCAAAATTGTCCATTCATAAGAAAAAAGCAGGTTCGTCTCAGCATGGTCGTAGCTTCCATTCACCATGATATGCACTATTCTCGTGGCTATGTGGCAGTTTTTATTTACAAAAAATTTTTTTGTTGGCCGTATTTAAGCGTTGTGTAAAAAAAGAGCGTTTGTAATGGTACTGGATAGGATGGATTAATCACCATCACATGAGCATCTAAAGCACACGAAAGCTCAATCGAAAATTAAAAAAAATTCTTTAAAATTTAAGGAGTTGATAAGAAGTGGGAGCTAAATTGCTGGCGAATTAAAGGGAAACTCTCGACTTTATATTGCTGAATTTATCAAGAAGGTAAGCCTGAATAGACGCTTCATGCAATTACCCATCAAAGCAGTATTCTTTTTAAGTAAACAAGAACTGGCATTTAGAGGACATGGCGAGCGAGAAAATTCTTTAAACATGGGGAATTTTAAAGAGCTTGTAAAATTAATCTGAATTAAAACAACCCCTCTTTTTATGAGGACATCACTGACTGATACGCAAGTTTAAAAGAAAGGAGGATTGATTTGACTTATAAAAAATAAGTAAGTTTTCTCTTTTTTTTATTTCTTTTTCTTTATTCTCAAGTAATCATTACAAAAGAAAATTCTAAGGAAACTTCGAATCAGACACGGATTGATGCAATTTTGAGGATAGGAGCGGATGGTTGAAATTTATCTCCGTTTTATGGAAGTAAAATAGGATCTCTTACATTTTTTATGTAATTTCTTTTTTTAATCCTGGTTGAGGGCTTAATCCGCCAGCTTTCGAATTCAGTAACAAAGATTTTCCATTCCTGTCCGGAGGAAGGGGGGGGGGATGTCATATGTTCCCGGCTGCACTACCATTTTCGACCACGGGCCGCCACTGCATGAACATCTTCAATATATTACATCTGTTCAGGGGCGTAGCCAAGGGGGGGAGTTAGGGGGGTCATTACCCCCCCATGAGGAATCTTTTGCCATACAAAATGCATATTCTTCATTACATTATCATACACACGTATACATATATATGAGTTGCAGTAGTCGTAACCCCCCCCCCCCTATGAAAAATGTCTGGCTACGCCCCTGTCTGTAGTCAATCATTGTTTGGTCCATGTCCAAAATCTCGCCATTTGTCGTCGACCTTGGCGAGTTTTCTCGAAATATGACCAAATTTGGCACCAAAAATTATTGGTTATACCTCACACAGCATTCCGCCAAACTGTCAAATACCGTTTCCCCACCTTCTTCCGCAAATTCTCCCACTGTAATTGCTGCTTGGACAAAAAAAAAAAAAAAAAAAAAAACCTTTATAGATGGTCCCTTATGTTGGAGGAAAGGAAACCGGGGAAGGGGGGCAAAGAAGGGAAATGAGGGTCAATTCTGGGGTCAAGGTGACGGTTGACCAGAAGCACTGGAAAAAAGACTCATTGTCTGCTTTGTACGTGTTTCGCTTGGTGTCGTCCCAGAACCCGCGGTAACCCCAGAGTGGGTTGGAAAATGCTGGGGAGAGCAGAGTGAGTGATGACTCTTTCTAATTCAATAGGTCGGCAACGAGATCGTGGGATTACAGAATTCAACTTAACGATAGTCCCTCATTGCCCCCCCCCGCCTCCTCCCTAGAGCTGTCTTATCGTTCTTTGCTTTCCCGTCTTCAAAATACAAAAGCCGAATGGGATGGAAGAATACTTGACCATGGGTTTGAATTCAAAGCGATGTTTTTCATTACTTAGGAAAAAGCTATTGGTTTAATATGAACTAAAACTTTTTTGAGGGAATTTTAAATCATACTCATTCTTATGAAAAGAAAATTAATGAATTTTTCTGTAACTTTAAAAGTACGAAATTATAATAATCGAACAAAAATTAAAATACTGATTATAATTAAGTAATTACTATAGTAACGATACAATTTAAATTATATACATATATAGGTATTCATTTGCACTACACGACGCACAGGAAGTAGAGCAAGGGGGCTGCTAGGGTCAAAATTTTTGATTATCATATTTATTTAGTCTAATCAAATGGCCATGCCCCCTTCATTTAACTTATGAACAGCAGTCAGCAGTGGCATAACAAAACTTTTGTACCTCTTCCGAAATGTGTTTCATAATACCAAACCTAGAAAGAAAATGAAAAGTATTATAAGAATTTTTTTATCAACAAATAATGTCCCCGCTCCTCCCCCCCCCCAAAAAAAATAAAATAAATAAATAATCTCGAGTGTAGTCCGCTTTAATAATAAATACTCTAAGGAGACAATTTGATACAAATATATATGAATTATTAATGTAAGCAGAAATTACATTTTTAGAGAGATTAATTTAAAGGTTTTTGCAGATATCGCGTATAGCGGAAAGTTTTTTCAAGAATGTATTTTCCTTGGAATAAACTATAAATTTTGACTTCCTTTAACTGAACACAAACTTCAAAACAAAATACTGATTACGATAAGTTTTATTAAATGAATTATGCATTTAAATTAAATGCTTGAATTCAAACTTATACCCGGAATAAACTTGCATTTCTTAACATTTTTTATTTAAACATTTTTATTTTATTTTGGTGATTTCAAAGTTAAATTCATAAATAAAGTGAATTGCAGAAACTTTGTAAAGTGCTGGAAGAAAACAAGATGTTGATGGGCGATTTTTTCCCTCTTCTACGATAAAGAAACAATATCCCCGCAATTATTTAATATTGTTGTTTTGTTCTGGCAGAGCATTCTAGGGCTATCTTCCAAAGAGAAAAATGTATTGAGCGAACACTTTCTAAGGAGGCCTAACGAGTATCTACGTTACATCTGGGGAAAAACCTCCCAAAACTCCAGATCGACAACTGCGCAGTAAGCCAGAACGCTGGGCACTCATGCTTCAGCCATCTGAAAATGTTCATCAATTATTTAATTGTTAATATTTTATAACGCATTTTACAAATTTAACAGTGCGTTATTGGATGTATCAAGTTGGACTGTCCGTTATGTAAATATTTAAGCCCGTTATATAAATATTTAAAGTGTTTTAATATTTTAAATCAATAAAGTTTTAATGTACTATCTCTGATCGGATCACTTTTATCAACACAAGGAATCCCGTAGAATTTTAAATGATGAAAAATCAGCAAATTCGAGAGATATTTTTTTACATAGTTGGTTGTGGAATGTATAAGTACTTTTGTAATCGGAAATTCATAGAAATACATCAAGTGAGCAGAAATTTTATAGGACAGGAAGAATTATAATGCCAGAATTTTAGAATACTGTAAAACGAAATTTTTTATTCACCAAAACAATATTCCGTTAGATTTTTAGAGAAATATTACATGCTTATTAAATACTTATATTGTTGAATATAGTATTCTGAAAGATTGAAATTTGTTCGGTTATTCAAAATTTTCTTCTTTTCTTTTTTTTGTGTGTGTTCATTTATCAATTGACCATACCATTTAATAATAACAATGAAAAAATTATTAACATTTTAAAAATGCTAGAAAGCTTGCATGTGGCCAGTCTATAAACTTACATTTGTCAATGTAATTGAATTCCATCAATATAACTGAATGTTATAAAGAATAAATTAATTACATGGAAAGAAAAACTATGCTAAAGATAAGTGTTTCAGTGTTTTGAAAAATGTTTCTTTCTTATTTACATAATTTCATATCAGTTAATTTTGAAAATTATTTTGACCACTCAATGAAATTACTGATATAACAAAGTCAAAAGAATTTTAAAAGCCAGATATTGGCAAAAATGCCAAAAATATGTAATTTACTTGTATAAATATGCGTTTTGTCGTTTTCGTTTTCTTATCATAAGTGTAGATAAATTATTTATATTAAAGCTTTGCGTTTAAATTTCATTTATTACATGAAAAAAATAAAATTACATGCATAAAAATAAAAACCTGCACACTATTCAGCACAACTTTGGAGCACGATACACAACACTCTTGAGATTTGTTTCCACATTGCATTTCTATACTTGACATTTTTTTCTTTATCTTCCCCTCCGCCCCTCTCTCTCTATCTCTCTCTCTCTGTGTGTGTGTGTATGTGTGTGAAATGTAGGAAAAACGCCCCTCGGAATTATAATTTTCAGACTTAAAGATTAATTTCTTTTGTAAATTGAAATTCATTTACGAGAATAAAAAAAAGTGTGTACGCCCACCACCTTTTACACACACACAAAGATAAACTCCCGTTGCAGGTGTTAACTAGCCTAAACGAGCCTAAAAATTGTCTGCTTCTCTTTCCACCGTTGCAAAGACGCAAATGCAGTGTCTTTCTTTCTGTGTCCGCCGTTGTTTCCCGGCTTCGTTAGTCCCACTGAGGCCACAGCGTACTTCTACAAAAACCAGTGCCGGGAAGCAACGATGGACACAGAAGGAAATCGCTCAATAGACTAGTGATAAATTTAGTCCAGATCCAATAAACGATCTAGGCACCTATATCTAATGAACATACACACAAACACAGATAGGAAAATTCTTCTTATATATATTTATATTATTGCTTTATTTGGATGGGCTTTAATGACACTGATTTTTTTAATGTTAATTTGAGGTAGAAACAGGCCATTGATAGGGAATCGGAGTATGGATCTAAGAGAAACATGTACACACGATGATTGTGCCCGTTAAATCTGTATAGCCAATTCTGGATTATCAATTATCGTTCTTGTTCAACAAAACAACCAAATGAAATAAGTGACAAATTATAATAAATTTAATGAATTAAGTTACGTAACGAGTTTAAGTTGAGACGAGTTTGAGTTTTGATTATTTTCAAGAGGAAGTGCTTGTTTAGGTAAAAATCAAAAAGAAATTCTGTTAATGCCTAATCTACAAGAGAACATGTATTATTTGTATGAATCATTTTACACTGTAAAATTCTGTTGTATTTTGATACCAATAGAAATAATTATAGCAAAACTATTGTTCAGAAGAGTTTTTTTATTAATTAATTTATTTATTTGTGTGTGAGGGGGGGGGAGAGTTATTCAAAAGCGGATAAAAATTGTGATCATTTATCTGGAAGCATTTAAAATGTAGTCAAATAAATGAAATAAAATGCATAAGATATTTAAAAAGCATTTTAAGTGATACACATCACTAAAAATATACATTTAAAAGATTACTTTTTCTAATCAAAAAGTGTTTAATTTGTCTTGTTACTGTGAAAGTGAATAAAATGTGAATGTAACGCAATTAACATAAGGTGATTTAAATCATAAAAAACTGACCGGGGATAAAACTGAACTAGGAAGGAATAGTTTTATTATCTTTTTTTTTTATTTTTAAGTTCATGAAAACTTTAAAATCTAAACACATTATTATAAAATAAACTTTATTACTGTATCTTATAGTAAAAATAAAATGTTTGGTTATTAAATAAAATTTATTATCTTTCAAGTTTTGTGCGTGTGTTGGGGTGGGGGGATGTTGACTCTCGAAATATATAGTTGCGCTTTAATAATCATGAATAACTATGTTAATGGTAAAGCCTAATTAAGATTTTTGGGGGCACAGCATGCTCAATGCATTCGATGTGATTTATCGTCCTCTTTTTCCTTTGCTGATATTAATATTTTTGAATTGATGGCCTTTGTTACCAAAAATAATTTTGATTAAGTAATCTTCTCTTAAATTGTATTAACGATCGCCCCTTAAAATTTTAGGAGCCCTAGACCATGTCCTAGTTTTCTTGTGTCATTTCTTGCGTGTGTTGTTCTTTCCGCTCACCGTATGCGTGTGTTTTAAGATTGGGGTAAGCTTTTGAAAACTTTGAAGCTAAAAAAAGCCAATATTAAAGACTCCTCACCTAGTTTTAGTAAAAAGCTCCTCGTCCCTTTTTCTCTTATAAGACATAATTTGTAAATTTGAGGGAAAAAAAAAAGAATTAGAACATCAACAAAATATAGTCTGTACTTTATTCATATTATTTACTGCTCAATGCACAATATACCATTCCGTTCATATCCGTTCCATAATCCGTTCATATACCATTTAGAACATAAAGATTTCAAATAGTACAGAATTCATATATACTAAAATACTGATTTGGAACAACACAGAAAACAACTGCCCTAAGCATGTTGCACCTAAAGTAAGTAATATGAACCAACCAGGACAATAATTAGAAAAATACATTTGTGAGCTGTTTCTGATAAGAAAAAAAGCATAAAAATCATGCATCTGCTTTCCTTGCAATATTTTGTTCAAAAGAACGGGAAAAGCCAAATAAATGAATGGCAATTTACAGATAAAAACAATTTGACCACCCAGGCTTTCAACCCCTGGGAGGCAGTATGAATGCAAAGTAAATATTCCGATCACTGATTATTTTTCGTCGGCTTTTTGACAGGAGTTTCAGAAGTATTTTACGAAAGAGGATTTAATGACTGCTTTCCCCCCTAAACCATTGATTAGAGAATAGACCATCTCATTTTTCGAGATAGCCGTGTCTATTGCGGTATTTTTGACGCCAGCGCCGGCGCAAGGTTATCCGGCGCCAGCCTGCAAAAAAAGCTAAAATCGCCCCCCCTCCCTCCAGTTTTTTTTTTTTTTTTTTTTTTCAGGAGAAATAAGTTTTGAAGAAAGCATTTGTTGAAAAAAAAATAATAAATTTATTTATCGGGAAAAATTAATTTTCCAGCATTTCATATTTACAAACTTTTCTATAATTTCTTTTGTATCTATCTCTTGACAGATTTCATTTTCAACAGCAATCAAAGCTAGATTTATGAGTCTTTCCTGAGATATACTTGACCGTAAATACATCTTGATCAACTTTAATTTTGAGAATGATCTTTCGCTACAAGCAACACTAACAGGAATGCTGAGTAGAATTCTCAATATGATATTCAATTTCGGGAAGCACAATTTATTTGACACAATTACGCTCAGAATATCGAATGGGTCATTCATACCGGCTGTAAAAATGTTTTTGGAAGCTACTATTTCGTCAAAAAGTTCTTCTGCGTTGATATCTTTACTATCACCATATTGTAACAATTTTTAAAAATTACTGCATTTTATTTTCAAATCTGCATTATCGATTTCCGATAAATTACACAAGAAACTAAAATTATCGCAGTGATTTTTCATTGCGTCAAATCATCATTTAATGATGCCCAAGCTGTATCCAAAATTCTAAAAAAGACATTTGTCCTAAATTTCCCTTCTGGATTTTGAGGGATTCGTCAGCATGTTCGTAATCGAAGTGACATTTCTTTTTCCTTCGTCGGATTTCTTCAACAGTTTTAAAATGGGGCTCGCCATCCACTTCTTCACTAAGTTCTTTGGCTTTCTCAAGAATATTTTTGTTGTAATTGACGTCACTTCCATGTTATTGAATGAATGATTTTAAGTTACTTATTGCCTGCAAGGCTAGTGTGACATTCAAACCCTTTTCTTGCGATTGTTTGCTGACAGGATTAATTCTGTTAAGCACATCAAGTAGATTTCTCCTAGTTGATATCTTAAAGGTTGAATGGCTTCAATTTTGCTTTCCCATCGAGTGTTTGAGAGGGGTTTCAGTGTTAAACAGGAAATGTTTTTCAAAAGAACTGCCTACCGTTTAGGAGAAGAAGCAAATAAATTGTGTAATTCTTGTATTGTCAAAAAAAAAAAAAAAAAAAAAAAAAAAAAAACTAACAGTATCTGCATTCATCTTTGCTGCATCGTTAATCATTAAATTTAAGCTATGAGGGGCACAGGGAACATAAAAAGCACGAGGATTTATTTTTAAGCTATTATTTTGAAGACCATTTTTCTTCCCTTTCATCTCAATCAGTCTTCCTAATACATTTGACCAATGCTTTTTTTTCATTTTCATAGATCTCTTGTATTTCGAAATCAATTGTTGTTTTATTTTCAAATTTTTCTCAAGATCTTTCCATTTTAAGAAATTTTTCATATGTGCTCTACTAATCTCATTTCTATGCAAGGTTTTAGATACATTTATCCAATCATTATAGCCTTTTACGAGGCTAATACTGTCAATCGATGCAAATATCTTGCTACAGAAGCAAAAAACAGAATTTGTACTCATGGAATATAATAGTCATGTACAGGGAACTAATTCTCCGTTTTCCGTTTTTCTGTTGTAGTATGTATTAGAGTGAGCCCGAGGACATTTAATCCGAGCCCGAGCCCGAAATTTCAGCTAAAGCTAAAAAAAATTCAATTACTTCATTGATAAAATACAGTGGACTCCGCTTAATGTGATCAGTTTGGGACACCGTGATTTTGATAACAATAACCGATTGATAACAATAAACGATATGCAAAATTAGATAAATTTACCCCCCCCCACTCTAATTTACACATACTAAATTTCAAGATAAAATGGAAACACTCACCGTATATTTATGTACTGTATATTATCCTTTAAAACACAAGAATTGTATAGGTAATTAAAAAAAATTATCAATGGTTGGTTGTCTACACTTTTTTCTTAGAAGGTTATTAATAAATTGTTCGTATTCATAATGTTTTTTAAAGTCATCGGAGCGGTGTTGAACTCCACGTTTCAACACTTTTAATGCATGTCTCATTTCAGCACTTGTAGGAGGTTGCTGAATATCAACAGATTCTTCATCGGACTCATCAGTTCCATCATTCGTCTGTTTTCCTATGGCAATCTGACAGACTTCAGATTCTGTTAATGTGGAAGCTACTGGGATGCTTTGATCTACTTCCACCCATGCCTCGAACTCTTCAGGGGTCATATCCGAAGGAATTTCAATCTTTCCTTCAGATTTCTGGTCATTTTTTTCGCAAGATCCTGCGTAGGCGAAGCAGTTTCTGATCGTTTGAGCTCGATTCCAGGAAGCTGTTAACAGGTGCACCGCATCAAGAACGTTAGTTTTCTTGGCCAAATCATTAGCTTTAAGATTTTGTGTGCACTCTATTTCATCCAGTAATCGTGCCCGCATTTCGTGGCGATAATATGCTTCCAAAGCACGAATAATTCCTTGATCACAAGGCTGCAAAAGGGAAGTAGTGTTTGCGGGTAAAAAAACAACATTAATATGCTTCAGAGTGACATTTATAGTGACGTGCACAGAGTGAAGTGCAATTGTCCACAAGGAGAAGAATATCTTGTTTTAGTTTATTGTCCCACTTACGTATCCAGTCATTGAAAATGACTGTTGTCATCCAGGGATTCTTGTTAGCATAGTAGTCGACAGGAAGTTTTTTAACATGTGGCAGCACGAGATCACCTCCGCGCACACAACACCCGGCAATTGAAGGCCGGCCGAATAGGTACCTTTTGGCCGAGCCGGATTGCGCCTCATTCTACCATTCATAAGTCCCTGGGTTCAAACCCAGGTCTCGCCACACGCTCTCCCATCACTGATGACCCGGACTACGAACACGCATTCTCCTTTTCGCCAATAGCGACAGATGGCGCCAGCACCGACCTCTTCCATCTCTCGGTCGGCTCTCTTTGAAAGTCCGCAACGAGCGGCAACGACCTTACCAAAGTCCCCAACGATCGGCAGCAACCTCACAAAGTCCGCAACAAGTGGCAGCAACCTCACAAAGTCCGCAACGAGCGGCAGCAACCTCAAAATGTCCACAACGAGTGGCAGCATTCCATAGTGCTTAGAATATCGTTCGTCAACCTCCGACTGACTCTCTAGGGGGAGGGGGGGGGTAGCGTGGCGGCACGAGATCACCTCCGCGCACACAACACCCGGCAATTGAAGGCCGGCCGAATAGGTACCTTTTGGCCGAGCCGGATTGCGCCTCATTCTACCATCCATAAGTCCTTGGGTTCAAACCCAGCTCTCGCCCCACGCTCTCCCTACAAACACCTTTAAAACAAAGAGGATTTTTACTTTTCCCGATGACTAAAAGTCTCAGTTTTTCTCCAGACATACTGACGCAACATAAAACAGTGATACGTTCTTTTGAGAGTTTATGTCCTTTTAAGCTTTCATTCTTAAATAAGTATGTATGTTCTGGTAGTGCTCTAAAATACAAAGCTGTTTCGTCGGCATTGTACACATTTTCTGGTGAATATGAGGCAATTAGTTTTGGCCACTCGTCTCGTAGCCAAATTTCCGCTGCTGGCTTATCTTTGTTCTTTTTGTTCGCCATGAATTCTCTTGTAAACAATATTTTCGCGTATCTTCCATCGCTGAAACCAACCATTTGTTGCAACAAAATCTTTTTTCTCATTTGAGCAGCTAAACTTTCTGCTTTTTTTTTGCATGAGGGGTCCGTTGACTGGAGCATCACGTTCTCGAACATTTTCAAACCAAAGTCTTAGAGCCTTTCCAACTTGCTCATCTTTACCAGCTCTATTACGTTTGCACTCCGTATTTTCATTTTCTTTATCTCTTCTAGTAAGTTCATCACGATTTTTCAAAATTTTACACAATAAAGGCTGAGAAATGTTTAACTGCGCTGCAGCATTGCGCTGACTCATTTTTGGTAACCTGTCATAACGATTTAAAATTTCGATATTTTGTTTTAACGTTAAATCATTTCGCTTTCTGGCTTCCATATCGACAAGCTGCATGTAAGGGAGCAAGGCATAAAATGTGAATACGCTCCTTCTGAGTTCCGATAATGTCCAGTTCACATGCGCTGAAGATTGAGGGGAACTCCAGGGGTAAACAATGTATTGAAGGAAACGTTCTCAGGAAAAAAGCTCCCGTTCCGTCTATCTATCATGTGAGGGGTGTGGTTGTATGGGTTACCGTTTGTCGGCTCATTCCGACTGATCATAAGAAAAGCCATAAATTTTTCGATTACAATGCCCAGCAAGTGAAAACGGGCCAGAAAACGGTTATCTGACAACCACTGACCACCAGCAGGATGTGCGTCATCGACCTTGTTCAAGGTCGATGATGTGCGTGGAGGGGGGGGGGGAGGGGGGAATTCCAGGAAAGTGTAATTCCTCACTCCTTTGTTCATTCCCCATTTCCCTAGGTGAAAGAGGGAGAATTCTGGGATATTCAAACAACAGCAAAGGGAAAGAAAAGAATGGGTTCCTTCTGAATACATTGTGAATATTCCTTTGCCAGTTAAAATGAGGTTCGAAAACTGATAACATTGTGGGATATTCAAACAACAGCAAAGGGAAAGAAAAGAATGGGTTCCTTCTGAATACATTGTGAATATTCCTTTGCCAGTTAAAATGAGGTTCGAAAACTGATAACATTAACCGATGTAATGATCACATAAAGCGATAATTTTAACATACAAATGAATAGAGAAAATCGGGACCAAGTGATTTCGATAGCAATAAGCGATTGATAACATTAACCGCGATCACATTAAGCGGAGTCCACTGACAATAAATTTTGCCGTTTGTGCAAATTAAGGACAAATATAGTTGCAAACTCTCAATGCACTTACTAATTCTTTATATATATCCATGTTCATCAAATAATGTCCGATCTCATGACTCACTAAGCAATATAATTGCTGAAATACCCAAAGCCGCCGTTCTGAAATACCCAAAGAGCTTCACGCACTTCTAGGCGCCGGTGCCGCAATTTTTTTTTATAAGTACATTTATTTTCCTCGTGAATCACTTTTTAAAATTTGTTTCAAGGAGTATGTTCAATGAAGGAGAAATTTTTCACGAGCCCGAGCCCGAGCGCAATCGTGAATTGCAGAGCCCGGAGCTCGAATATATTAAACCTTTCTTTTGAATAGGCCTTCTTTTGAATATTATGTATATATACCCTATATGTATGTGTGTGTGGGAGGGAGAGAGTATTTATATATAAAATGATGATATTCAATCAAACAGACCTCCCCCTCTCCCCCCTATAAAAAATGTCGGACCCCCCTCCAAAATTATTTTCTGGGTACGGCCCTGGTAATATATGTTCCTGACCCCCCTCTTGGGTACGGCCTTGCAAAACATTTTATCAGATAAATAAACAAATCATATATATACACCGCAATCATTATAAATATAAAACATATCTTCCTAAAATCTGTCCATTTTGAAAAATTTTTGCTTTGGGGACAATTTGGCGCCCCTCTACGTTTGGCGCCCGCCTGCAAAGAAGGCCTTGCAGGCCCGCTTCCGCCGGCCCTGTTTGACGCATTCTATATAAAATGCGGAAGTGACACTATTTGAAGTGTTTCTGGTAAGATTTATGGTAAGTCTCTTTCAAAAGGGAAAGCAACAAAAAAGAATTGTAAGCACATAGATTGACACTAGGGATGGTCATCGTCGTTTGTTACAGTTTTACTACACATTCATTCGTTGTAAACAAATATTCACTTTTGGAACTCTAAAGCTATTTTTTTCTGCTTCAAAATAGGGGTGCGACAATTATGAGAAGGCGACTATTACGCGAGTAAATACGGTAGAGCCACACATTTTTTAGCTAAACAGCACAGTGTCGTCAGGCCATTATTCAGAGCAAACTTACCATTTGCCCTTGTCAAAAGTAGCGATTTTTGTTGATCGGTCGGAAACTAATAGAACTGATTTTCAGTCGGAACATATAAAAGAAAATAACTTTCTTAGTGGAGCAAAGTGAAGATCTCACAATAAATATAATGAACAGATGTTCTTTATTTTCGAGGACGCCTTGAATACCGGAAGCAAATATTTAAATACTAAGAACACTATGAATAGTAATTGTTCCTTCAATGAAAACAAAACTGTTTCGTCTATAAAAAGCTTTAAAACAGAATACTGTTTTGCACTAGTTTCTGCTTTTATTTGACTTTTAAAAATTAACTAGCTGCCTCAAAATAAAAATGTTGGTCACGTTACTATAAATAAATGTTATGACATAAACATTAGGGTGATAAAAACAAAAATATTCTGCAGCATTTTATTTGAAAAATATGTAATGAAATTTAAAAATATGATTGAAATATTTATTATCCTACATAAATATTATCATCGAGCTACGCCATTTCACTTTGCATCTTACTTAAATATTTTTTTTTTTTTTTTTTTTTTTTTTTTTTCTCCTTCTAAGCTGGCTCTGCGTAATCGCCATCATCATTGTTAGCTATTTGCTGAATAAGCTGTCACTCAAACTACGCAAAGAGGCTTTTCTGCCAATCAGGGGCGTAGCCAGAAATTTTTCATGGGGGGGGGGATTACGACTACTGCAACTCATATATATGTATACATATATGTGATAATATAGTGAAGAATATACATTTTATATGGCAAAAAATTTCTCATGGGGGGTTATGACCCCCCTAACCCCCCCTGGCTACGCCCCTGCTGCCAATTAACACAATCCGCAACTCCAGGGGAGAGGGGGGATTTAAAATCATGTGACCAGCTGGTCGAAGCTAAGCACAGCGATTTCCTTTCTACCCCCTTGAATTCTGTGGAAACACTTGTATTTTTCACTTAGCCCTCAATTAAATGCTGGGTTCAAATTTGTAGAAGAGGGAGGTGGGGGCATTCAATTAGGGGTACCTAATACCTTGAGTACTGGGCTCAAATTTGTTTTGTAGTAATTTCTTTTCTTTGTATAAAAAAAACCAAAACTTTATCAAAAGCTAAGGGCAATGAGACGTTTCGGACAGCCATGGTAGCCATGGGGCTACTAGAAAAATTATCTGAATGGCAATTTTCAATAGAGATAAATACAAAATACACTAATGTACCTCTGTTTACGCCCTTCTGGACGACCACTTGTTTCTCACATTTTTTTCATTTAACGCCCCCCACCCCCCCTCTCTCAACTCAAAAAATAAACCCATTCATATCATGCTCTTTTTTTCCGATTCGCATATTTAATCAAAGTTGGTGAAGGGGAATAAGCTTTGCAATACTAATAATGGTAAAAATATAATTATTAAAACTATTCCAACAAAACTAATTAAAAATTAATTTTAATTACAGTTATTATAGCCGATATTTTACATTTTAAGAAATGAGTTTTAAATAATTTTTAGCCAATTTCCTTTAAAAAGGGTTTTTTTTAGCATTTAGAAATGAAAATTTGTTTGAAAACATTACACTTATACTAACATTTGATACAAACAGTTTTTTTTAAAAATAAAACCAGTATTAACAAGCCATAGCTGATTACAAATCAGACTGAATGTGATAACATATTACAGAGAACTTGCATGTTAAATATGTGGAGTCTTGGATTCTTTTTTTAGGGTTGCCTGTTAGGCAGGGCCGGCGGAAGCGGGCCTGCAAGGCCTTCTTTGCAGGCGGGCGCCAAACACAGAGGGGCGCCAAATTGTCCCCAAAGCAAAAATTTTTCAAAATGGACAGATTTTAGGAAGATATGTTTTATATTTATAATGATTGCGGTGTATATATATAATTTTTTTATTTGTTTGATAAAATGTTTTGCAAGGCCGTACCCAAGAGGGGGGGGGTCAGGAACATATATTACCAGGGCCGTACCCAGAAAATAATTTTGGAGGGGGGTCCGACATTTTTTATAGGGGGGGGAGAGGGGGAGGTCTGTTTGATTGAATATCATCATTTTATGTATAAATACTCTCTCCCTCCCACACACACATACATATAGGGTATATATACATAATATTCAAAAGAAGGCCTATTCAAAAGAAAGGTTTAATATATTCGAGCTCCGGGCTCTGCAATTCACGATTGCGCTCGGGCTCGTGAAAAATTTCTCCTTCATTGAACGTACTCCTTGAAACAAATTTTAAAAAGTGATTAATGAGGAAAATAAATGTACTATTAAAAAAAAAATTGCGGCACCGGCGCCTAGAAGTGCGTGAAGCTCTTTGGGTATTTCAGAACGGCGGCTTATATTGCTTAGTGAGTCATGACATCGGACATTATTGGATGAACATGGATATATATAAATAATTAGAAAGTGCATTGAGAGTTTGCAACTATATTTGTCCTTAATTTGCACAAACGGCAAAATTTATTGTATTTTATCAATAAAGTAATTGAATTTTTTTTAGCTTTAGCTGAAATTTCGGGCTCGGGCTCCGACTTAAATAGTATTGCTCGGACTCGGATTAAATGTCCTCGGGCTCGGGCGGGCTCGGATTAAATGTCCTCGGGCTCACTCTAATACATACTACAACAGAAAAACGGAAAACGGAGAATTAGTTCCCTGTACATGGCTATTATATTCCATGAGTACAAATTCTGTTTTTTGCTTCTGTAGCAAGATATTTGCATCGATTGACAGTATTAGCCTCGTAAAAGGCTATAATGATTGGATAAATGTATCTAAAACCTTGCATAGAAATGAGATTAGTAGAGCACATATGAAAAATTTCTTAAAATGGAAAGATCTTGAGAAAAATTTGAAAATAAAACAACAATTGATTTCGAAATACAAGAGATATATGAAAATGAAAAAAAAGCATTGGTCAAATGTATTAGGAAGACTGATTGAGATCACAAAATTTCTTGGCAGCCAGAATTTAGCCTTTCGAAGCTCATATGATGGGCTGTAACAAAAATACAACGGAAACTTCTTAAAATTAGTGGAATTGTTTGCGAAGTTCGACCTAGTTAAGGAATTTCACGTAGAAAGAGTATTACGACCTAAAGGTAGCAACAGTAAAGTTCATTATCTAACCAAAGATAGTCAAAATGAAATGTTGCAAATTATTGGCAGTAGTATAAGAGAGAAAGTCTTATTATCTCTTCGAAAAGCCAAGTATTATTATATAATTTTGGACTGTACACCTGGTGTTAGCAAAACTGAACAGATGAGTGTCGTCATACGTTTTGTCGTCTGCAGTGATGGAGGGGCTGAAATCAAGGAGCATTTTTAAGGCTTTATTAAAGTTGATGATTCTACAGGTAGCAATGGAAATGTTGAACATGTGGAACATTCAACTAGATGATATGAGAGGCCAGGGAGATGATTACGGGGCAAATATGAAAGGGAAGAAAAATGGTCTTCAAAATAATAGCTTAAAAATAAATCCTCGTGCTTTTTATGATCCCTGTGCCCCTCATAGCTTAAATTTAATGATTAACGATGCAGCAAAGATGAATGCAGATACTGTTAGTTTTTTTTTTTTTTTTTTTTTGACAATACAAGAATTACACAATTTATTTGCTTCTTCTCCTAAACGGTAGGCAGTTCTTTTGAAAAACATTTCCTGTTTAACACTGAAACCCCTCTCAAACACTCGATGGGAAAGCAAAATTGAAGCCATCCAAACTTTAAGATATCAACTAGGAGAAATCTATGACGCTCTTTTTGAAATATCCGAAGGTGGATGCTTTTCAAAAGAAGTGCAACACGAAGCACGAAACCTGTGCGCCAAAATCAAGGATTATAAATTTATTTGTTCCTTGATACTTTGGCACGATGTGCTTAACAGAATTAATCCTGTCAGCAAACAATCGCAAGAAAAGGGTTTGAATGTCACACTAGCCTTGCAGGCAATAAGTAACTTAAAATCATTCATTCAAGAACATGGAAGTGACGTCAATTACAACAAAAATATTCTTGAGAAAGCCAAAGAACTTAGTGAAGAAGTGGATGGCGAGCCCCATTTTAAAACTGTTGAAGAAATCCGACGAAGGAAAAAGAAATGTCACTTCGATTACGAACATGCTGACGAATCCCTCAATCTCCAGAAGGGAAATTTAGGACAAATGTCTTTTTTAGAATTTTGGATACAGCTTGGGCATCATTAAATGAAAGATTTGACGCAATGAAAAATGACTGCGATAATTTTAGTTTCTTGTGTAATTTATCGGAAATCGATAATGCAGATTTGAAAATAAAATGCAGTAATTTTGAAAAATTGTTACAATATGGTGATAGTAAAGATATCAATGCAGAAGAACTTTTTGACGAAATAGTAGCTTCCAAAGACATTTTTACAGCCGGTATGAATGACCCATTCGATATTCTGAACGTAATTGTGTCAAATAAATTATGCTTCCGGAAATTGAATATCCTATTTAGAATTCTACTCAGCATTCCTGTTAGTGTTGCTTGTAGCGAAAGATCATTCTCAAAATTAAAGTTGATCAAGATGTATTTACGGTCAAGTATATCTCAGGAAAGACTCATAAATCTAGCTTTGATTGCTGTTGAAAATGAAATCTGTCAAAAGATAGATACAAAAGAAATTATAGAAAAGTTTGTAAATATGAAATGCTGGAAAATTAATTTTTCCCGATAAATAAATTTATTATTTTTTTTTTCAACAAATGTTTTCTTCAAAACTTATTTCTCCTGAAAAAAAAAAAAAAAAAAAAAAAATTGGAGGGAGGGGGGGGGGCGATTTTAGCTTTTTTTGCAGGCTGGCGCCGGATAACCTTGCGCCGGCGCTGCCAAGAACATATATCTCCGTCAAATTGCTCTATGTTCAGTTTTGGTAGTTTAATGCTAGCTTTTCCTGGGGCGTTACTGTTATTAACGTATCCTGCGTTGGAAGTATTTACTCCGTTACTTGAGGAGATCATTGCCGGTTGCGTTTTTTCGTTTATGTTTTGTAAACATTTGTTGCTTCTAACTTTAATGCTAATTATTTTTTCGCGATACTCTTCGCGAGTTTCTATCTCAGTCTCTAACTCTGTAATTTTTATAACTGATTCTATGTCAGTATCAAGTGCAATAAGAGTTTTTTCTTTTTCGATTAACTGAGCCAATTGTTCTTCAATTGTCAAGGAGTCTATGTCCTCTTTGGCCTTTTTAATTTCGGTTTCCAGTTTGTTTATAATTTTAGTTGTTACTGTTCGCAATGTAGCTAGCGTTTTTTTAAGCTTCTCAAGATCCATTTTGTTAATTTTAACAATCAGTTTTTATTTGATAACTTTATTTTCAATAAATCTATAAGTGAGCAAAGGTTTCACTCACCTTCATCTAAAGTTATCCCGAGTCTGGATCGCGGGTGAGGCACCAAAATGTTGGAGTAATTCCTTCTAAACTTCCTTAGTGACTGTGATTTGTCTATAAATGTTCATAAGCATTCATTCTGGATTAATTTATTATGCTTAATTTACATATATACATTTAAGACAGAGGTTTTAGAAGTTTAGCCATGCTATTTAGGCGAACATGCCTGTCTGTGATTACATCTGGTTCTTATCTCTCGTGAAACATACTGAAGTAAAACATACTTACACAGTGGCGCTGCAATCGCGCAGAAATTTTCTCTTCGGAGGAGGTAAGGCATAAGATTCTACAACTATTCCTGAGTATTATGAGGTACCTTTCATACATATGTCACAAACAGGTCTTTTACAGGGATCAGGGCCGCTCCTAGGGTGGATTGCGCCTTTGTGCAACTACTTTTTTGGCCCCCCCCCGTCTCCTAAAATTAAGATTTGTTTTAAATTTTCATATAAATGTATAGCTAAAATTTCCGTATATATGCCTATAACGTAAGTAACATTTGCTTATACTATCAATAAATAGAAAACAAAAACAAATATTCGTATCATTACATGTAACATGTTACCTATCACATTAAAATTATCAAGTACTTAAAAAAGAAGCACATTAAAATTAAATAAATTTTTCACTAATATCATAAAAAACTGGTGTTAAAACTAAATTTTTGCTTTTCGTGCTTTCATTGCAACAAAATTCTTAAATCTAATTTATTCAAAATTTCGTTTTCAATCGAAGTCTTTGATAAGTCTGTAAGTCGTTCTTCAGACATAGTTGAGCGTAAATAGTTTTTTATTATTTTTAATTTCCAAAAAATTCTTTCCCCTGAGGCTACAGATTCTGGTAACGTCAAATAAATTCTCAGTACCACAGTGACATTTGGAAAGGTTTCTGTTAAATCATGCTTATATAAATAATCAAGTACATAAGTTGGAGTCATATTGTCTTTAATATCGTTGAAGCAATTTCAGTTCTTCAAACAAGGTTTTCACATCAATATCGCTTTCAGAATTTTTTTCGTCACAGATGCAAACTCTGACAAATCTATATAAATAAAATTAGACTTTTGTCTGTACATTTCTTGGAATTCAAAAATTTTGCGATTTCTATCCGTTTCAAGCACCCGGGAATCCGATGCGACTCTCAAAAAAAAGTTTGTCTGTCTGTCATTCTGTCATTCTGTCCGTGACGCTTTTTTTGTTTAAGCATCACGTAAAAACGGCTGAAGCGAATGATATGAAATTGGGTGTCATGATAGGTGGTCACTCAACTTAAAACATAGGCGTTGAATTTTTAAAAAATCTTGATTGGATTTTGAGATTTTGCGAAAATCCTTTCAAGCTGCGTAAATTTGTATTCAAGCATCACGTAAAAACGACTGAAGCGAATGATATGAAATTGGGTGTCATGATAGGTGGTCACTCAACTTAAAACATAGGCGTCGAATTTTTAAAAAATCTTGATTGTATTTTGAGATTTTGCGAAAATCCTTTCAAACTGCGTAAATTTGTGTTCAAGCATCACGTAAAAACGACTGAAGCGAATGATATGAAATTTTGTTTCATGATAGGTAGTCACTCAACTTAAAACATAGGCGTCGAATTTTTAAAAAATCTTGATTGTATTTTGAAATTTTGCGAAAATCATTTCAAACTGCGTAAATTTGTGTTCGCACATCACGTAATAACTGCAAAGGTGAAAAAATGATATTTGGTGAAATGATAGGTGGTCACTCACCTTAAACTATAAGCATCTAATTAAAAAAAATCCATCAGATTTCGAGATTTTGTGAAAATCCTTTAAAACTGAGTGAATCTTTGTTCCCGTATTACGTAATAACGACTAAAACGAATGATACGAAATTTGGTCACACGATAGATCGTTGCTCAACATAAACTATAGGAGTCCAATTTTTTAAACCTTTTTATTAGATTTTGAGATTTTGTGAAAATTCTCTCAAAATACGTTTATATTTCTTCAAACATCACGTAATAACGACTAATACGAATGATACGAAATTGAGTGATATGATAGGTAGTTGCTAATCTTAATTTATAGGCGTTGAATTTTAAAAATATTTTGCTTACATTTTGAGATTTTTCGAAAATCGTTTTAAAATGCTGAAAATTTGTTCCAGCATCACGAAATAAAGACTGCAGGGAATGAAACGAATTTGGGTGACAGGATAGGTTGTCACTCAACTTAAATTCTAGGCTTCAAATTTTTCAAAAATGTTGATTAAATTTTGAGATTTTGCGAAAATTATTTCAATATGCGTAAATATTCGTTCGCGCATCACATAATTACGACTAAAGCGAATGAAATGATATTACTTAGTTACTCTCTAACCTGTAATATTTTAACAATACATGAAAATTATAACTTCGCTTTCTTTACTTTGGCAACATACTACATCCATTCTGTGTACTCCTACAATGCTGACGAAAGTTCTTGCTTTTTGGAAATTTTCATTCACTAACCCGTCGAGGACGGGTACTTCAGCTAGTATTTAATAAATCTTCAAATTCATTAAGCTTATTTATATTGTGAATGAGTTTAAAATCGTCATTGTATACTTTGATCAATAGGAACCTTTCTGTAATTGATGCAATTGCGGTATCTAAAATTGTGAAAAAGAAATTCACTTTAAAATTTTCTTTTCCATCGTTAATAGTTTCATCTGGTGCTTCATATTCAAACATTCTTTTCCTATTTCTTCTTCGAATTTCGGGAAAAGAGCTTTCAACATTTAGGTCAGTTGCTATTTTCATTGAAGACGATATGAAATTTTCAAACATTTCATCACTCCGTTGTTCTTTGAAATACTGTAAAATAGAATCAAGACTTTGTATGACGGTTTGAATGCAATATGTGGGATCTTGCATCATCTTGCTTATTACATTAATATGGCTTAAAATTTAGTACCATATGTTAATTGAACAAATAAATTTAAATGAAAATAATTTCGTTATTAAATTATCTGCTTGTACCCTACTTTCGATGTCTTTGGAGTTATCTTCCGCTATCTCTAAAAGAGCTTGTTAAATTTCTTTGAGGTTATTCTTAAGAGGTTTAATTGCCTCTATTCTACTTTCCCATCTAGTTGTGAACAGTGGCTTTAAATTTAAATTTCTAACATATTTTGATTATAGCCCATCGTTTAACAAAGCTTGAAAAATAATTACTATACAGTTCTTATATTACGCTAAAAAAGTTTACTGTTTCAAATGTCACTTTGTCTGCATCATTAACAACAAGGTTTAATGTATGGGCAACGCATGGAATAAAAAAAGCCCGTGGATTTATTTCTTTGTTTTTGTTGTAGTGCTTTATGCTTTCCTATTTGCACCGTTGTCATAGGCTTGGCCCCTTAAATCTAAAATATTGATGTTCAGTGAATTAAGGTATGTCTGTATGAAATCACATAAACCTTGATCAGTACTATTAGTAAAACTATAGTAATGTGATCCAGTAATGAAAGCAGCTTTGCAATAATATCAGGTAGGTAGACTGGGAAGTTCCATGAAAAAACTTTGTCTGTAAATTTTTGAATGTGCCTTGTATACATGAACTTATATCTCTAACAGGTTTGCGCCTTCTAGGCCTGTTTTTTGTAAAGTGTTCTTTCCAGTTTACACATTTTACTTCGCCCCCCCCCCCCTCGCCCAATAGAAAAAAAAATGGTGCAGTACTTCATTTCATTAAAATAAAATAATTCATGCTCAGAGCCCATGATCTTCGGCAGAATAATTTCCAAGGAGGATGGTATTCAAATCCAGGTATGGCAAAAGGAGCACATGTCCCGGACGCCGGGAGCACGAAAATTGTAAGAAGAGGGTGTAAAATTGAGGTTTGTCCCGTTTGACACAATCTCCAGTTGCGACACTGGTCGAGAATATATAGAAAACAGTCTTTTTCAGCGATAAAAACTAGGAGAGTAGATAGGTGGTTTTGCACCCCTGGCAGAACACTCCAAATTGCGCCCCCTTCCACTACTTCTTGAACAACTTCAATAATAAATTTTAATTCCCTCATAATTATTGTACTTAACAAAATCCTACGTATTCTTCTTACAGATGTGCTATTTTGAAAAATAGTAAATAAAACATAAAACAGTGAAACTCTGCCTACAATTTTTGTGATCCAGCTGATCTTGTGCCGCCAAGGGTGGCCCTAGGGTACGTGTCGACCCCCTGCAAAAGTAAAAAAGGCGCCCCGTTTTATTCTCTTGATCAAGTTCTTCTCCCGCTTTTGAGTTCGAAATGGTGTCCCTTCAAATATGGCGCCCGATACTATGCTTACCTCGCTTACCGTGTCGGGCCGCCCCTGAGTCCCGCCAAACCTTTAGCTACGGCCCTGCTAAAAATAATTCTTTATAGGACTTAAAGTCCCACTTTTGGTGATATGAAAACAGAATCACTAAAATCGCACCTTAACAATATTAGCTTCATATACAAAATTTCTTGTCTGTCTTGCCTCCGTTTGGCGCCCCTAGCACCGAGGCGCCCTTGTGCGACGCACAACCTGCACAACCGTAAGGGGCGGCCCTGACAGGGATAGTCATACGAATTACACTACGATCTCTGGAACTAATGAACCGATTTTAAAACTTTTTTCACGGACGGATATCTGCACTATTTCTGAGTATTGTAGGCTATCTTTCTTGGATATAGCATATAGTTCTTTTACAGGGACACTCATAAAAATTGTTACCTCTATGTGTAACGATCTCTCTGTAACTATTAAGCCGATTCTGCAAATCTTTTCACTCAGAAAATTACGTTATTCCTGGGTTACCTTCAATGCATATAGCATAAATAGTTCTTTTACATGGACAATCCAAATAATTTTAATACATTACGTGCTAAGGACATCTCTGTGACTACAGAACCAATTCTAAAGATTTTTTCACTAATAGAAAGCTTCACTATTCCTGAGTATTATGGGCTACCTTTTATTTATATAACAAAAATAGATTTTTTACACGGACACTCATAGAATTGCTTTAAGCTCTACGGGTATCTCTGTAACTGCTAAGCCGATTTTAAAACTCTTTTCAGCGATAGAAAGCTACACTATTCCTATAAGTGTTATAGGCTACCTTTCATTTATATAACATGAATAGTTCTTTTACCGTTACACTGAAAATAATCCTAATGCATTACGCTGTATGGGCATCTCTGTAACTATTGAACCGATTCTAAAACTACTTTCATGAACATAAGGCTACGCTTTTCCTGAGTATTATTAGCTCAGAAACTGTCCTTACGGATGGGCATTGTACAACTGTATAAGGGTAATAGAGAGCTCCCGAATTGAGAAAAAGGTGTTCTAATGTCAAGAATCTTCCAATGCTTACAGAAAAAAAAAATAGGGGAAAGAATTTTAAATTGAAGCTAGAGAAATAAGAATTGCATGCCTCGGGCATCGATTATAAAACTCTTTCCATCAAAATCCTGTTTAAGGCAGAGGCGCCGACTTTACAAAATTTCTGTGGGTGCCCTAAAAGTCCGTGGGGGGGTGTTAATAAAATGGTGAAAGTCGCACAAGGTTTGTAATTTTTGATAAAGGATCGCTAAGATTGGTGCCAAAACGCGACAATTTATTTTAAAGGGGCAGTATAGTTGGAATGTACTTGGCTAAGATTGTAAAATAGTTTTAGTAGGTGAATTTAAGAGAGATTTTGATTCCGATGATGGGTTTTTATGGAACAAGGAAGAAAAATACGGCACACTCATTAATAATGATACACTTTCCAACTTTATGGAATCTTTTCCAACTACCCTTCAATCTTTTCCTTTTATTATTTTCTTCCTTGCTCGTAACTACTCAATCATTTGACTTTTCGTGCACATTTTTACCAGTGGGAAATGGGTAATACAAATAATCATTTTAACTCCACATTAAATATCCAATATCTGAGGGTATAGATAACGTGACCATTTATTTTTTCCTTCAAAACGGGACATCTACTGTTTTTAAGGTAATAGTATAGGGAGACTGAATTGACAGGTCTGGTACCTTTTAGTTATAAGAAAATAAGCAAACAAGCTTGTGCTAATGTTAATATCAAAATAAAATGAAAAGAAAACTTTGCTAAAACAGACATATACTATAAAAAATAGTGCATACGTTTCGGGGGGTACAAGGGGTAGGTCCTTTTTCGACTTCAAAAACATCATCCGACACAAGGCAGGAAGGTAGGAAAGCGAGAAATGTAAACAAAAGTACACACAGAAAAAAGGAAGTTATCATTCGGAAGGAAAAAAATTCTTAGAAAACCAGAGTGAAAAGCGAAAATAAACTGGAGATCGGTAAAGGGGGGGAGGGGGGAGGAAATAAGCAAAAGAGGAACATGACTTTAAAAAAAATAAAGAAATAAAAATTAAATAAATTGAAATAGATGACAAAAAAGAACAAACACGAAAACAATACATTCCCCGGCGTTTTCTTTGCGTCTCGAGAAAGAAGGGAGGGAGGGAGGTCAGTTTTTTTTTTTTTTTTTTTTTTTTTTTTTTTTACAGACACTGTCGTTGGATGATTTTAGATTTTTAGCGACCTTTATTGAAATCGTTACCGTGGGTTGCTCTCTTTCTAAAAACGGGACATTGAAGGGGACATTTCCTAAAAACGGGACATTACAGTGTCCCAAAGCTGTGCTTGTGGACAACGGGACAATCCACCAAAAAACGGGACTGTCCCGTTCAAAACGGGACGT
This sequence comes from Cheiracanthium punctorium, assembly GCA_038373885.1. NCBI lineage: Eukaryota > Metazoa > Arthropoda > Arachnida > Araneae > Cheiracanthiidae > Cheiracanthium > Cheiracanthium punctorium. Next base: position 245,288 of record JAWZYV010011016.1, read on the forward strand.
ATGGACACCTTAGGAATAGATCGAAGAAACGATATCTGCCTCACGGTTTTGGTACACAAATTAAAATAAACTAACTGCAATAAGGATTCGAAAAAATTCAGGATTATTCTTTACAAGCTGCACTACACACTGCAATAAATTCGAAAACTTTCATGAAACTTTCAGAAAGAAATCTTAAACGTGGAACTGCACAGCAAAGTATTTCTAAGAGTGGCCATTCTGCAAAATTTTTCGTTAATTCCGGTGTCTAGTACAGCTTGTGAACATACATCCTAAAAATTGTGAAGTGCTTGAGATAATTAGTTTTTTTTTTGTTTTTTGTATTTATATACCAAAATTGCGTGTTTTTTTCCCAGCGCTGAAGGCGACATTCAAAGTTTAATTTAAGTGAATAGTGTGAATTTTGGCATCCGATTATCTGTACTACAGTGAAGCAACGCTGGGCATAGAATGAAAGTGTCCACCGTTGTGTCTTAGTAACGATAACAGCAAACCAGTTAAAATCAAGATTCTTTTTAAAGTAATGAAGTATTTCTGATGAAATGCCCTTCTTTTAGAAAAATCTGCTTGTGCTGGAGTCACCTTAAATTTGTTTGCCTTACGCAAATTCTCTGTCAAAATTCGAGGATTCCTGGGAGCACACCCCCTTTGCCCTTTTAATAAATCAGACCTGAAAGAGGTGTATTTTACACTATTTCACTTTTTTTTTTTTTACTTTTAGCGATAGAATTTTGATTGGTTTTAACTAATTATAAGTTTCAAAGCAAAAGAAAAGTGTATTACTACGTTTATTGGGGGGAGGGGGGAAACATGCAACAATAATATCACAATCAGTCAAATTTCTTGTCATGTAAATGGAAATTTTGTATAAAAAGTGATTCAGTTTTCGAATGTAACAATTCACGATCAATTTTATTCTTGTTAAAATCTATCTCATCCCTGTCTGAAATCCTCAGAGTTTTCAGAAAATGTTATTAATTTCTCAGCTCATTCATTTCCTGTTTTTTTTTTTTTTTTACATTTTTGTACCCGTATAAACAGCTGCAGCCAAGCCTTGCCTATTTGCTTTTCTTATTTTTCCTAAAAATTACAAAAATTATACCTTTAAAATAAAACTAGGTAGTTTCCTCAGAATGAATTAATGCAAAGTTTTCTATGTTGAAATGTGTGTAGGACCACATAAATAAGATTGGTAACTATTTAAATGCAAACAGAAAAATAAAGCAGAACAAAAAAAGTTGTTTATCTTAAGAGTTAATAGTTATTCAAAAAATATTTTGAATTGTTGGCCATATAACCTCCAGGCATGATTTTGAGCATCCTCATGAAGTACAGATATTTTACTCTCTACCATTAAGTGGTCAAATTTGCAAAATTACGAGAGACATACATTTCAGTAATGTGTGTTCATGCGCCCATGATTTCAGTATAATTTTAAAAAACAGCATTGGGCTAGATCAAAGCAAATAGTACCTAATTACGCCTTGTCAAACAAGAACAAAAATTGAACAAAATATTCGTAGAAAATGAAACGGAAGGCATCTTGAAATGTTAGTGTGGACCACAGTCTGTTCCATCCTTTTCAATAAATAACTGAGCACTAAAATCATTCAAAAATAAGAAAAAGAAATTGAGACTTTAGAAGAAAGTGACACAAACCTTTATACCTTAGAAGATTCGCCTCAGTCTCATTCAATTAACACCAAAGCGCCGACACTTTTTGATGAATGGGTATCTTTTTTTGTTCCAGAGACATACAAAGTGTTGTATATTAGGTGCTTGTAAAAAGACAGACCTTGATGTTCTCTATTTACAAAAAAAAAAAAAAAAAAAAAAAATTAAACCTACTCACTTCGGAATCCTGCCGTAATATTATTAGAACTATCTCATAACATTTCCATTATGGGAATGAGTCTTTCACCTAACTCCTGTGTTATCTTTCCCGCCTGAACTTTCTTCTGATTTTAGCCAGCGGCTTTGTCGCTCTCCGTTTTCCGGTACTCTTGGGCTAACACAGTCTCATTGTATTAATACATTTTCCCATGGAGGACGGAGGATTCTGGGATGAGGTCTGTGGGTCAGAAAGGAGGGGGCACTTAGGACTTCGGCTGCAGTGGGCAAAGGCATTGCCTGTAGGGCTGTAGGGAGTCGCACATCACATTGTGAAAAAGCTTTGAATTTTAGAAAGACATTGTTTCCATGGACGCCAGATAGGAAGGCAATTGGCAGTGGGGGATTGAGATTTGAGCCCGCCTAGTCATCGGTATAGTAAACATTTTTTCAGCATACTGAGCTTCTAAGTATTATTTTTGTGCTAAAATGTCTGAAAGTTAAGATGACCCCCCCCCCATACACCTCTAAATTAGTACTCATATGAGAAACTATTATAATTATTATTATTTTAAGTAGGCAAAAATATTACCCGTTTGGATTCTTTTTCTTTTCCCATGCACTTTTTTTAAAATTTTAGAGTATGTGCTAAGTTACTACTTATTGGAATTTTATTATAATTACTCCAGTTCCGAGGCACATAAGGGTGTATTCCGAAGAAACAAAATCTGCATAACGGTCTTAGTACACAAATTAAAGTAAACTATCGCACCAAGGATTCGAAAAAAAATTAGGATGATTCTTTATAAGCTGCCCTACATACCGAAATGAAGAATAACACGTTCTTTAAAATTTTCGATTTTTAAAATTTTTTTCTAAGTTTCGTAAATGATACAGGTTTATTGTTTACTAGCAGACCCGCACGGCGTTGCCCGTGAACCCCTTAAATTAAGCGATTTACAAAATCTGACATATAAACTGCAACTCCAGATTAGTACTCTAGGCCGCAATTATATAACAGAATGTGCAGATAATGGTTCCAGAGTTTCAGGTACGTACTTGCAAACGCACCACTAAAAACAACTCACTGCTGTGACGTAACACATTTCTCCCATTTGAAAAAACGGAAGGGGAGTTTCGCATAGTATTCGAATGGCAGAACAATTTTTCACAAAATAATTTTTTAAACCACAGTTTTTAAGTAATTTTTTTAAAAAATTGGCCAGGTATTGTAAAAGGAATAGATATAGATGAAGAAAAATAAACATTTAATTTGCTTTAAAATTGCTGGAGTTATTAAATATTTCATCCAATTAAACAAATTATCATGTAAAATCCGCAATTTTCGATTTAAATTTCTGAAAATTAGGAAATGTTAGGTCATTAAACGTATTAAATACCATAAAAAATTTTCATGAACAGGCCCCATTAGGAAAAACGCGCCAAATAAAGAAATATCGCCAAATTTGGCGCTAAAAATAAGTCCCTAAAATTAGGTTTTCGAAGACCTACGACCCATAGATTTCCAGAACATTACATATCAATGCAACAAAAAGCAAAATTTAACTATTTAACGCATAAAATACGAATTTTAAACTATTTTAAACCCCAGAACAGCGGGTTGCTCCCAAAATTCGTAACACAGGGTAAGAAATTTTCCGTTTTAGAACGGTTTTTAATTAATAATTAAAAAAAGTAATTAAAATTTTAAAATTCTGATTCTCAGGTGCACATTATCGGCATTCATGGGCTTATATATTCAAATTTTCAGAGTTCTGTGTGCAGTAGATTTGTCTGGAGACCGCACACAGACAGATTTACAAACATTCATTTTTATTATTATAGAGATAGATAGATTTGGCGTAAACCTGATGAAATTTTCGTGCCATTTCATGCTTCTCAAATGCAAACGATTTGTTTTATAGTAGCATTCGGGCGAAACTCGCCAAGCATGGCAACGTAAAAACGGTTTTTTACTTTTGCGGTTACCACTCACTTCAAGCATAAAACTTTTCATGAGGTGAAAGTTCGCCAAACATGACGATCTAAAATCGGTTTTTAATTAATAATTTAAAAAGTAATTAAAATTTCAAAATTCTGAGCCTCAGGTGTACATTACCGAAGGAATGGGCTCATATGTTCGAATTTTCAGAGTTCTGCGTCCAGTAGTTTTTTCTGGACATCGCACGCATGCAGATTTTCAGACATTCATTTTTATTGATATAGATTGGCGCAAAACTGACTAAATTTCCGTGCCATTTCATGTTTTCCAATGCATGCGATTTTTGTTTCACAGTATCATGCTGGTGAAACTCGCCGAGCATGGCATCCAGAAAACGGTTTTTAATTAATAATTAAAAAAGTAATTAAAATTTTAAAATTCTGATTCTCAGGTGCACATTATCGGACTTATATATTCAAATTTTCAGAGTTCTGCGTGCAGTAGGTTTGTCTGGAGACCGCACACATACAGACAGACAGATTTACAAACATTAATTTTTATTATTATAGATTTCAGTGTATAGTGCAGTTTCTAAAACATACATCCTAAAAATTTGAAATACTTGACATAATTAATTTTTTGTACTTGTGTACCAAAATTTCATGTTTTTTTTTTTTTTTTTTTTTTTTTTTTCCCCGAACTACAGCGATAAGCTGAAAGTAGCTGTCATTCAGTTGCCTTTAAACAGGGTTTAATTTCTATCCAAAAAAGTGCAAGAGCCCTAATTTTTTGTATTGCAATTTACAAAATTAATTACCTAATTTAAGGTATTATTAAGTGAATTTTTGTCACCTCTGTATTAGTTTGCAATGTAATAAAATTAATATCAACAGAAACAATTACGATGGTAATTAAAATTTTAAATTTAGTGTAAAATTTCACCGAGAAAAAAGAAGTAGTGGAGCTGAGCTCCCATGCAAATTAAGCACTTCCTGCACCCACAGAATTATTTCAGTGGGTGCTTGAGCCCCGCAGCACCCACGTAGTCGACTCCACTGGTTTAAGGCATACGATTTGTAAGTTTCCCAAGGCTGAGTATATGCTAGTGCAGAAAGGCAAGCAAAAGACCTTGCGTTGCCCTAACTCAAATGGCAATATACATTAGTGCGAAACATGAGAGAGACTTATTCCTATTTGCAAAATGGAATTCATTTGATCTCTCAGAAAAAACTGCCTGCCAGCGAACATCTCTCTTAGTGTTTCTCAGACACAGAGAAGCATCTGAACAATTCTGATGATGACAACACATGACTTCCTTGCATGTCTATTAATTCAAAAATATTTTCGGTGCACTTCATCTAAATTTATTTTGTTTGAGAGAGATAAAATACTGCAGTAATACTAAAGTTTAGCGATTTCTAGCCAAACATTTCCCGATACCGAGTTCAATTTGAAAGATTTGTTTCTGACACATAATTTGGCGAATTTCATCAAAAGCCGACAAGCTTGACACAGTTTGCGAGATTTTGGGGATAGCCAAAGTAGTCACTGACCACAGACTTTCAAGCATTGAATGTATACATGCACCTTAATGTATTTTAAGTCATTTGGCTGACCCAGTAAATAAATTACCCAGTCGACTGCAATAAAAAAAGATGCACAGTTAGATGTTACAATAGTTCTAAATACAAAATTTCAACATTATACGGTTAAAAATTTTAGAGTTATGCAGACTTCGTGCCTATTACACAGACGTGTAATCGATTACGATTAATTTTCACTTTTAGACCAGGATTACGATTACCGGAGAAAGTATAATTCCCGATTAAGGTTAGATTATTATCGTATAAAACCCAATTTCCGATTACGATTAGATTACGATTATGTAATCTATTAAATTGTGATTACATTTGAGTACGATTACGTTTAGATTACGATTACAAAACTTTTCTTTTCACCCTTCTGGCGTTGATATTATAATGTCTAAATTTTACAATTTTATCTCAAGAACAGAATAATGGGTCCATCTGTTCAGGGAGCTAAATTACAAGAATGCCAAACAGCAAAAACTGCTATACTATTAGACGAACCTGGTTGATTTCCTAGGCCCACTTGTGAAAAGTTTTTTAATGCATACGAACCTCTATTTGAACATGGCATTTTCCGGTTTTAACTTAAACATACGTCATTTGCAGTCATGGCCATGGGCGCCGGCAGAATACTTCCCAAAGACTACTGCAGGGGGGGGGGCAATGACTACTTTAACGTATGGTTACCATGTTGGAAAGAGCAAAAAAGCAAGAGAAAACACTGCATACAAATATCCAGGGAGGGGCATTGCCCCCACCCCTTGTCCTATGCTGCCGGCGCCCATGTTTGCAGTGTGTGTGTGTGTAGGGTGGGAGGGTGGACAGGCTTGGTGGTTTAACACATCTTTGAAATGAACCCAGGTTTAACCTAATCAAGTAAAAATTAGTATACAAAAATTGGTATTTGATCCCTTCTATGCTCGACGTTGCTTCTTTGCCTATGTCCTGGTTTGCTGGTTTCGAAAAAGGTACTGGCAGACGCATGAAAAGTAGTAATATTCAGCCGTGAAGGAGGAACCTCTGCCGTTACGATCTTGCAATGATGTGCGCGAACATATTAAACCAAAGTTTAAGATATTTTTTTTAATGCATTGAGTAAAACGCTAAAAACGGGCTCTCGACAAATGCACTGTTTTCTCCAGAATAACCGTTAGCCTGAATCTGAATAGATGAGGCTGAACGTATCTTGCAGTTATTATTTCACAGAAAACTTCACGCACAGTTAACTTCTTTTTTTATACTTTCATATCACGTATATGGGCATTAAATATCTAAAACCGGGCCTGCCGAACAAACAAACTTTTAATTTCTAGAATACACACACCGTTTTAAAAATTCAAAACTAACTACTAACTCAAAACTGCATGCATACTATCTATTGAGGATAATTTAAGAATTACCAGAAAGATTTAAGAAAACTACTAATAAGAATTACTTTAGAATAGCAGAATGGAGATGTCTAAAGATATCTCTAAACATACATCTTACACTCATGTCCATAAATTAAGGATAATGAAGTTCAGGCAAAGAAAGAGAAAGAAGCAAAACAAATTTGACTTATTTGTAAAGTCTATTTATTAAACAAAAAGTAAAGAGCAAAAAAGATGCTATATGTTTGACATAATTAATAAAAATTGCAAGTTTTACTCCCTTGACCCAATTTCAAAAAAGAACCTATTTACAATAAACAGTATAACATGGTTAGTAGGATGGTTAATACGGAGTATGTCTCCCGAACGATGCAATACAGGCCTGACAACGCCTAGGCATGCTGAGTATCAAATGATCAATCTGATCTTGGGGAATATTACACCACTCATCAAGCAATGCACTCCGAAGTTCCGGTAGACAGGTGGGAGGGGCTTGACGGGCTGCAATTCGTCGGCCAAGCATATCCCACACATGCTCTATTGGATTCAAGTCCGGTGAGTATGCTGGCCAATGCATACGGGTGATATCCTCCGATTGAAGGCATTCGTCTACAATGGTTGCACGGTGAGGACGGGCGTTGTCATCCATAAACACAAATTCAGCACCCATGGCGCCCCGAAACAAACGTACATGTTGTTGCAGAATGACATCCCGATAGATGTGGCCTGTCATCGTTACACTCTGAACATGCAGTTCAGTTCTGGAACCAAGAATAATTCCTCCCCAAACGAGCCATCCTGCACCACCGTAACGGTGTCTTTCAATGGTGTTCTCTTGGTGGTAACGGGTACCTGGCGCTCTCCAGATGAATGTCCGGCGAGAATCAGACTCCAAACTAAACCTGGACTCGTCGGAAAACATCACACAAGACCACTGTTGCGGTGTCCACAATGCATGCTCTCTACTCCAGGTTAATCGCAGGCGACAGTGAGTTGCGGTAAGTGGAACACATCTGACAGGCCTACGAGCATAATAGACCAATGCGCCCTAAGCGTCTGTACACGGTCTGCCTTGAAACTGTCGTACCGGTAGCTGAAGAGAGCTGACGAGACAGGTCTGATGCTGTACTCCGTCTGTTTCTTTTGGCAGTAACTGCCAAATAGCGGTCCTCATTCGGCGTTGTAACTCGGGGGCGACCTGTGCTGTAACGTCTACTCACATTACAATCATCTTGAAATCGTTGCCAAAGCCTGGAGATGACACTCTGGGCGATTCCAAGTTCCTCGGATACTTCCAGCTGGGTACGTCCACATTCCAGTCGTCCGATAATTCTGCCACGTAAAACATCATCCAAATGCCTCCTTTGTGCCATAACTATGCGGTTTTTGCACTGAAAGGCTTTCACAGCGCTTGTGAATAATTTTACTTCTTTGCCACCATTCCTTATGTACCCCTCTCTTACACTCTCATCATTGTGACGTACCATCCACGCCATCTGGTGGTTTCCTGTAATTTGCATATTCTTCTTCAAGATGTGTGTGATCATTCCACAGGTGAAATTTTTATTTTAGAGATCAATTTCTGTGTGATTCTGAATTATCCTTAATTTATGGACATGAGTGTAAAAGTGTGGTGGGTCATATAGAGTGTATTGGTGCTGGTACGACGTAATAAACAAAACTGGACAGTGATATTGGCGGTGTGAATGGTAAAACCCAACGTAATGCGAATTACAATAAAAAAAAAAGGCACGAATTTACTGTAAAACTATTTTATAAATAATTAACCGTTCAAAGATGCTCACTTTCTAAGCAATTAGCTGTTATGTATGCTAAAGAACTGACACACATTTTCGTCCCTGGTCAAGAACTCCTTTTACATATTGAATATTTAATATACGAATGTATGAAAAAACGCCACCGGTAAAAACGCCGCCGGAAAAAACGCCACCTGGAAAAAACGCCGCCGGCAAAAACGTCACCTGAAAAGATATTTGTGTAATAATTTATTTAAATACTTGAGATAAGTTTCTTTTAATTTGCAGAAAATGGGGGGGTGGAATGGGGCATTCAGTTGAATTATGTGGTTTAATGCACTTTGTTTTCCAGAAGTGGGGGAAAGCACATGTCTATTTCAATAATTCAATTTGGGCATAATTCGGTAGGCGCTAAGGAGGGGTGGTGGAAGATTTTCCTAGAAAGCTTTTGGTTTCCGTTAAAAAAAAAAAAAAATAGATTGCCAATTACTTAATAGTAAATGAAGCTTTCAGGGGGCTATGACCCCAAAACTGCATTCAAGTACTCTGATGACATGGAAATGTTAAGATATCAAAGAAATAAAATCCCTAACTGGGATTTTAATTAACACATAGGTGTGTGTGTGTGGGGGGGGGGATAAGGGTTTATTTTTTTCATGTTCTAATGTTTTTTTTTTTTTTTTTTTTCATATCAAAGACAGGCAAGAGCTTTATAAGATATAAATTTATCTTATAAAGCTTTAAAAATTATTTTTAACCTTTTGCATTATAATATAAATACTTTCTACTAATTTCGTGACAATTCGGTAAAGGGCTGAGATGTGTAGGTCTAGGGTTCTGGCCTACGGCGCGACTGTTTTCTCCAGTTGTAACCTAAATAAGCGTTAGAACCCCTCAAAAAGTTCTCCGCCCAAGGCATGCCTTAATTAAGCAGACAACCCTCGTGTATATCTTCCTTAATTTAAGGACCTTAAACACAAAATCAAAAAAACTTATTTCATCATAACTTACACTGAAAGTAAAAAGTTTTATATTTTTAATATTAAAAAGAAATCATAATTCCTTCCCATCCCTATTAGAGAGGGTGTCTTAAAAGCACTGACCTAGGGTTTTCTTCTTTAAATATTGATCTTAGACATATATAATTAATTACAAAATTACTTTATGATGTCGAATAAAATTTTCAGGAAATTAAATGTAAATAAATACAAACTTTTACTTTTTATACAGCCCTCTTACAGAAATTCCCAATAAGTAAAATATACTCCCTTGCATAAATGAGGTTATGTAAAAAGTTTAAGATTTCTCATAAGAAGGCTTACAGATGTTTAATCAAAGTCTGTGAGGGGCAATAAGCTTTTCAGTATCAAAAATAGTAAACTATTCTATAATTATTAAAACTATTCTAACAAAACTAATTAACTATTAATTTTAATCACAGTTATACATAGCCAATATTTACATTTTAAGAAATGAGTTTTAAATCATTTTAAACCAGTTTCCTTTAAAAAGTTATTGTTTTTTTCAGCATTTAAAAATTTGTTTAAACACATTACAATTAGACTAACATTTAATTTAAAGAAGATTTTTTAAAACCTTGTTTTTGACTTATTAATACCATAATTTAATTTTTAAAAAAACATCTTTAAAATAAGAGTACCAATGTTCAAATTGAATATTTTCAAAAATAGAAATATTTATATATCAATATATAAACTTATAAAAAATCTTCCTTATTCTAAAATGTATTATTTAAAAACAAAAAGCCAACAAGATAAATTACCATGAATCACAGGGGTGGGAATCGGGTAAGGCTGATTTGGAGCAGCTTTTTGGAGCAACAGTGTCGACGATTTGGAGCACTGAAGCAACAAATTGGAGCAAATTTCATTCTTAATCTATCGATAGAAAAATATAACTACAGTCAAGCTTTTAGTAAATTTGAGAGTATTAAATATTACTCAGATAAAAGAAGCCCACTTCAATAAATAATAAGCATTTAAAAATGAAAAATATAAACTTACCTTAACCTAATATATTATTAGATGCTACATTCAAAGTTACAGGTAATTTTTAACACCAGAATAATAATAATAACAAAGACTATCGATTAAAAATTAAATGAAAAATGAATAACTTTTGCAAAAAATTTTTATTTAACTTTTCTTTTTTTTATCTCCATTACAGTGGCGTAGCCAAGGGGGGGGGGAATAAGGGGGGTCACGACCTCCCCCCCTGAGGAACCCTATCTTGAGCGCAGTGCTGGCCATAAAATGATGATCAATGACATTTTTTCTCTTTTCTCCGTTATTCTGACTGGTTTGTTCTGAGCCAATTACGTTCTTTTAGAGTGACGTAATAGTACCGTAATTTATGGAAGAAACGCCGCGGCGTTTACGATAGTTTTAATTTTTTTTTGGCCGATCTTTAACGAAAAATTATAAAAGTTATTTAGTAATAATTGTCTCAAAAGATGACGCCCCCACCGATCACGTACCTTTTCGTGGTGCACGGAGCACAGCGTAACGAATCAGAATGCGAGCCCACCCCGTTGAAAAGCGGTTTGATCAAACGCTGTGGATGGGTACATAAATCCAACCGATGTCTCCTCAATTAAGTCCAAAAAAAAGAAGCTTTTTATGTCTACATTTTAGAACTATAATTAAAATTTAATGAAGGTTTTAATATATAGATATTTTGATGGGCTAAAGTTTCTTAAAATATCGCAAAAATGCACTACCCTTGATTAACCACACCCCTGTGTTCCCATGAACGTCCATTGTTCTCAGGTTCACTGGCCAGGTCGGCGATCGACAAGGGCCCCCGGCATAAGAAAGGAACCCCCAGCGAGGCCTCTACTACTTTCTTATCAAAGTAATTTGATATACATCCGAGTAATGTACCAAAGTAGTCCGATTATTTATTTCTTTGTAATCTTACTCTTTGATACAGTGGCGTTGCAAAGGACCCCCACAGACCACGCCCCATGAGGGATACCCCGAAGAATCACCCCCCCCCAGCTTTAAAATAGTTAAATATGGCAAGTAAACCTAATTTTCAAATATTACATATCCTAATATTCTATTCCCTCCAAATTCACCAGTAAGGAGCCCCCGTAGGAGCCAGTCCGGGCTTGATTGTTCTTAAAATACCGAATCGCAACCAAAATTAGTCTGTTGCGCCCTGTGCGAATTTAACCATTCTACCCCCCCCCCCAAAAAAAAGAAGTTCATCTATAAGTTATTTGTGTTTTTTCGCCGTGTGGCTTTGCGCCCTGTGAAGGAGCACTGTACCGAATGAACACTGCCTTACGCTGTTATTACGGTAAAAAGTCAACTACGAGTAATTGGCAAGCTCAGGAAACCCTGAGTGCTTTTAAAATAAATCCCAGTGTTACAAATATCAGAAGTAATAAATGAATAAACATCAAGAGTTATCACACAACATTCAAAGCTTAAAACAAACAATTTGCTGAAGCACGCTCATTACATAATCAACAGCTGGACGTCAGCGGGGGAAAAAAAAAATTGTTTACTTTTGACTGGAGCCTACTCATCAGCTGGTTCTTTCGTTTTAACAGCATGTGCTATACTGTCCGAACTTTTTGCGAAAGCAAAAAGTTTTTTACAAGTTATTTATTTAATTCTATAAATTTGCCTCTGTGAATATAAAAATTGATGTCTTAAATCGGACACTGATTATTTGAAAATGGAAATCGTAAGCTTCGTAAAATAGCAATAAATACTTTAAAACATTATATGGTAAGGGGGGAAAAAGGAGATATTTTTACCGTTTATCCACCCCCCCCCTTTCCAAAATATATCACAGTGCGATGTTTCTTTTTTTTTTTTTTTCCGGAGGGGTGGAGGTGGGGAGATCGTGACTGCGACGTTTCTGTTGATTTTCTAGCTAATTAAGCTCATTTTCGTGGGTGCGGCGTTTCTTCCATAAATTACGGTAGTCAGTTGTGCGAGCACAGAAACAAAACGTACGGCGAGTTGGCGCTTTTTTTTTTAAAAGCAGTTTGTAATGAGCAGATAGTAGCTGTTTTTTTCTTTTGGCGCAGAATCGTACGATAAAGCCCTTATGTAGCAGGATAGCGCAGGTTTCAAGTTTTGGCGCGGTATGGCGCAGAATTCCCACCCCTGGAATCAGAATAAACTCTTGCACTTATAAGAAAACCAGTAAAATTAAGCCATAGCTCAACGCCAGGTTTCCCCTCAATCCGATAGAGGCGCAGTAGCGTAGCGATTCAGTAGGTTTGGGGGGGGGGGGGTTCATTATGTTTTCATGGATTCTGGGCACTGAAAAAGACACCGATATACGGTTATTTTCTATCATCCTCCAAAGGTATGGGGGGGCGGTCGAGCCACAAAGCCTCTCCCCCCTTTCCTACGTCACTGCAGGAGCGTAACCAGGGAGTGGGATATATCCCCTGCGAATCTTTCAAAATTATTTATTAAGAGCTTTTAGATTTTTGTCGTCAATAAGAAATTAAGTTTATCAATACAAAATTATATCTCATACAACCCCCCCCCCCCTCGAAAAAAAATACTGGCTACGCTCCTTTCCTCATCGATTAGCATATAACGACTATGTTACATCATAAAACTATTAAAAGTGGCGTTTTTACCGGATGGCGTTTTTTCCGGTGCCGTTTTTTCCGCTCACCTTAATATACATACATACATACATTTGAAATTTAATGAAAATATAGTGCCAAAAGTTGTTTAAACTTTTGAATGTGGTATAAAGGAGCTAAGACATGTGTGTATATAATATATTCAAGAGTGGAAATAGTGAAATTTTTATAGGTTTTGCGGGAGGAAAAAAACTTTTGAATCGATGGTATTTTAAACAAAGTAGACGGCAGGCGGAGCATGTTGCCCCTGTGCTACGCCTATGTTGGTTAATGCGAATTCTCGGAGGAATTATAAAAGCTTATAATACACACAATAGAAAAGTTATACATAATTAGTCTCCAGTTTAATTCCAAATTGATAATACATAGATGCCAACAATTCAAGTTCGAAAGAAGTACTATGTTTTAATATAATATGTGTACAGTACAAATTAGATAAAAACAAAATATTTTACATAATTTTCACAATCATCAGCGCAAAAAACCGAGTATGAGCACTTCGTGAATCATATTAAAAAAAAAAAGGAACTGTATTTTGGGACTAATCACTAACACTGGCATAAATGAAAATAAATTATTTATCCATTAAACTTTTAGAACTAAGTCAAGGCAGCCAATCAAGTCAAAAATAAGACAAAATTGATTTTTAAGACTTCATTATGTATTTTTACGCATTTTTACTCACCATCAAATTCTATTGAAGGAAAAAACAAAATGTTAATTCTATTAAAGGGGGAAAAGGGGTTTTGTAGATCATTGTCTATATTCCCTACTCTTTACCCATTTATCCAGAAATTTATCGATCATTAAAAAACTATTGATATTGCTAAAGGTCTTTACAATTACATTCTTATGCAACATACTCAAAATTAATAGCACAAAGATATACTAATTTTTAACGGAAATATATGCACTCCTACCTGCTTATCCAAACAACACAAGGAACCAAAGTTTAACTGTTGTCCACTAATCCTAACAACACATTCATAGTTCTTAAATGCACATCCTTTTCCATTTTTATTTTTATACTTTTCTAAAACTGAAAAAACATGCTGCACTTTTTCCTGTGTAGGTGCCATTTATGTTCTTTTTCACGACCGCAAATCAAAATGAAGAAATCAAGCAAAGATCTGACACCGCAAGAAATAGTTCAAGCTATTCCCTCCCGCGCAACCCTCACTTTCTTCTGGGAAGTCCATTCTATTCTTGTCTCTCACCAGTCCAGACTCGGATGAACAGAAGAAGACAGAACAACAACAAAAAATAATGGTCATCTAAATATTTTCCCGGGGGAAAAAAAATAATACAAGCGAGCTCCTGTCTTCCTCCAAACGTCGGAGCTCCAGGGGAACTTCCTGCCTTCAGGGCATGCCTGTGTCTCCCCGTGAAAATTTTCCCAACAAGCAGAACAAAAACTAAAACTGGGCAACTGTAATCGTCTCGTAATCAAAGCAACTACGATTACAGGCTCTTCGATTACGACTATCTGGCAAATGAAATTTCTAGATTACCATTAGACTACGATTACGCGAAAAAATAAACTTCTAGATTATGATTACATGAAAAATTTAATAGCCTGATTACAATTATATTACGATTACACAAGAAAATGTAATCGATTACAGTCGATTACGATTACACGAAGTCTGGAGTTATGCGAAATTCGAAATTATTTTTCATGCCAAATTTGGCAATATTTTGGCAAAACTTGCCAAGGCTGATGACAAATGGCGAGATTGTGGGCATGTGCCAAACAATGACTGAATATAGCCAAAAGGAACTGGTGTTATTATTGTAAGGTCATAAGTTGCCTCGTTCGTTCTAGTCGCGCTAGTGTTTACCGACCAAATCATGATACAATGACAGTGAAAGTTCTGAGGGAGGAGAAGGCTAAGATGGAGAGGGGGGCCAAAGAGAAAATTCTCACAAAGGCATATCTAGAAGTGGCCCAGTCAACAGAATTTGTGTCCTTGGAGAAATCCAAAAATTTTGTCACTTCCTTCTTTGCTGACTGCAGTTTCCCGGATCGTGGAGAATTGCAGTTATACACTAGATACCTCGCAATTTCATATTCAGATCAATGATTTTAGCGGTCAGATTTGCGAGGAAATTAATTGGCAAAAGTTTACAGTTGTAATCAAACTGGACACTGTATAATCCACTCATACTCTTTTTAAGAAGTTGTTTTTACTGTGTGCATGGATGCAGTAAATAAAGGGCAAAAATTGACAAACATTGCAAACTCTTGAAATTTACGATGTTTAAACAGTTTGCAATGTGCAGACTAGCGAAACTCCATATTTGACAGCAGAAAATGTTCATTTTTATACATTAGGGATAGATACTGCAAAAACGTTTTCTTAAAAAAAGTATTCCTGGTGCCTGGTAATAATTGCTCTAGGGGGGGGAGCCGTCCATAGAGCTCCGAGTGCTAAGGCCCTGCGTGATTTCTTTAGAATGTCTGTAGAAAGGTTCCTACAATTTGCACCCTTATGAGCTAAATTTCAAAATAACTTCATTAAAATCATCCAGGGGCGTAGCCAAGGGGGTGGATATCGGAATATCCCCCCCCCCCACCGAAATCTTTGGATTAGTGATGAAATTCCGTCTATTTATACACATATAAGTTCATATCCCCCCCCCCCCCAAAAAAAAAAAAAAAAAAAAAAAAAAAAATTCCTGGCTACGCGCCTGAAATCATCCATTGCAAGGTTGGGACCTCTCCTTGTAAAAATTATATTAGTATAACACTTGATTTAGGAATAAATAAAATACAGTTGAACCCCGTTATAACAAATCCGGTATATAAGAAACAGAAAATTTGGCCCTGCTGTTTTAATACTGTATTTCTTAACGGTTCGAATATAGCAAAAACTTTTGGTCCCTTGAAGTTTATTATAATGGGGTTTGACTGTACATGCTTATACAGGGTGTCTCCAATTCCTGTCGACACCCTGTATAAGAAAGTGGTTAAGGGCTTTAATTTTTTATCCATTAGAGATAAGTGGGTAGTGTAAATTGAAAAAACGTTCAAAATAAGGTCGGAAATAAGACTCCCTTTAGAGAAAATTCCTCTCGTAAATTTTCAAAAAGTTATACTTTTCCAATTTGTATACGACCACCGTACAAAAAAATTCCCAGTTAGCAAATGTGCCCCATGCACTGATAAAATAACTGCAAATAAATACATTAAATTTACAATCAATAACATTTATGTAAATGCATGTAATTTTAAAATTAAAACATTTTTCGAAAATGAATAAGTACCTATTATACGATTGCTGAATGTTCAATTTTATAAACCTTTTAGAGGGTACCACTGACATAAAAAAGCAAATTTCATTAAAAATAATAAAAATGCAAACAAAGAAAATGCAATTTACAAAGCATTCTCAAAATGTTTTTCTATCAATTCCAATACATAACAGAGCTCTTCTAATAATGCTTCTGTAAATATTTTGGAGTTCTTCTCCAGTAATATTGTTGTATGCATTGTTTATCTTTTGTTTTACATCAGTTGCATTTAGGGAACGAGTATTATAAACTAGTGTTCGAAGCCGACCCCAAAAATAAAAATTGAATGGCGTTAGATCAGGATATCTGGGGGGGGGGGCATTCTGCGACTCCTTTCAAACCAATCCACTGTTTATCAAAGTTAACATTGAGCCAGTTTGCTACACTAATAGCCTTGTGTGCAGGTGCTCCATCTTGCTGAAAATACATACATTTTACATACGATAATGGTGTATTCTCGAAAATATTTGTTACTATTTCATCTAAAATAAGCTGCAGATATTTTGAGGCTGTAAGAGTCCCTTCATAAAATACAAGACCAACCAGTTCTCCCTTCCAAATTCCGCACCATACGGAGACAGAAAATTTTCTTTGGTGGTGTATTTCTTGCACAAAATATGGTTTTGTATTATTCAGGGATGTTAACTCCAACACTCGATTTGGGAGCACCCCGGGAGCAGAAAAAATTTCATTTGGGAGCACCTCGGGAGCAGAAAAATTCCATTTGGGAGCAGAAAAATTCTATTTGGGAGCCGAAAAATTCCATTTGGGAGCACCTCGGGAGCACAAAAAAATAGTTTCCGAGAGGAAAACTAAGATTCGAGATCAGAATTAACATGATTTTGGAGCACAAAATTGAAGATTTAGGAACACAATAAATGCATACAAGAAAAGCAAAGTTTGCAAGCAAACACCATTTGCTAAAAGCAAAACACTATTTGAAAGCACTTTAGGAAAGCTCTGGAAAAAAAAAAGGGTGTATACAGGCTATGCTATCAGCAACTTGGTAAAAACAATACATGGATTTACATGGACGGAAGGAATTTTTTTTTGTGTGTGTGAAAGTGCTCTTTTTAATGGTTTTCATATAAATGCTAAATGAAAAGAGAGTGGGAGGGAAGTATTTCTTATATGCAATGGTACTTTTAATGCATGTTCGAAGGTTGTAAAAATACTAATATTTAAATGGTAGAATTAACATTTCTGCCGTTTATATCATTCTAGAATTATGTATTCAAAATTTAGTCTATTTTAAAATAAAGATTTTAATTACGGATCTATAAATGAAATTCGTAACACATTCTGAAAAATTTGCGGACGCACTTTGGCTGAACACGGGCCCAGGGGCGTCGCCCCGTCTGCCCCCTCTCGTAGAGCCTGCACACACACAAAAAGAAAAACAGTGGTGTAGTTTTAACCCATTTATGCCTAGCGTCCCTTTTTTGGGACGGCATTTACGCTATCAGTCGAAAACGTTATTTATTATTCCTACCCTTTATTCGCGAGTATTGAACTTCAATTCCACAAAATATTTTAATATGGCCATGTAGGATATTGACATTTCAATTTTTATACATAATGATTTTAAATGAAATCATCCCTTGTTCAAAAAGTGGTGTGCGGAAAAAACGCGAACGGTAAAAACGCCCATGGAAAATACGCCAACCGGAAAAAACGCGAACGGAAAAAACGCCCACGGAAAAAACGCCAACATGATTCATTTAACATATGAACTATAGGCGTATCGTCGGTTGGGGGGGGGGGCACAAGGGGGGCTGTATCCCCCTTTCCTCCCACTTCGTCTAAAAATTTTTAAACGGACGTTTGTTTTAAAATTTAAAAGAAATTTCCTTTTCTGCTCTTAAATTCGACATGTGACCCCCCTCAAATCTTCATGTGACCCTCCAAATTTTCAGTTGGTCTGGGAGCGGTGATAATCCTTGTCTAAAAAAGCTATTGTTATCAAGTTTTCTAAGCATATTGTACATATGAACTATCGCAATCGGGAGAGGGGGTTACAGGGGGGGGGGTGTCCACTCTGTCCCCAAATCTTTTTATTTTAAACATTTGTTTGAAGGGTCGTTTTAACCGTTCCACTTAAAAATGCAAAAAGAACTCCAGTCTGTGACTTGAGAGAATATTTGTTTTTCTTAAAAAGAAAAAAAAGAACCAACAACTTTTCACTGTCAGACTAGCTTAATTTGAACAAGGTTATTTTTTATGCGATTCGTTTAAACAATTTTTCTCATTCCCAATAAGTTGTGGTTTTAAATTCTTTCTAAATACTAGGTTTTCTTTAAAATATTTATTTATTTATTTTTAATGCAATGCAAAGTATTTTATGCAAAAATGTTTTATTCGTTGAGCGAAAGTGAATAGTATTTCCCCTTTTCTTAATAATACTCTCACAGTTTAACATCAAGTTATATTAATTGTAATAATAGATTTATTGCATCTTTTTTTATTTTTTCTTGCTGTATTTTATTCATATATGAATAGTTCAATATTTGATAAGTTATCCTTCTAAATATTTATACTTTATCAGTCTTGCGTATTTCAGCAAGTTTTTTTTCAGTTTATCTTAAAAGTTTAATAAGCTGTAAGTTTTATAAAGAAGAGAGCTTTATAAGATATAAATTTATAGAGATAAAAATTTTTAAAAAATGTAATCAAGTAGCTTTCACATTGTAGAATAAATAATTTTTACTAATTTCCTCACAATTAGTAAAAGACTAATGTATAGATATAGGGTTCTGGCTTACCGCGCGGCCACTTTCTCCATCTGTAATGTGAATTCGGGTTAGGACCCCTCAAAAAGTCCTCCACCCGAGACATGTCTAAATTAAGCAGTCAATCCTTGTGTAGAAGGGGCCGTGGTAGCCCAGTGGTTAAGGAGTTGGATTCGTAACCGGAAGGTTGTGGGTTCGATACCGGCGTATCGCTAAAGACCACCGTGTACATGCGGCGTACGTGCACGTTAAATCCGTGGTTCCGAAAGTCCTCTCGGCGGTCGCTAGCAGTTTCCGAGGGGTGTCAATATTCAGAAGTCCCCCACCTTCTGATGAGGTTCCAAATTCTAGCGGGAAATTACGGGAAGGACGTATATGTAGCTCTAAGCGACACATTCAGTGACGCGAGCCAGTGGCGGATCCAGAAATTTTTTTTGGGAGGGGCTAAATTTTTTAAAAAGCTTATTTCACCCAATTAAAATGTACTATAAATCAAAATTTTAGTCTAAACCAGTGTATTAGGCTTTTGGAAGGGGCTAAGTAATAAAATAGGATCATTTTAGCTATTTAAAGTGTATATAATAAAGCCGAATGTTACCCTTGAGCAATCTCTTTTGGGGGGGGGCTGAAGCCCCCTAGCCCCTCCCCTGTATCCGCTACTGACCTCTCCTGGCAAACAATCCTTGTGTAGATCTGCCACAAAACATAAATAACTTTCATGATAATTTACAGTGAAAGTAAAAAGTTTAATATATTTAATATTAAATAAAAATCATAATCACTTCCAAACACTGTTATCGAGGTTGTCCTAAAAACCCTGACCTATAGAGTTTCCTTCTTTAAATGTTGATCATAGACATATAGAATAAATTACATAGTTATTTTATGGTATCAAATAAAATTTTCTGAATATTAAATGTAAATAAATAGAAACATGTATTTTTTATACATCCCTCTTTCTTCTAAGAAGGCTTACAGATATGTTTAATCAAAGTTGGTGAGGGGGCAATAAGCTTTGCTATATCAATAATAGCAAAAATATAATTATTAAAACTATTCTAACAAAACAAATTAACCATTAATTTTAATCAGTGTTATAAATAGCCAATATTTTATATAAGCCATGGTTGGTAAGGAATAAACTGAAGGTCAGAATTTATTACAGAGAACATGCATATTAAAACGGTGTGATAGGATATTCTTTTTTAGGGTGATCTTGGTAGGTGAGAGATGGTAAAAATTTTCGCAACTGCTACAATTTGTTGCGGAATGACTAGTTCTGGTCCTTGTCCTAAGAATACAAACAAATTGAACATTCAATTTGTTAAATTAGTAATTAATTAATTAAACTTGGTAAATTAATAATTCATTAATTAAACTATTTCTCTATTTTATTATGTTCAGGAGAATTTTTAAATCTCGTGCATTTTTAAAGTCTCCCCTTTTAAAGGTGAGAAGGTGTAAAGGCAAACACTCCCCCCCCTCCATTCTTTAAAAAAATTGTGATCAATTTCAGTTAATTAAAGGCACATGGCTCTAATCTACTATATATTTTGATTTTAATTTGTATATGTTTTAATGTCATTTATATAATTTACTAGCTGAAGTACCCGTTCTTCGCACGGGAATGAATGAACTTTTTGATATTACGATTTGTGGTGATTACTATTTATTGTAATAAAGAGATATAGCAAAATGGATATCGCTTTATATTGTGTTCAATAACCATGCATACCGAATTTCAAGGCAATCGTTTGTACGGTGCAGAAGGTCATGCGGCGTAGCGCAATCTAGTGGCGAGTTTCAGCAAAACGGATACGGCTGAAATATTCTTCGCATTCAGATATCGATGAATACGAAATTTCAGGACGATCGGCTGGACATCCCTGTGAAGTTCATGTGTTGACGCGACATCTAGTGGCAAATTATATCGGAAAATGGATAGCGCCAAACTCTTCCCCGTGTTCAAATATCTATGTATACCTATTTTCATAGCGCTCAGTTGCACAGTCAAGAAGTGATGCACTGCAGCGCGATCTAGTGGTTAATTAAAGTAATGATTTGCTACAGTGCCGTCAAGTGGCGAGTTATAGCAAAATGGATAACGCCAAAATATTCTCATTGTTCAAATAGCTATGTATACTGATTTTCATAGCGACCGTTTGAATGGTCAAGAATTTGGCCTGCTGCAGCGTCATCTAGTGGCGAGTTAAAATAATAATGCATTGCAGTGCTATCTAGTGGTGAGTAACATCAAAAGGAACACAGTTAGAATATATTCTTCGTGCTGAAATGTGGAAGTATAAGAAATTTTATGCCGGTCGGTCGAACGGTATAGAAGTTGATGCGTTGCAGCGCCATTTAGCGGCAAGTTACAGCAAAATGGATAGTGAAAAATATTCTCCGTGTTCTAATATCCGCGTGTACCAAATTTCATCGAAATCGGTTGGACGATATTCGCATAGTAAACGGCTAAACGGAATAGAATTCGACGTTCTGCTGCGCCACCTTGTGGCAAGTTAGAGGAAAACGGATAGCATAAAAAGCTTCTCAATGATAAAAGACTTAGGTGAACCAAATTTCATGGTGCAACGGTGCTAGAGTTTTTCAACCTCATACACACATACCAACATTCATTTTTATCTATAACCAGTGTCATTATATATCCCAGTCTCAAATAAAATCCAGTTTCAGTTTCAAATCTAAGCCTCGCCAAAGTGCCAACATACGCCATTGTGCAAGCGTTTTTTCAGGAAATCATTCGAAGCATTGACTTAGCAGCAATCAATATGGGAAATGGTTCGACCGCGAAAAAGTAAAGCAAGCCTTTATTTCAAAAGTGGAATCCCTTAATACAGCCGAAAATTTTAAAATTATCAACTATAACGTGTTTTATTCATCGTTACTCCGATGTAGTAAATGAGAAGATTTCAATTTTCTGAAATTTGGCGGAATTCCCCCAACTTAAATCAATGTACTCATTTGGCGAGAATTCTGGAGATAGATCGCTTGAAATCCCTTAACAACTGCATTATTTCTTCACGGATCATTAAAATTTAACGCTGTATTCTAATAAAACCTTTACACTTGTTTTCAAAAATCTATTTCCTTAAGCTCTCAATAAATTGCGCAAGCCGAAATCTGTGCAAACCGCTAGAACTCACTTTCTAAAAATCGGCATTTGAGCCATTTTATTTTTTCGCCAAACTAAAAAAAATTACCTATTAGCCTCGGAAATTTTCAATTCTTATTGTTTTGCGTATAAAACATTTCATTCCTGCTCCGATTTCCCATGCACACGATATTATAATTAAAAAAAATATAAACTAACAAAAAAAAATCATTATTATTCTTTTATTTTTACTTTGAGAATTTAAAACATCTTATTCGGCAAAATCGCCAGACATGGCAACCACGATCCTTATTTCACACTTTTTTCACTACAGGGGTTACAATTACGGAAAGCTTTTTGCGTAGAGAACATAAAAAATCTCTTAAATTCCGGGAACGGGTGGACTTTCAAAGTTTTAAAGTGGACTATGATTTATTCTATATTATTTTACATATCTGTGCAAAATTTCAGGCTGATATGTCCAATTTTGTGGATTTGTATACAACTCAAATCCACAAACAAACAAACAAACAAACAAATAAACAAACAAACAGAATTTCATTTTTATTTATAAGATTACTGTTTAGATCACATAAAACTAGGAAATAAAAATGATTTAAATACTCTAGCGGAGAAAAATCAAATGATTACGAGTTTAAATTTCATTCAAATTTTAATAAATCGTTTGAAATCAATTGAGTTTCTATTTAACGCTAAAAATACCCTTTTAAATAATTTTGAATATTTTGTTTTTAAAAAAATCTCAATACAATGATTGTATCTTTCTCAACAGAATAATTGATATAAAAATTATTTTTTTAAACTGTGACAAAATATATTTATTACCGCACACAGTGACGCACTCAGGATTTTGATTTAGGGGGGGGGGGGGTTACAAATACTGCCAAACTAGGTTATAAGTGACCTCGATTATAGCTATAACTCCATTATAACTTCAAAATATTCGTTACCACTTGCCCATAGAACACAAACCCAATCTTTTCATAGTCTTTTTTTCAACCAATATCTAATCTTACCAACTTTTAAAGTTAGAACTGGTAATTTATGCACTAACTGTAAGTATTTATTTAAAAACCAACACTCCCCCACTTTTAATTAATCCCCCCCCCCACAAAAAATTAGAAATAATTTGAAGACAATTTTTTAAGGTAAAATATTATAATTCGTTAGTGACAATTCTCAAAGTTTTTCACATCAAACACTCCAGGTTTAGGGGGGGGGGGCTTTAGCCCCCATAGCCCCCTCCGTGGGTGCGCCCATGACCGCACAGCTTTTAAATGTTTTTCTGGATATAATATTCTTGAATGTAAAATCTGTGCAGTACGAACCTCAACCTAAAAAAAAACCTGTTTGTTCATCTTGCCTTAGGCGTTTTCCGGTACGCTATCTCCCATAGTCCCCGGTCCCCATTGTCCAGGGAATCTCCCCTATTTCTTTCTTGGAAGGGACAAGGCTTTCATGACCTTGACTAGCTAAAAGCAATTAATTCCTTTTTATTTAATGTTGTAAATTTCCCTGATTAATATGAAGATATATGCTCTCAAAATATAAAAAGTGGCTCCTTTACTTCAAAAACAAAAGAATTTTGAGGCGGTCCAATATTTGATAAAATACCATTATCGTATTTACTGCAAAACAAAATAAGTTTATGTCAATATTTAAATAAAAATTATTATTCTGAGGGGGGGGATATTCTTTTTTTCTGGTTCGCGTTTCTACCGTTCGCGTTTTTTCCGTTTGGCGTTTTTTCCGTTCGCGTTTTTTCCGTTTGGCGTTTTTACCGTTCGCGTTTTTTCCTACATTCTCAAAAAGTTGACATCAGAAATTTATCAACTACTGCTGGTGTTAGCAAAAATCGAAGAAAGTCGCAAAAATATCCAGGCACGAATGGGTTAAAAAAAAGGTTTAGGAACACTCGCAACTGAAGACTCAAAAATCATGCGTCCATGATAAAAAGTGAAGAACGCTTACTTTTGCTGACATAAGCTCGAATGAAAAAGTAGTGAGACGGCATCTCCCCGCTCATGATCTTCACGGGCGGAAAATGTCTAGCCCGGCCCGGCATTTAATCAAAATAAAAAATTCAGACCCGGTCCAGCTCGTATATTAATCATGATTTAAGGAGGGGGGGGGGGGAGGAATCACAAGCCAATCGTTTGGTCTTGTCCAAATTTTAGGAGAGCAAAAATTTCCGGAAAGGCTCGATTTTGCAAGCGCAGAGGACCGTCTTTAAGAGTATACGCTTGTTCCGGTCCATTCTAGAAAATGCTGAGGTCAGCCCGTGCCTTGAATGAATCGTGCTGCAAAAGCCTGGGCCCGCACAGATCTCTACTAGAGATGAGACGGGCTCAGCCCGAGCCCGGGCCCGACTCGGGCTCTGTAATTCACGATTGCGTTCGGGCTCGTGAAAAATTTCTTCTTTGTTGAACATACTCCTTGAAACAGATTTTAAAAAATGATTCATGGGATAAATAGACGTACTTATTTCAAAAAATAGCGGCACGGGGGGCTAGAAGGTGTGTGAAGCTCCAAAATTTATTGTATCCTCTTATGTAGTAGTTAATTTTATTTGTCTTTAGCTGAAATTTCGGGCTCGGGCTTCAAAAAATGAGCCCGAACTCATCTCTAATCTCTACCCCCGGATTTCCGGATTATTTTGAAATGAAATATTCTATTAATTCAGACAGCCTACTGCAGCATCACAAGCCAATCGTTTGGTCTTGTCCAAATTTTAGGAGAGCAAAAATTTCCGGAAAGGCTCGATTTTGCAAGCGCAGAGGACCGTCTTTAAGAGTATACGCTTGTTCCGGTCCATTCTAGAAAATGCTGAGGTCAGCGCGTGCCTTGAATGAATCGTGCTGCAAAAGCCTGGGCCCGCACAGATCTCTACCCCCGCGACTACACCACTGGCAGCGGATTTCCAGATTATTTTGAAATGAAATATTCTATTAATTCAGACAGCCTAGATTCTGATTTCTAAACCGGTCATGCTTCCAATTTTCATTCTTGCTACGGGCCGGATCATAAACCGTGATTTTTTAGGGGCTGGGACGTCACCGTAATATACTGTTTTCTTTACGGACCGGTCTGGTTTAGATCAGGGGCGGCCCTGCGGTACATGACACCCACTCCACCCTGCAAACGTAGAAAAAGACGTCCCTTTTACTTTTTTCAAAATTGCTTTTATGGTTTTAAGTTGGAAATCGAGCCTCTTCATAAACAAAAAACGGTGCCCGTTGCGATGATTACTTGTTTGCCTATCTGGCCGGCCCTGATTGAGGTGACTAACAAAGCCCGACTGGTCCGATCCGGGGCGGGTAGAATGGCTTCGGAATGCAGCTTTCGTACGCAGTTTGAATCTTGCTTTACTGCTAACTGCTTTCCATACACGCTTTAAAAGATAAATGAGCGTGGCAAAAATTTAACAAAGAGTCAAAATGACGTATTCGGCGCAGACCAGCGCAAAAATCGGCTAAAAGCGCAGTTCGGCGCAATATTTGTGTTTCGGCGCACCCTGAAAGAGTCAAAATGACGTATTCGGCGCAAAAATCGGCTAAAAGCGCAGTTCGGCGCAAGAATTTGTGTTTCGGCGCAGAATTAACATCCCTGATTATTTCAATAATGACTGTTATGAGTATTTATTGACCTATCATCCGTAAATAAACATGCATTCGTCCACATAGTATTTTTTACAAAATTCACATTTCATCTTGTTGAATTAAAAACCAATTGCAGAATGCTAGACATCGAGCATAATAAGATGGATAAAGTGCTTGCGGTCCATGTATACAAAATGGATGCCAATTATGTTTTTCAGAATTCTATCAATTGATATTCTAGGTAGTCCCAAAGTCATGCTTACTTTTCGAATACTTGTATGTGGGTTGGTAGAAAAATACGGTATAATATCCGTTTCTTCGTTTTCATCGTACAAGTGATTTCTCCCAGGGTCAGGTTTTGGACGAAAAGCACCAGTAGTTCTCAATCGCCTCATCATCCAGTAACAAATATGTGAGAAATTTCAGGTGAATTCGGATATCGTCATCCGAATTCTCCAGCAGTTTCTGCATTATTTCTATTGCACTTAGAGAATATATCATTGTTAATTCAACATCTCATCATTTGTTAAAAAAACCATTATCAATACTTATATGTTTTTATTTCAAAAATATAAAACTAAATATTCCTGCATAATTTTTAATACACTATTTATTCTGATATGTGCAAGAAATTTGGTTGAGTTTTTCTATAAAGAGTTACTACTTGAAACAAACGAGTAAACTCAAAGAAATCATCTGCATTTCATTATGTAGTTGTTAAAAATTATTTTACCATAAACAGTTGAAATGGTTAAATACCACTTACAGAAAATAAAAAATCATCCAAGTTCATGAAAAATATGATAATTTTCAACGGAACCGTGAATTTACCCTAAAAACGCAAAAATGGCACTAATGTAAGTCTTTTCATACATTCTATCTTTTATAACAGCCACAAATTTCTATTTCTATTTTTGTATATGGTCCCATTGCACAGCACTGACTTCCATTTTCAATTAAGAATAACTCACCCAGTTTTAAAGTTACAGTTATGCGGTGTTTTCTATTAGTATTTTTGGATGGAAAATAAAAACTTTCTAATTGGGAATTGTTTCGTATGGGGATTGTATGAAAATGTAAAGAGTATAATTTTTTGTAAATGAATGAGATAACTTTTTTTCTTAATGGATTCTTATTTTCCACGTTATTTTGAACATTTTTTCAATTTATACCACCCACTTATCTCTAATAGATAAAGAATTAAAGCCCGAAACCACCTTTTTGGGACACCCTGTATAATATCAATTGTTTTTAGCTGATGCTGGTCTGCAAAATATACCCCCCCCCCCTGAACCACAGCTGTAAAAAGGTTGAGAAGTATTGGTCTAGTTCCTCATCAGATGATACGAGAGTTATGAATTAAAACACCCCTTGGAATCGCCGAGAGAGCTTTCAGAACCAGGAATTTAGCAAGCACATGTACAAACGGTCTTTAGTTGTAGTTAGGGAATCGAACCCACACCCCTTCGGCAACTAATCTAATACATTAATTACTGTACTTTTTTTATGAAACTCATTAAAATCTAATTATTCATATATGTTGAAGTAATATAAAATACTGAAGTTTTTTCTTCCCCCTGCCAAGTTTGAATCTCCCTTCACACACACACACAAAATGAAGGGGGTGCACAAATAAGCAAAAGAAACAAGAAATCAATAAAGATAAGCGCAAGAGTGATAAATAAAAATTAAAAGGATTTTACAATACTTCTTGGGGAAAGTTACATTCTGTGTTTTTCTAACCAAGGAAAATGCAACTGTGAGATGTAGGACCATGCAATAAATAAGACACATACATAAAAAGAGCAACAATTTCTGATTTATTTTAAGTAAAACAAATAAAATCATTTATTTGTACTAAATAACAATAATTGCATAGATTTATGGTACCCATGTGTGTGATGCATGCATCTACCACATGAACTTATACCATGGAACATATTCTGATGATACTCCTAAAACTGCAGTATAAAAAGCTTTATATCAAGACTACACACATGCTGTACAGTGATCTGAAGAGTCATATGATTTAGAAGTACATCATTTTATAAATAACATTACAGAACTGAACACATGCCATGATGCACAGTTTAACTGAGTTTTAAATGCATAAATTAGTCAAGTATTAAAAAGTTTTTTTTTTTAATCATCTTGTCAAAATTACTAGTTCACTAAAGTTTAGGAATTAAATAAAAATAAATGAATAAATAAATAAATTCAACAAAATAACAAGTTTGAAAATGCACCAAAAGCAAGTTAGGTACCACTATAATTTAAGTAGTAATAAATATTAAATATAATCAGTTAAAAGCGTGTTTTCTTTTGTGTTTATTTAAGTTTCAAAACAAAATTTTATAAACATTATTTGTTAAATCATAAAATATCATGCATTGATTTTCAAACTGCCAAGTACCTGAATGGAACATATGGTTTTGGTAGACACAGAACGTCAAAATATTCAACATTCATTTTTCCTCTTTCGAAATTAGTATTTGTCATTTACTAGATTGTCAAAAACCATAAAAAGTTCAGACCAAAAAGAATTAATCTCAGAATTATCTATATAAATAATGGCTATTATTATATAAAAAATATATACTTCCAGCAGACAGGAACTAACAAATTTGAATTGTCATATTAAAAAATAAATAAATATATTTAAAAAAAAAATTGGCTTTGTGATGTGGCTGATTTAAAGGATACAATACATCACAATTTGTGTTCCTACTTATTAATTATTCCTAAAAGAAATCAAAAGGATAATACTTCTTATTCAACACATATGGGGAAGGGGGAAAGTTGTACCAAAAGAAAGTACAGTTAAATAGTATTAAGGTGACTAGGATTTCATTTCATTATGCAAGGTATACATAAAAGTACATTATGTATACTTTTATGTATACTTGCATAATGAAATGAATACACTTAGAAGAGCTCCAATTACAAAACTAAAGAAATTACATTTTCTGGAAAAAATTAAATTCAAAATAACATTCTAACATTTGTTATATGTTTAATGGCATTGCCATCACTGAAACAAGGGGAGGCTGTGTGTCATTTTCTCCCTTTCCAAAACTCAAACGCGTTACAAAAGAATACTCCAAAATATTGTATTTAATTATTAGGTCAAGCAAATATAATGTTTCAAGTAAGGAGAATTCTTTTGTAAATATACGAATTTTGAAAAATTCAGTTGGGGGAGGTATGGTGTGGTGCCCCAAATATCTTTTATTTCTTTTCCTGGAGGGTGGTCGCATCAAACTTGCATAATTTTATAAATGTTACTTAAAATTTAATTTCTAGAAAAATGCTGTAAATTCTTTAACTCTGTAACTGTAACCCATCAAAGCTAACATTCTTTTGTGTACTCCCTGTATTCACGAGACGTGCAATCAAATGATTAAATGTGTAAATAATGTTAAGATTTTAGTTATTGAAACCTCTCACGAATGTATAAAAAATTATTTACTTAATAATAATGAAACAGAAAATAAACTATTCATTTTTAGCAGAAGCTTCTTTCTTTGTTTCAAATTCTAAAGAGGTATTTTAAAGAACACTTAATGGATTAAAAATATGTGTATATGTTCTCTTCTCATTATATGAATGTATAAAAAAATTACTTACTTAATAATAATGAAACAGAAAATAAACCATTCATTTTTAGCAGAAGCTTCCTTCTTTGTTTCAAATTCTAAAGAGGTATTTTAAAGAACACTTAATGGATTAAAAATATGTGTATATGTTCTCTTCTCATTAAGAAACTACAACAAAAACATATTTTTTATGATAATAATAAATAAATAAATTTGAACAGACTTGGCAGTGTGCAAATGTTAAAATATTCACTGCTGGTTGTATATTAAGGCTATTTATAATAAGTTTATGCTCTAAATCAACATATCTATGTCATGGAAGACTAAAATTAAATATTTTCATAAGGCAATATAATACAGGTCTTTTTAATTGCAGAAATAGTAAATATTTACAAGTTGCAGATGGAACAGAAAAATCTAAATTTTACATTTAAAAAAATTATTATTTTGGTTTATGTGTGCGGGAGACAGCTGTTATTCTTCAAAATATACTGAAATAAGAGTATATACAAATATTTAAACTCTAGGCACAGAATTTGATGATCTTGGGACTTAAGGATTCTATAAAAAAAAAATTTTAAATAAAATTATTGGCTTAGTATTTGAAATTTCTCTTTCCAAAATTAGATTTTTTTTTTTTTTTTTTTTTTTTTGAACTGTTGAATTCGAGTATTAAGTGAAAAAATTAGGTTGCCACAGAACTTATAAAACTTATCTCAGATTAGTGCATAGACCAGCCCCTAACAACATTTAAAAAATTCACAAACAATCACAATAGTAAAGAACTTTTACTGAAGTAAAACAATTCTCTTCACATTATAGTTAAAGCCACAGTTATTGTTTGTATGCTCCTAATCATATACTGTACTTATTTTACACCATTATTACAACTATAACATAAATACTTACCAGACTGTTCATTTTGAAAAAAAAAGAAATTAACTATTAAACTAGTTTGCTTTCAACAAATTTTAAAGTAAAAAGAGGCTTGGTTTTTCAGTATTTTAAAATATGGCATTCAATTTACAAAAATATCAGCTTATTAACCTTTTACAGGCCAATGTTCCCAATTGGGAACATCAGATTAAAAATTGAAATGTATCAATATCAACTTTAGCAGATATAATTAAAAGATGACCTGATTTTTTCAAATTGAAGTTGCATATCTATCATTAGTGAAAAACTAGGGGAGGAAAAAAACATAAAATAAAATTTCATACATTTTTCAGTTATCTTGGTACACCACTCTCCCTCCTTCAAATTTAATTCATACCTTTATTTGAATTTAAAAATAAATGTTTCATTAATTCTTAATATTTAACTCATTATTTAAACTACCCATAACTATATTCTGTTTTTGAAACCAATTTAAAATTAGTCATAAATGAACCATGTTCTCAATTGGGTGTTCCCAGTCAAAATTCCATAAAGTTTTTTTTTCCCATTTAAATGACTCATACCCTTTAACTAACGCATTAAAAGGCAAAATATACAAAAGAATAATTCTAAAGTATGCCTGGATCTGAATTCGGGCTGTAAAAGGTTAATGAAAGTAGTAAAAAAAAAAAAATCCATTAGAAAATGACATCTTGCCCTAAATTTTAAAAAAGTTTTCTTTGGTGGAGAAGTATTACAAAGATACTGAAATGATGGAAAGGTTTGTGAATAAACAAAATTTCTTTTCTTACATTTAGTGTTAGCCAGAATAGCTTTCTTTTTAAAAATTGTTCATCAAATGATATTTTCTGTTCCACCTTGTTGTACACCGAATAAGAGAAATTTAACATGCTTAATTCACCAAGTCAATTTATAACAACAAATTCAACTACGTTAGAATGAATATATGCAAAAACTTTTAAAATTTTCAATAGATTGAAAAGTTTCAGTCACTAGTCAACAAATTAAAAAGTTTTTTAAAGATAACAACCTCTAGAAATTTTATGAATAATGCATGGAATATCTACAGAAAAGATAAATGGATAAATGAATATTTAAAAAATAATTTACACATATAATGATAAATACATGAAATATGTATAAAGAGCTTTTGTTCATTATAAATACTTTTGTGACAATCAATAATGCATTCTGTTAGATGATCACACATACATGTATAGCTGAAACCACTGATGTAGAACAAATTACACATGCTAAAGTAACATAACCTGCATGTTACATAAATGCTGCCAATGAAAATTATTTACAAATATGTACAAAATAGAGATGCAGTGAATAGTGGCATGGTCAGATATTTGGCTATTCTTATAAAGGTTTATTTAAATCAGTGCCAACATTTTTTTGGTTGCATATTAATGAATACAGTTTATTCTCTACATCACAAATGTGAATATGAAGTTAAAAAAAAAAAAATGCCCTAGCATTTTAGAATAATTAAGATAATTCAGCAATTATTGGATTAACATGGGGGGGGGGAAATTAAAAGTTAGTATTGTAAATAGTTAAATTAAGTACATATTTCTTGTTAAACGTTACACTCTTTTATATATATATATATACTTTAGCATATATTAGAAAAAACGCCCCTCATTGTTATTATAGAATTAATGCTGCACAAGTATTAAACAACGTTTTCCATTAAGTGGCTTTCATAAGCGCTATGTAGCGTGTGTAATTGCTGTATTTTTATTACTTTTAAATAAGATTTAATTATATATATATATATATATAAAATGAAGATTTTCTCTCTCATTACAAATATATTTATATATTAACTAATAGCAAAATTTTACACTTTTACAATTGAAATAAGCTAGTTTCAAGACATTAAAATAAAAATATTTCTTTAATGAACTATTTATGAAAATAAATATAAAAACTCTTGGAAATATACATTCAGAGGGAGTAAATGGGAATTACATATATGTATATAGAAACTTTATATTATATACCACATGTATATTTAACACAGAAAATCAGGAGTGAAGAAAGCCAATACTTAACTCCTGAAAAAGAGGACTTATGGACATATTAAAATGTACAAAGAGATATTTGTTACTATAATGCAACACTAGTTAAGATAGTAGTAAACATAATCATTTTCCATTTAAAATAAATAAAAATGAATGTACTTACTACCAGGGGTCCACTTTTTCCCAAGGTCCTATTTTTGAGATTTTCAATTCTTAATTTTGGGAATTTCAACACTTATTTTTGAGAATTTTCCTACCAATTTTTAATAAAAGTCACTTTTCTTTATAATATATATATATATATATATATATATATATATATAAAAGAAGAAGAAACAGGTTAAAATGCCAATGAATGGCTGTTTTAATTTTTTTTTTTTTTTTTTTGGTGTGTGTGTGTGGTTTTTTTTTGTGTGTGTGTGATATGTAAGGGACTTTTTTAATCGGTTGTAATTTTGTGAAGGTGCCTCAAAATCGAACCAATATTTGTCTGCCTCGACCCCTGACTACTATTACATTAAAAGTAACAAATATTTCTGTGTATATTTTAGATGACCATTTCCTAGATGCTAATTCAAATACTACAGTACACTAAA
The DNA here is from genome assembly GCA_038373885.1 of Cheiracanthium punctorium. Lineage (NCBI taxonomy): Eukaryota > Metazoa > Arthropoda > Arachnida > Araneae > Cheiracanthiidae > Cheiracanthium > Cheiracanthium punctorium. The sequence continues at coordinate 278,295 of JAWZYV010011016.1, forward strand.
CACTAGAATTAAAGAGTTTATGATGTTCTATCAGTGAGGGTGTAGAGGGCAAGAAAAAACTGCACTATATGTCCAAAATGATTTTTACTGTAATTCTAGTTTAAAACTATATTTTTGTATGGTTTTTTAAGCACAAAATTGTTAAATAAATAATACTTTTTGTGTCTCAAATAGCTTAATATTTCACAATGAAAAAAAAAAAAAAATAATAACATTCCTTTTTATTTTGGCAAAAATCTGACACTTTGCTCAAGTTCTAGCCTAACATCCATTGCATCTCTAGCCCAAACTATTAGAAAAAGAATCTATATATTTTCTGAATGTACTTGTACATGTGCCAGTATATGCGAGCCTTTCATTTTCGTGTCTGCACCAAAGAGAAAGTCTGATTTGGCTTGCATAGATGGGCAGTCCATCTTTAATACAGACGGGGAGGCTGAGCACGTAGTGGACGGCACGCACGACACAGGAGAGGATGTGCGACTCCCGCTGCTCAGCGAGTGTACTGAAGGCACGTGGATGCTGTGCCTGTCTTTGCCTATCATGTGAGGCTCAAAGTAAGGGGCTAGTTCAGAGTCCTCATGGGGTGTCATTGTGCTGTACCCGTGATCACTGTCACCACCTGGAGGCCTGCGGTAGTTTGTTGACACACGATAGGGAGACACTACCACATGTTCCATGTGAGGTAATAGGTGAGAAACAGGAGCTACAAGAAAAGGAAAAAAAAAAAAAAAAAAAAAAATATATATATGATGCATTCATGTTTATTAGTGGTGTAATCAAGGAGAGACATTGGTAAAATCAGTGGTGGGAAAAACTACTTTTTTTTTTGTAGCAAACTACAACTACTTTTCGAAAAATGTAGTTAACTACTTCGCTACTTTTAGGAGATAAATTTTGCTAAAAAATTCAGTTTGCATTACGTTCATATTTAAGGATATTGATATCATAATTAGAAAAAAACTATTGATATCCTAAATAGATAAAACTATTGTTCTAATAAACAACTACCAGGGGAGCATCTGCCAGGGGTGGCAGCCCCCACCCCCCAAAAAAACTGTACAGCAATTATTAAAAAGGAGCTATTTTGAAACATTTCTTTTAATTTTAGAACAATAAAGTGTAAAATATACTGAATCGTCCCCCCCCCCCAACCTTTTGCTGAACCCTGATGGCACCGACCATAGAATATTTAGCATCCCTCTTCAAAACAAAGTATGTGCCATTGCAACATTGAATGCTAATCAAAGATTTCCTGATAATGAATGATAAATCCGACAACGATGTAAATCTTTGGTAATCATGAAGATTATTGATAAGTGTCCAACCATTTACGTACCTATTATTTTACACTGAAGGAGCCTTTAGATTCTGAGCATGGCTCTGTAACTTGGTACTGAGGACATTAATTATTATAAATTATAAGTTTTTAATATGCTTGGTTTTTATTGCCATTATCTCCTTTTTAATATTTACTTAGGTATTACTGTAGGATGAATTATCATAGTTTCAACAGTGTGATTTGCGAGCGTAAAATTAAAAACATTACTTAATTTCAATTAATAAACCAATCGTAAATAATTAGTATATTTATTTTTTCTAGCAGGTAACAAGTTTAAGTACAGAACATAAAAACTGTACAAATACAGTGGGCAGCTTGTACATAGGAACTGTGAAACTGCAGCATCTCCAGTTAAATATAAATATATTTTCTTTTTTTAATACTGGCACCTTGCACATTAAGTTTAAAATCAGTGCAATAACACAAATCCCCCCCCCCCCCACCAAAATATGTAAAATATAATAAAAATAGTCTGAATGGAACTGTACACAATATAGCTACCCGAAGCATTGCGCCTGATTCCTCTGCATCTGTGCTCCATTCAAGATGATATTCTCTGAGATAGGTAGAAAAAGCAGAGAGAAAACTGTATAATTCACAGTTCACAGCTCTACACGGGTAGTGCTCGGTTGTGAGGGGTCTAAAAATTTGGCAGAAAAAAGGAATGCAGAGTCTAGTTAAAGTAGTTTGGTGACTCATTTGGCTTGGTGTTTTTTTTTTTTTTTTTTTGCAATCTCCTTTCACTTTCACTGAAATGAAAATTGTACCCTTTTTAAATGTGAAAATTAAATTAAAATGAGTAAGAACTATCCATTTTCAAAAAGTTTATTTATACATATTTACCTATTATTTCTTTTTACACAGAGAGCATTAAGAATTCAGTAAAGGTAATAAAATTTATCGCAGAAGTTACGGAGTGAACATTTTTATTTGTAAAAGCGACATGATTTTCAAAGAAACAGTGTGCATTTTTGGCTTTTAAGGTACATGGTGCATCCATTGTTTCATGTAGGTTTAGCTAATTTAGGTAAAATTCAATTAAGTCATCTGCAACATAGCTGCGCTAATGCATTGTCCACATTTACAAAATGCAAGATAAAATAAAATAGCTGTCAACAGTATGTAATGTTATTTATGTGGTATATATATATTAATGCTGTAAATTAAACGAATTATATGATGTAGAAATCAGGCATTTTGAAAGAGATTATCTGCATATCTGAAGATCTTTCTTTTTAAGGTCGCCAGTGACACTGTGGTAGTTTTCGTGTCAGCATCGTTCAAAAAATATCAAACTTCAACTCATAAAAATTACCTATGTTACATCTTTACAATAAACATTTTTTGCTTGTTTGTTTAATTTATCTTGGTTAGGGTCACTATAAAGTACAATTGTTCAGCTTTAGTTTAATAAACCAGTTATTGATTCCATTTGTAGCATCACATGGATTTTTATAATTATTTTTGTACTCACTAAACGATAAATACATTCTAAAAAAAGATTATAAGCAAATAAACAGTGCAATTTAAGTGAACAAATCATAAAAGTAAATAATTCAAACTTTCTGGGAATGAGTCCCCACCCGCAAAACATTGTTCTACTCATTGATACACCCTTAAAGACACTAAAATAATGCAAACAATACATAATCAGGGCTCGCAGTGTCGATCGCCAATGTCGCAAATTGCGAAAATAAAATTAGTTTGGCGAAAGAAAATACGTTTTGTCTAAAATATTGACAATTGCTTTTCTTAATGATGACCGGAAAAATCTAATTTGGCGAAATGTTAAAAAGAGCCAGCTCAACCCCTGCATATTTCATAGAAGATATGTACAAGAAGTTGTCAAATCTAAAAGTAAAAGAGAATTATAAATAACTATAACAAATTGCCAAAAATATTTATTTGCTAGTTAGACTTTAAGGGTGTATCAATCAGTAAAACAATGTTTTGCGGGTGGGGACTCATTCCCAGAAAGTTTGAATTATTTACTTTTATGATTTGTTCACTTAGATTGCACTGTTTATTTCCCTATAATCTTTTTTTAGAATGTATTTATCGTTTAGTGAGCACAAAAATAATTATAAAAATCCATGTGATGCTACAAAATAAAATTAAGATAATGTGGAGGAAAAAAAAGAAGCTTGGTAAAAAGACACACACACACACATGCATGCGATCAGTGTAATTGAGTAAATGTGCAAAATCATTTTATATTTATTTAAAGACAGTCCAACTAACCTTTCTTGGGACATAGTCGATGTTAAATAAATTCTAATCAGCTTTAGTTTTGAAAAGCTACTTTCAGCAGATGCAACAGGTATTGGACCACCGAATAATTGGATCAACTGCTTATTCGAACCATATCATATCGAACAGAAACAAACGCTGTTATATAAACATGATATTTGTTTATTTGGACCAAAATTCCGCTTAACTGGACCATAGAACAAGAGAGTGAATAAGAAAAAGTTATCATAAGTCTCCTACGTAGAGCGGATATAAAGTCTTGAACTTTGAAATACAACCAATCAACTGAATAGGCCAAAAATCACAAGTTCTTGATAGTATCAAAAACAACTTTTTAAACAGGTGTTATCTAGTTTGGATATCTGTGTTCTGTGTTGGAGATGCATCAACCAAAGAAACTTGAGTAGAAAAATTGTGAAAGATGCAGCAGTGACACAAGGGAGGGGCCCAGGGGGTCTGGAGCCCAAATAAAGGAATTATCAATGTAGCTTGTAAGATCACCCTATAGATTTTAATATTTTAATACAGTACAAAACTTTATCTGATGAATTATAAATTTATCCTTTTAGCAGAAACATTAATGACACAAGACTCAGTCTGTATTAAATATATATTAAATTAAATATCAAAGCTTATTTTACATTCCATGCTGCTAGCAAGTAAAAAAAAAAACTGACAACTACTAATACTGTTACCACAGGCACATAACAAACTTGGTGTTGCCACAAGACAATAAAGACAGGGAAAAACATATATACACTGGTGGAAATATAATCACATAAATAAATAATTTCAACACTCCCCCTTGATTACATTTCTCTCAGTCCTATGCAAATTTTTTGGTTGAGCAAGGTTTTCCTTTGCACACTTTTAGTCAACATATCTGCAGCACTTGACCCAGAAGGCACATAAGTAAATGTCAACCGTTTTTCTTCAACCTTTTCACGCAAGAAAAAGTGCCTGAGTTCAATATGCTTATTTCGCTCAGAAGTAACATGGTTTTTAGCTAGAGAAATAGCACCTTGGTTATCCACAAATATATTCTGTGGAAATTTTAGCAACTGCTCATTTACTATTTCTTGCAAAAAGTTCTGAAACCACAGTACCTCCTTTGCTGCATGACACATTGAGAAATACTCAGCTTCAACAGTTGAAAGAGCTGTTGTCCTCTGTTTCTTGGAACTCCATGAAACAGCACCAACGGCAAGCAATACCATATACCCACTGAATGAACGTCGGTCGATTTTATCTCCAGCCCAGTCTGAATCACAGAATACTTCTCTTTCCAGTCTTTTGGAAGGTTAGCTTCAAGTTCTTGGTCTGCTTTAAGTAGATGAGTACATGCTGCACACCAGTCCAGTGTTCTTTACTTGGACAACGATTAAACTGACTCATGTAGGTGGTAGCAAAAGCTAAGTGTCAGGTCTTGTTCCCCATGCCAAGTACAAGAGCCCTCCAATTACTTGTCTGTATTTTAAAGCTCCTTCAGCATTTAACATACTGTCCTCAGATGCTTGCATATACTTTACACCTTGATCTAATGGTGTCAAAGCACCTTTAGCATTTGACATACCAGTTGATTCGAGCAACTCATTTATGTAAGAATTCTGGTCAAGAGTCATAGACTCATTTTTACTTCTAGTAATCTTAATTGATAACAAATGATGAATTTTTGCTAAATTCTTGACTTCGAAAACAGCACCTATCTCAGCCTTAAATTTCTGAATTGTAGTATACTTACTGGACATGACAAGTAAGTCATTTACATAGGCACCCACAATGAGATGTATTTGGTGGTTAACGTAAACACATGGGTCTGCTCTTGATCTGGTGAGATTTATAGAGTTTAGAAAAGCATCAAGGCACATGTTCCATTCTCTGCCTGATTGATGAAGACCATAAAGACTCTTCTTGAGTAGACAAACTTCTTCGCCTGGTTTTCCATTCAGGTCTAGCTGTGGTTGTTCCATGAAAATTGTTTCAGACAATTTTCCATTCAGGTATGCTGCTGTGATGTCCAGCTGGTGCACTTGCCAATCTTGTTCAACTGAGAATGCCAGTAAGGTTCTTATAGACTTTGGTTTTATTACAGGACAAAAGGTTTCCTTATAATCTATTCCTTCCACTTGGGTATAACCATGGGCAACAAGTCTTGCTTTATACCTTTGTATTTTTCCATCTTCATCAAATTTTCTCTTAAAGACCCATTTGCATTTTACAACTTTTCTATCTCTTGGCTTCGGTACTATTTTCCAAGTATTGTTTCGTTGCAAGTTTTCTAGCTCTTCTCTCATGGCTGTCTTCCATTTTTCTGCATCTGGACATGTTAAGGCTTCTTTCAATGTTTCAGGGTCATTTTGAAGTGCTTCCTTGGACATCACTGGATTTGGAACATCATGTTTGGGTTTCTTTAGCTGTCAAATGCATTCTTCCTTATCTACTATTCTATTTATTTCGGAAGTGTTTTCTTCATGCATCATGTCTTCCATAACATAATCTTTTGTCCATTTGGGTAGTTTGATTTGTCTTTTGGACCTGGTTTCTTTTGGTTCTGTCTTCTCAACTTCATTTTCTTGTGGATCTTCATATACGCTGGCTTCCTTCACATCATGTTCCTTTGATCTTCTTTCGTTTACTTGCTGAGGGGGCAATGTTAATACATTGTCTGTCATGGCAAGTTTCTCTTCAAATACAACGTCTCTCGAACAAATAACAGATCTGGTTTCTTTGATATAGATGTGGTATCGCTCATCCTCTATCATATCCGACAAGATAACCTTTTGTGGCCTTTTTGTCCATTTTCTCCCTCTTTTGAACTGGAAAATCAGCATACCAGACAGATCCTATAATCCGCATAGGCTTAATCCTAGGTTTCTTGTTCATCCATAGTTCAAAGGACTTGGGTTTTGTTCTGAGGTTTTTCCCGTTCTGTTCAGTATATAAATTGAAGTACTGATGAATTCTGCCTATAAAGATGCTGGGAAGTCTATTTCTTCATTTGAATATTTCAATGTTCTGGCCATTTCCACAACAGTTCGGTTCTCTCTCTTGGCACCGCCATTTTGTTGTGGCATGTATGGAGCCGACAACCTTTGACTTATTCCATGTTTCTTTAGAATTCTTCATATTTCTTGGTTATCGAATTCACCACTATTGTCGCTAAGTATTTCTTTAATGCTATGGCGAAGGTTTTTAGAATGAGCTATGAACTTTTCAAGTACATCCTTTACTTCTGACTTGTGCTTCAAGAAGAAATCATATCTAAATTTTGTATAATGATCTTTGAAGACAGTGAAGTATCTGTATTTTTGAAATGACTCTTCGAATGGTCCACATATGTCTGTTGAGATCAATTCTCCAGCTTTGGTAGGTTGCTTTCTCGCTCCAAATTTTAAACGGTGAGCTTTTCCATACACACAAGCTTCACATAATTTTGTATCAGCTTTGACCTTGATGTTCAATTCCTTTTCAATAATGGACTTGATATGCTGCTTATCTTGATGTCCCCACCTCTCATGATAAAGTTGTAGAATTGAATCATTACTCACAGTCATGTTCACATCGACATGGGTTTCTGGAACTAAGCTCTTCATAACTGCCTAGAAGAGACCACCTCCAACACTTTGTCTGCCATGCAGAACTACTTCACCATCAATTTTCAAATAGCAATCTTTAGAAGTTGATTCAAATACGCTGTTCTGGTTTCTATCTTGGGCAGCAAGAACAGAAAACAAGTTTTTGCTGATTTCTGGAACATACCAAACATTTTCTAGGCGTTTGATTTGGTTCTTTACCTTCACAGCTGTCATTACCCTAATGGCTCCTTTGCCAATTGCTGGTAATGTTTTACCTACTGTGATGTTGTGGGGATTTTCAAAGTTCTGAAACTCTACAAAGTAATAACTGTTATTTGTCACATGTTTTGAAGCTCCATTGTCAATAAACCAGTCTTCATTACTTTGTTTCGGCAGAAAACATTTCATCATCTACCGCTAAAAGTGTCATGTTTACTGCAGTATTATTATTATTACTTCTACTGGTACTCGGGTGGCTTGATTTCGCGGGTCTTCCGTCCGCTATCCACTTTTTGCACCTTTTAACCCAATGGCCCATTTCATGGCAGTAATTACATTTATTTGAATTTTTCTTGCTAGAAAATGATTTATGCTTTTTATTTACACTGGCAACTAATGATTCTTGATCATTAATTTCAGCTCCACTTGGATGTCTCTTTAGTTCTCTTTCATGTGTACATAACTGCGTTGTTAATTCGTCTTATGTTCTCTTATCATCACTTAGAAGTAGCCAACTTGACATGAATGAATGATAATTTGCAGGAAGGGTATCTAATATTTTGCAAATTAGCAACATTTCCGGAAGTTTATTTTCCTTCTTACTCTCCAGTCTGTTGTTCAGGTCATTCCATAAATTTTTCAATTTTGACAAATGATCTGCCATATCACCTTCTGACCAGCTAAATTTGAAGAATTGTAAGCACATACTGTATAGTTGTTTGTCCAACGAATCCTCAAAAATCTCGTGCGGCTCCAGCCAAACATCTCTTGCAAAGTTGAATCTCATGACCTTTTGTAACGTATCTTCGGTCATGGAATTAGTCAGAACCATCATAGCACTGTTATTTGCTTTCTTAAAATCATTTAAATCATTCTTGTATTTGATTTTGATCGCTTCGGCATCAGCTACATTCGATTCCTTAGGCTTCTCTAATCTTCTACAATATCCAAGGCGTCTGCATAATAATTTAGCACAAACTTTATTCTGTACTTCCACATAGGCCAGTCATTTTTACCTACTAAAGGCTTGACAGGGATTTTTCCGTGTTCCATTTTTAGCTTTAAAAAGTTCTGATCTATTAAAGTTATCACGTGCTGCTATGTCGTTAGGCTTAACGATCGCCGCTAAAGTTCGTTTTCATTTTGCTTATAATTCATGGCGCAATTGAACGTGCTGGTGGCCATAACCTGATGAATTATAAATTTATCCTTTTAGCAGAAACATTAATGGCACAAGACTCGGTAAATTAAATATCAAAGCTTATTTTACATTCCATGCTGCTAGCAAGTAAACAAACCTGACAAGTACTAAGTACTAATACTATTGCCACAGGCACATAACAAACTTGGTGTTGCCACAAAACAATAAAGACACGGAAAAACATATATACACTGGTGGAAATATAATTCCATAAATAAACGGCCTTAGTCTAAAACTGGGAAATGAAAAAATTGAAAATAAAAAAAAAATGCACTTATATTTTTATTGAAGATTATTTGATCAGACGCTGTCTATAATTGGCAGCCCTAGTTTCACCTAATGGGAAAGCCATCCCTGATTACAAGCTTCTGATTTGCATTATTGAGGAGATAAAAGTATTAAATAATCCTGCACTTAAGAGACAGAAAAAAAAAAAAAAAAAAATATAAAAGCCTGCTGAATAGAGACTCAGCTATTAGTGTAAGTACAAGAACTCAACAATGTATGACATTTAAGCCAAAGCATCTACATGTGCACATGCAATCAGTTTGAAAGGTAAAAGTTTTTCGTACCAGAATTCATTGGTTCCTGGAAAGGTTCTGTTTCATCTGGCTCATTATTCAGTTGAGTCATACGGAAGTTTGCTTCATCTGGTATGGAAGATCCAAAGTGGGAGGAATTGCTCCTTAAGTGATTACGGTAACAGTATACAGCCACAGCAAAGACAATGAAGAAAATGATGAATGCTCCGGCGACAGGGCCCACTGGAGTACTTTTCAGAGTGAGAAATTCTCCTTCCGGCAAACTTTCTATAGTAAATAATTAAATACTCAGTTAAATAAATACCAACTTCAATGAGGCCCATAAAACTGAAAAAACACAATGTTTGCAAATAATGTAATTTTTAACTACCTAATTTACTTGCATTTATCAGTATTTTGAAAATTTATTACACTAAAAAATAAACTTCAGGATGAATTTATAGATATCTGAGCTGGTTTAAAAGTTTCCACTTTAATTATGAAAAACGTATAATTTAGTACAAGTTGTATATATATATATATATATATATATATATTCATTTTAAAGACAAAAAAAAAAAACTTAATTTGCAATAATATATACAGTGTGTCCCAAAATGGTGGCATTGGGTTTTAATTCTTTATCTATTAGAGATAAGTGTGTGGGTAATGTAAATTAAAAAAAAAAAAAAAATGTTCAAAATAAGTTCAGAAAAAAAGATTACGGTATGAAAAAATTCCTCTTGTTAATTTAAAAAATGTTATACTTTTTAAATTTGTATATGACCGCCGTACAAAAAATTCTCAATTAGTAAAATGTGCCCCATACACTAATGAGAAAACACTTGAGAATTATATCCTTAAAAGTGTCAGAGATATGAAGATAAATATAACTCTGAGGAGTCAATTTTTTCTTGTTCCATAAAACACATCTTTGAAATTGAAATCCATCTTAAAATCGCCTGCTAAAACTGTTTTACAATCTTCACAAAGCATATTCCAACTATACTTCACCATTTTAAATACAGTTTGGAATGGGCATCATAATCCATGAGAGTGCCGTGTTTGTCTTTTTTGTAGCGTTGACTCTAGATTAATTTGGCAGGGCGCAGCGCCCAGCGACCATTTTGCCGTCTTTTTAGTTCCAGGCGGTGCTAAACCGGGCAGCTATAAAACACATCTTTTGAATCTACATTTATCTTAAAATCACCTACTAAAACTGTTTTACAATCTTCGCCAAGCATATTCCAACTATACTTAAAAATTTTTAATACTGTTTGGAAGGGGCATCATACAGGAGTGTACCGTGTTTGCCTGTCTTGTTCAATAAAACCCATCTTTGGAATTAAAATCTATCTTAAAGCCACCTACTAAAACTATTTTACAATCTTTACCAAGTATATTAAAACTATACTTCACCGTTTTAAATATTTTTTTGAATGTGCATCATAATCCATAAGTGCGCCGTGTTTGTTTTTCTTGGGCTGATTTCTACTTCAATGTCTCCACTCTCGCCTTGGTGGCAATAATCAAACATATGCAAGTTGCTAGGGCGTTTTTTGTATTTATGTGGCAACCATAATTTAATTAAAATGGCGATTTGGAACAACCTGTAAGTATATCAGACGTATAGCATTCCGTTACATTTTTATTTTGGGTTGCCAATTAATGCTGTTTTAATAATTAAGTGTCTTCCAATTCCTTAACTGGTGCGCTTATCGCTAATTTGTTCACTTTAGTTTTCATCTAGTTCTTTTGGGAGCGTTGAAACTTGTGCATAACTCCTAGAGACCCATGGCTGCAAAGCTCGCCAAATTGCGGCGATTTTTTAAGGTTGGTGAGGGTGGGTGGATATTAAAATAGGAATCAACTCTTTCTTGTACCATATAACACATATTCAAAGTCAAAATCTATCTTAAAATTGCCTACTGAAACTGTTTTACAATCTTCGCGAGACATATTCCAACTATACTTCAATAATCCATGAGTGTGCCGTGTTTGTCTGACTTGTTCCATAAAACACATCTTTGGAATCAAAATCTATATTAAAATCCTACTAAAACTGTTTGACAAACTCCGAAAAGCATAGTCCAACTATCCTCTACCATTTTAAATACTGTTTGGAATGGGCATCATAATCCATGAGTGTACCGTGTTTGTTTTTCTTGTTCCATAAAACATATTTTTGGAATCAAAATCTATCTTAAAATTGCCCACTGAAACTGTTTTACAATCTTCACCAAGCATATTCCAATTAAACTTCACCATTTTAAATGCTGTTAGGAATGGGCATCATAATGCAGGAGTGTGCCGTGTTTGTTTTGTTCCATAAAACCCATCTTTGTAATTGAAATCTATCTTAAAACTGCCTACTAAAACTATTTTACTACCTTCACCAAGTATATTCCAACTATACTTCACCATTTTAAATATTGTTTCGAATGTGCATCATAATCCATGAGTGTGCTGTGTTTGTCTTTGGTTGATTCCTACTTTAACGCCCCAACTCTCACCAAGGTGGCGATCATTAAACATAGAGTAACCATGACGATTTTTTGTATTTATGTGGCAATTGTAATTTAGAATTAAAATGGCGATTTGGAACAACCTGTAAGTACAGCATTCCGTTACATTTTTATTTTGGGTTGCCAATTAATGCAGTTTTAATAATTAAGTGTCTTCAAATTCCTTAACTAGTGCATTTATCACTAATTTGTTCACTTTAGTTCTCATCTAGTTCTTTTGGGCCATCATAACTCCTGGAGACTCATCACTGCAAAGCTCGCCAAATTGTGGCAATTTTTTAGGTTGGCGAGAGTGTGGGCGTTAAAATAGGAATCAACTCTTTCTTGTACCATAAAAAACATATTTGAAATCGAAATCTATCTTAAATTGTTGAATCGCTTACTGAAATTGTTTTACAATCTTTGTGAGACATATTCCAATTATACTTAAATAATCCATGAGTGTGCCGTGTTTGTCTTTCTTGTTCCATAAAACACATCTTTGGAATCAAAATCTATATTAAAATCCTACCCCTACCTAGACCCCTCCCCCTCTTAACACGGAAGATATTTTGTTATGGGAATCCGTGTTGTACGGGTCCTGAGCTATACTACAACTTGAGTGCGGACTCCGCTTATAATCGCTGGAAAAATTATTTGCACTCTTAAGAAACACAATGATTTTCAATGTTGCCATTCAAAAGTTATATTAATTAGGAGCTAAAGCATAATAAAATCAGAACATCTGTTTCAGCTGTATTTTTAATAATGTAAAACCTATTGGACACCTTGCAAATTTGCCACCCATGGCGATTTTTCATTATTTGGCGACTTGCGTACATGTAAAGTTAATAAAAGCTACGGAACAGATAGGATAGCTTGCCACCAATGGCGACTTTTCATTATTTGGCGATTTACACATGCTCACAACCTATAATTACTGTTCATGTAAGGTTACCGGAAAACCGTTATCCATATTTTCATTTACATAATCGTTTGCAGATTGGCGTACTTAACACCACGAATTATACCATCTCATCGCGCTAGCAAATATCCAAAGTGTACTGTAACTGCTATAATGGCATAGTTAACGCCGCCAAATATTTCTACTGGTAGCAGATAATCCAGCTGGACAAGAACCGGCTTTAAAATAATCTGCATTTTAATTATTTTTCATTTTCAAGATATTAGTTATTCTGTTTTGGAAAAACGAATAATCGCTAATTCTAAACTCCTGTTGTCAAAGCAAACTTACTATTTGAAAATTGTCAACTTTGTGTAACACATTTTGAGTTACTTATTTCATATAGTTTTTATTTTAGCGTAAAATGGGCATAATTCTAACTCATGTTTGTAAATTTCATGCAATTCTAGATATTTGGAAACGCTTTGTTGCAAAGGAATGAATGATTTTATACCAAATCTGGCAACCATTCGGTTTATTTTTTCAGTTTTTTATTAATATCTTCTAAAATAATTCGATTTTTGAAATTTAAATCAGCTTAGCAGATTCCTCGGAATTTTTCGAATCTGTGGGCACCTTAGTCGAAACTCAAATCTCCACGGTTTAGGAGGAGATACGCTGACAAGCTTTTGACAGCGGCCTTTACTTTTTTTTACAATAGAGAGATAATTTAGCACCAGTATTTTGAATTTTTTTTTTTTTTTTGGTATCATGTAGCATTTTAAATACTGTTTGGAATGGGCATCATAATCCAGGGGGGGGGGGTGTTATCGGGATATCCCCCCCCCCCCCCCCGAAAAATTTTCCTGGCTGCGCGCCTGTCATAATCCACGAGTATGCCGTGTGTTCCTTCATTGCTCCATAACACACTTATTCAGAATTGAAATCTATATTAAAATCGCCAACCAAAACTGTTTAACAATTTGGAAAGTGTATGATAATCTATGAGTGTACTGTATTTGTCTCCTCTGTTCCATAAAACACTTCTTCGGAATCGAAATCTAGATTAAAAAGATGATCGAGGACTATACATAATTTTGAATATATATATTTATTGCTAGAGTGGAAAAAAAGATTTTCTTTCGTAATTTCTGTATGACCCATGAAATGTGATCATTTGATGTGATTTTTTCCCTTCGAGAGCCATTGAAAAGTGGTTTAAGTCAGCGATATTTTTATATTCATATCTCTGACACTTTTTAATGATATAGTTCTCAAACTTGGTATATCACCTCATTAGTGTATGGGACACATTTTACTAACTGGGAATTTTTCTGTATGGGGGAGGGGAGGGGGTCGTATACAAATTTAAAAAGTGTAACTTTTTGAAAATTAATGAGAGGAATTTTTTCTTAACACTTATTTCCGAACTTATTTTGAATATTTTTTCCACTTATCACCTTTTTGGGACACCCTGTACAATGCCAGTCTGAGAAATGATTCTTTAAAAAAACAACTCATCTCACACTTAGTTCTTGTTAAATTAAAAAAAAAAAGACAGATTCTAATGTTCTCCTACTAGCTGTATTACACTCTCATAATGAGACCACAAACTTACCATAACCCCCCATAAATGTACATGTTTTAAATTTCCACAAAAAGTATTAGATACAGAATTGTTGACATTCTAAATGTTTTTCGGTCTCTTCAAGGGCGGATTAAAGGGGGGGGGGGCAAGAAAAAAGAAATTAATGTAAAAGATCCTATTTTACTTCCATAAAATGGATGTATATGTCAAACTTGCATTAACTGTCACTGGATCTCTTACATAATTTGCTTACTTAGTAACATTTAAGAATTTGAATCCCCCCCCTCTCCACGTTAAATATATATATTTTTTAATTTTAAGCAGTCCTACCATGCATTAAAATTAAAATCATCCCATGCTTTTAAAGGTTTTACAAATTCCAACTGAAAGTATATTTTTCAATTTTAGTAAAATGTGCAATTTTTCAACCACACCCACAAAAAGTAAGCTTCAGTAGATCTAACAATTAAATCTACACAGGATAACTTACCAACAATTTCATCAGCATATGGTGTCTGTGCTCCCAGAACCCCACCAAAACATCTACGTTGCTCAGTGCAAAATTTCTTCGGCAGAGGTGAGATGCCATCCGAGTCCAGGCGACACCATTCACAGCCCAATATACCAATGCAGTCCCTAAAGCAGTGTGATATAACATACGGACTAAGCATATCAAAGTTAAAGAATGAGTTTTAATACAATTTATAAGCACACTGAATTTCCTTTTTACATGGTGGATAAGTACTATGCAATGCTGTGTAAAGAAAGTATACCATGTAAATAGGTTTCTTTGTATAAAAATCAATTCAGGATATAACGAAGTAAAATGTAATTTAATTTATTGCATATAAATTTCATTACAATTTTTTAAAATAAAAAAAATACTGTAAAAGATCATGACAAAGACTTTTTATTCTATTAGATTACAGACATTTGTTTGTTTACACATATTTGGTATATCACTTTCATCACTTGAGATATACAGAGCCTGTGTAATATTTTTCTTTTCTCAGATTGTTGGGTTTACTGAATCAAAAATTCCAATACCTGCCAGTATGTTTCTTTTATGACACTTGGTATCAAGCCATACAAACAGTGCACAGTGTTATTTTGAAACCATGTAAAATTAGGCATATAGTTATCTTTAAAGTAGAAAGAACATTCAGAAAACAGTACCTGTTTGAAAATTTAAAAAAAATTGCAACAAGCGTTTTTCATTTTAGCACTAAGTATGTGCATTAAGGTATTTTCCACATAGTCACCCCCTACATTTACCTTTTCGTCATACCAAAAAAAAAAAAAAAAAAATTCTATGCATTCATAGTACACTTTTGTTGTGATCTACCAACCTTTAATTATCAACTTTTTACAAAAGTAAAGCAATTTTTGGGTGGAAAAAATTTGGTGAGTGACAATGAGCTGAAGCAAACAGTCCTTACATTTTAGAATGGATTGCCAGTGGAGATGTACGATGAAAGCATAAAAAATCTTGTTTTACAGTACTAGGGGCCAAGGCCCACAGACTCGCTACGCTCGCTTTTCGTATGACGCACTCGGCCCCTAATCAGGCTTATTCGTAAAAAAGACAATTTCAACAGACAAAACCTGAAGATTGGATCAGATAGAATGTTATTAAGCTACACATTGCTTGGCTCTTGCATGTTCATTGGTACATAAAAATTTAAACTCCACACTACAATAGACCCCCTCCCCCTCATAACACGGAATATATTTTGTTATGGGAATCCGTGTTGTACGGGTCCTGAGCTATACTCCACCTAGAGTGCGGACTCCGCCTGTAATGGCTGGAAAAATTATTTGCACTCCTCAGAAACACAATGATGTTTAATGTTGCCATTTAAAAGTTATATTAATTAGGAGCTAAAGCATAATAAAATCAGAACATATGTTTCAGCTGTATTTTTAACAATGTAAAACCTATTGGACACATTGCGAATTTGCCACCCATGGCGATTTTTCATTATTTGGAGACTTGCGTATATGTAAAGTTAATAAAAGCTACGGAACAGATAGAATAGCCTGCCACCAATGACGACTTTTCATTATTTGGCGATTTACACATGCTCACAACCTATAATTACTGTTCATTTAAGGTTACCGGAAAACCGTTATCCATATTTTCATTTACATAATCATTTGCAGATTGGCGTACTCAACACCACGAATTATACCATCTCGTCGTGCTAGCAAATATCCAAAGTGTACTATAACTGCTATAATGGCATAGTTAACGCCGCCAAATATTTCTACTGTTAGCAAATAATCCAGCTGGACAAGAACCGGCTTTAAAATAATCTACATTTTAATTATTTTTCATTTTCAAGATATTAGTTATTCTGTTTGGGAAAAAAAAATAATCGCTAATTCTAAACTTCTGTTGTCTAAGCGAACTTACTATTTGAAAATTGTCAACTTTGTGTAACACATTTTGAGTTACTTATTTCATATAGTTTTTATTTTGGCGTAAAATGGGCATAATTCTAACTCATGTTTGTAAATTTCGCACGATTCTAGATACTTGGAAACGCTTTGTTGCAAAGGAATGAATGATTTTATGCCAAATCTAGCAACCATTCGGTTTATTTTTTCAGTTTTTTATTAATATCTTCTAAAATAATTCGATTTTTGAAATTTAAATCAGCTTAGCAGGTTCCTTGGAATTTTTCGAATCTGTGGGCACCTTAGTCGAAACTCAAATCTCTACAGTTTAGGAGGAGATATGTCCACAAGCTTTGGCAGCGCCAGCGGCCTTTACTTTTTTTTAGAATAGGGAGATAAGTGTACAAGTTGACTATGTGGAAAAACAGCATAATGTATGCACATGTAAAAAAAAAAAAAAAAAAAGTTGTAATGCAAAATCTGTTAGCTACTTTTTAATTCTGAAATCGATACAACATTCTGGACATCTCTCATATTTCTCTCTTGTTATATAAAAAGCGTATATGGAAAAATTAAAAATGTAGCAGTTTTGCTGAATTTGGAGCAAAAATGTACAAAAACGATCTTTTGACAGATTGGCCCATCAGGATTGATTTGGCACAATTTGGAGCAATTGGAGCCCTAGTACATCCTTGTTAATGACATAAAAGTATATCATTAAAATCAAAAATTAAAGCTATTTTGGAAATAGCAAAGGAAGAATCAATGATATTTGAGAACCAGCATAACTCTGAATCCATGTAAGGTGAGGTATTACTGTACTTAAAAACTCCAATTCATACCATTAAATTTCAAAATATATACTTTTATTTTTTGTAGTGAAAAGAAAAAATGATTATTGAAGCAAAAACTTAATTGATACTCACTCTGCTTCCATTCGAGATGAGCAGTGAGGTTCATAACATGGCTGCAATGCATCTAAAATATTCAAATCAATCACAGGTAGATGTGGTTGCTCAGGAAAGTGTGGGCAAGTTGGATATCTACAAAATATTGATTTCTTTAGCTAATTTTAAATACAAAAGATTACAAAAGGCTGCAGGTTAATTGTTTAACAACATTTTATTATTCTTTCAGTAATTGCATAATGTACCAATTTATAATGCAGCTTGAAAACAATGACACTTACGAGTCTGTATAATAAGAACTCTAAGTTGCATAAAAGTGTTTGCTCATTATACACTGTCTATCAATAAGTATTTCAGAGTAAGAACATTCAAATTCAGTAAGAAAGTTCAGTTCAAATTCAGTAAGAACATTCAAATCTTTTATTTAGAACTATTTGTAACATCTAACTGTGCATCTCTCCCCCCCCCCCCCAATTCCTACTATTAGTTCACACTCTCCCTATATACACTGTCTACCAATAAGTATTTGGACACCTAAGATAGAAAAGAAAAACTAACTTTATTAAAAATCAATAGTTGGTAGAGCCTCCACAAGAGGCAATTACAGCGTGAACCCTCCGGGGCATACTTTCCACAAGTCTTTGTATTACAGCTAGTGGTATTGTCTTCCACTTGGCTTGGAGTAGACATAGAAGTTCCTTCACCGATTTTGGACGGGTAGCGCACCCCTTAATTCAGCGATCCAACTCGTCCCAGAGGTTCTCGATAGAGTTCATATCTGGGCTATCGGCAGGGCAGTCCATTCAATGAACTCCATTGGCACCATACCAAGCCTTGGTTAACCTCGAAACATTACAACTGGCATTGTCGTCCTGAAAGTAACAGAGGTCCAACCTGTAAAACTGCCACAACGTAGGAAGCACATTGTCATCCAAAATAGTGCAGTAGGCATCGGTGTTGAGCTTACCATGAATGGGGACCAAGGGTCCCAGTCCATATCAGGAGAAAGACCACCAGACTATAATTCCACCTCTGCCGAACTTGACTGTTGGCACAACGCATTCTGGCAGGAGATGTTCTCCAGGCAGACGCCAGACTCAGACCCCGCCATCCGAACGGTAAAGGGTGAACCTTGATTCGTCGCTCCAAAGAACCCTTTTCCACTGATCTAGGGTCCAATTTCGATGTGCTTTGCACCACATTAACTGAGCAGCGTGGTTGGACTTTGTGATCAAAGGCTTATGGGCAGCAGCACCACCATGAAAACCAAGCAGATGTGCTTCGTTATGGATGGCATTCATTGAAACAATACTCCCGGATGAGGGCCATCGGTTGGGTGTGGTTCTTCCGAATTTCTCTGGACAGCACTCGTCGGTTTCTATCTCCCAGTTTCGTTGGTCTGCCGACTCGGGACACATCCCGACACTCAACACTTACCTTCCACTTCTTAATCACATAGGCCACTGTTGATTTTGGGTACTTCAGATCGCTAGATATGTCCCTTAAGGATCGGCCGCATTTGTGATACCCGATAATTATACCTTTCTCAAAATCAGAGAGCTCAAAACTGCACGGCATCTTGCAAGCGACTAATGTTGATGCTGTTTCTTATACGATATATACTGGCGGAGGCCGTGACATACCTCAGGACCGCAGATATCGTCATTTGCATAGGTGTCCAAATACTTATTGGTAGACAGTTTTCAGTTCCCTGTGTTCTTTACGTCGAAGGGCTTGGACTGAAGAAGTTCAAAACAATTTTTGAACGAAACGCGTATCCTCTTTCCTTTTACTTCTTATGTGTGTTTTTTACAAAGTTTTTTAATTACTTTATCGTTTAACACCAGTATTTTGAGTGTTTTTTCAGACAGTGTATATGTAAAACACAGACATTGATTTTTTTTCTTTTAAAAATAGTTTATTTAATAATTAGTAAACAGCTTAACTAATTACCTGTTGCTGTCATTGATTAATTGCCCAGAACATAAATCCATTTTTAGAGGACACTCACAAGGACATTCACATTCAGTTGGTTCCATTCGATGACAATTTAAACATAAACGGTCCGTCTAAAAAATAAAATAAAATAAAAAATACAAAGCAGGGAAAAAAATTACTAACAAATAGCTTCTTAGGTGGTGACCCATACTGAAAAGTAACTATTAAATGGCAAAAACTGCTTTTTTTAGTAAGAGATTTCAGAAATTTACCAAGATATAACAATAATACTGCTCACAAATAGGTCTGTTCTTATTTTTTTTTTTTTTTAAAGTACTTTGTTTTGCATAGAAAGCATACAAAAAATTTCAACTAAATAGGCATGTATCTAAGTGGAAAAATTAAAGGACAATAATATAAATAATTGGTGATTGGATTCTTGTACAGGCAAGATTTTTTTAAGCTCCAGAGCTTAAGGCTACAGGTATTTAGGATTTTGAATGTGCCAAAAAGTACATATCAGATACATGCTATATCAAAATGGCTAAAATTTTTTATTTGGGAATACCTTATTCCCCCATACACGATATATATTTCGGTTACACACATAACCATCTTCAGTCGTTTCTGGATCTCTCACTAATGGCGGCTTCTTTTTATATCTTCTTCGTTCTTCTTCTTGAAAGTTTGATGCATGACGTCATCCCATGATTGGTCGATTGTATGAAGCGTATCGTTGATGCTGCCCTCTGTCGTCAATATTTCTAAGCTCTCACGAATGTAGGCATATATACTATTTTTAAAGTTGGCTATTTAAAAAAAAAAAAAAAGCCAACTTTAAAAATAGTATATATGCCTACATTCGTGAGAGCTTAGAAATATTGACGACAGAGGGCAGCATCAACGATACGCTTCATACAATCGACCAATCATGGGATGACGTCATGCATCGAACTTTCAAGAAGAAGAACGAAGAAGATATAAAAAGAAGCCGCCATTAGTGAGAGATCCAGAAACGACTGAAGATGGTTATGTGTGTAACCGAAATATATATCGTGTACGGGGGAATAAGGTATTCCCAAATAAAAAATTTTAACTAATTAATCCGCCGTATTAAATAATGTTTTATGTGTTTTTATTATCAAAATGGCTACTAAAATTCTGAAAGTAAATTTCCTGACTTTTGGGAGCTCTTGGATAAAAAAAAATTCTAGAACATTTAAGTATTTTACTTTGGGAAATCATTCAACAGAGCACCCCACTCTTATAGCTAAATGTTTTGCTATAATTTATTGAAACCAATTTTTAATTGTAATATAATTCATGCACTTATGCTAGATAGAAAAAAAATATTGTGAGTTTATATATTACATAAAATACATCAGTAAATATATGTTAAGTAAGACACTGGCTGGTACAGATTCAACCATTATAGACCAATACTGCTTGTGATACTGGAATATTTACGTGATGTATCTGAAATCTGTGTGCAATTTTATGCTCTAAATTTTAAAAAAATATTTATCTTTTGGTCTACTACACTTTCAATCCAGGAAAAAATTTTATTACTGATTACAGATGAACAGCTTTTGTCCCCCTGTCACAAGAAACCCTTCAGTGCAGAATGTAGAACAGGAGCGAGCATTGCATACTCCACAAACATTCTGACTCATTTTTTTTTTTTTTTTTGTTTAACAAAGAGAGGAGGAAAAAACCACCAAGAAATTTTTACATGAAGAAAAAATTTATTCTTTAAGTGAATTTTTCTGATCCATTTTGCACTTTCCACGGTCTTTTTCTAGACTTTACTGATCTATCTCTCATTTTCCTGGTTTTTACCAGACTTTTAAAAATTTTCCTGACTGGGAACACTCTGTATAATCAGGGTGTCCTAAAAAGGTGGTAACCGGCTTTAATTCTTTATTTATTAGAGATAAGTGGACAGCGTAAATTTAAAAAATGTTCAAAATAAGGTCGGAAAAAAGATTACGCTTTGAAAAAAAAATTCTTAGTTAGTAAACTGTGTCCCATACACTAATGAGGTGACACACAAATTTTGAGAATTATATTTGTAAAAGTCTTAAAAATAATATATTGTTAATAAAAAATTTCCCTCGTTAATTTTCAAAAAGTTACACTTCTTAAATTTTTATACAACCCCCATACAAAACACTTCCCAATTAGTAAAATGTGTCCCATACACTAAAAAGGTGACATAAAATTTGAGAAATATACCTTAAAAAATGTCAGATATGAAGATAAATGTAAAGCTGACTGAAATGACTTTTCAATATCTCTTGAAGATAAAATATCATGTTGAATGATTGCATTTCAGGGGTTGCACAGAAGTTATGAAAGAAAATCTTTTTTTCTACTCTAGGAATAAACGTTTACACACAAGATCATGTATGCCCCCGATCTCTTTTCGTTAAAGATATCGATGCAACTTTGTATGATGAAAGGCTCAAATTTGGTACATCACCTCATTAGTGTAAGGTGCCCATTTTATAAACTAGTAATATTTTTTGTATGGTGGTTGTATAAAAGTTTTAAAAAAGTAACTTTTTCAAAATTAACTAGAGGAAATTTTTCTTAATGGAGTATTATTTCCAACCTTATTTTGAACATCTTTTCCATTTACATTGTCCACTTATCTCTAACAGATAAAGAATTAAATCCCATTACCACCTTTTGGGAACACCTGGTATATTACAATTTTTTTCGGAAAAAAAGTTCAGGGGCTTTCAGAGAATTTCATCCACCTCTCCTCTTCCCCATCTCGGTTCAGGAACAAATTTTTTGTTAAAAGCATGACAGACATATATATTTTTGGGAAGTAGGGTTATGCTTTTACTCTTTTTATTTTCATATGCTACCACAGCTCCTCATTCTATTAACTATTTTATCTGTATATGTTGAAAATTATTAATATGTACTTCATAATTCTGTACAGACTGTACAAATTTGAATGAATATTGCTTCATGCACAAATTAAGATTTCAGATAACATCATATTTTTCTACAGATATTTTAATTTTATACATCTATCTTATTATTGCATTTCATAACTAATAATGTAACAATTTATTTTTATATTAATTTTCCAAAAATTTTTAAAGAATGGAAAACACATAAAGGAATTTACAAATTAGTGCATATTTACGTTGGCAGATATTAGTTGAGAATTGGTCAAAAGAGAAGCAGCATATGAAGTAATAATGTGTCATTCACCAAAAAATCTCTAAGAACATCTGCAGTTTATGATGATTGGTCAGGAATAATTTATTATAAAACAACGAAAGTAAATATCGAAAATTTTTGGTCTGATCTAAATTTTCAGCTGAGGGATAGTAAAATTAGAGGACATTTTGGTTAATTTCAAAATACAAGTACAGTAAAGGCTTATTATTATTATTTTTAAACCAGGGGTTCCCAACCTTTTTACTCCTTAACCCCCCGAAAGTTTTATTATTTTTTTTTCAATAGACCACCTAATTTTTTTAATGCCTAAAAGAACCACCATGCATGAAGTTGAAGGATAGTTCAATAATAATAATAATAATAATAAACTACATTTTATTTCTTTTACAGAATTAAATGTAATTGCAGCATATACATTGTGCCCAGTAAAGTCTGTTGTCACCCCAATCATTTCTGAATGGCAAGAGCTATAGTCATAAAAATGGGGTCTAAGTATAGTAATGTTGCCTTGTACTATGGTAAAAAATAAATGCTTACAGTGCCACCTGGTTGGCTAAATTTGGAGTTAGCTTTCTTATCTTAAAAATGGTTCAAGGTATGGGGAAAAAAATGAATTACAAAGTTGTTCAGCATCACATTTATTAATAAAAGACATCTTGATCATACTGTTCCTAAAAATTGAAGCCGTAGACTGCAATGCATAAAATTGTATTAAAGATATTTTCCCAGCATGTCACTAGTCATATTGTACAACTTCAAGCAAAAATTGCAGACCAGCCTTGGCTTTAGATACGTGAATTGCACCGCAAATGCAAATCTGTATTCTATTTATAAATAGTAAAACGGATATTATTATCGATCAATTCCTTAAAAATTAAATAAAAAATTTTAGAAAGTTGGCCATCCACTGGATACCCCCATAAAAGAATGACCAATACTTTGGGCTGTTGTAGAGGTAAATGTCTGCCCTTAGAAAGAATTTTTTTTTTTTTTTTCAAGGAACCCCACATTGATATTTTATCCAATAGGCAGATTTGAAAGTACAACTCCCCTCCCCCCCCCCCAACTGTAATCAACTGTTAGTATTTACATACCTATCAACACATAAAAACATTTATCAGGAGCAGCTTGGGAAAATCTCCCAAGTTTTAAGAGGTCTTCAGGAACAGATTGCAAAATAATTTTTAAAAGGTTGTAACTTAATTATTTGTGATAGAGGTATTTAAAAATTAACTGAGTAATGTATCATTAACTAATATCATAATAATTAACATAAAAATATTAATCATTAACTGTAAGGTATATTTACACTAGGCCCTTAAAAATGGGATTCATCTTATTATTTCAAACAGTAAAAAGACATCAATGAAATTAATATAAAGTAAATAATGAGTGCTGAAGTCACTTCTACTTTTATAACCATTTGGCAATGGATCCCTTTTCTTCCTGCAGGATAAAAAAAAAAAATGTTCTTTCGGATTTTGCATGCATTCCTCTCTAATATTTTTGCATTCAATTCCAATGTTGGCTATTTTTCTGAGAAAATATCGTAGTGTGCAGAGTAGTAACATATTTACAGAATTGCTCCAGAAGAACCAGAACAGTTGGCAGGTATGTATTTATTTTTAAGGACAAGTCTTGGAAATTTCATTAGTAGCCATTGGTCAGTAGAAGTTGAATTAATGGTTATTTATTTGAATAAAAGACTAAATGATAAACTTTCATAAATTTTAGCTAACATAAATAATCTAAAACTAGCAATTATTTCATAAGTACTGCTAATTATTACACCTACTGAAACTAGAACATAATTTAAGCATGAAAAGGAATAAATTCAATCCGAGAAAAATATATGTACAAAGATATTTTTAGAAATGATAAAAGTGGCAACCAATTGGTGACTACTACTTTAACCTTACTTCACACTTTAAACACATTTTACAGCTATTAGCTGAGTAGGAACCACCAGAATTACTTCCTTGTTACTTTGACTAAAGTAAACCTCTTTTTACAATCCATTTATTCAAAAATAAACTATAAATTAAATACTACACTTACCATACTGCAAGGGCAAAATGCTGGAATTCCATCACATGTTTTGTTGACAATTCCAAGAAAGGTATTTGTACCATGAACAGCCATCAACTGCGATAAAAAATACATTATTGTCAGGTTATGTAGGTAATACAAACAGAATACAATTGAACACATGAAGAAGTACATATACATAAAAATTTTCTTTTTAAACTTACATTCTTAACACATTATATAACAATAGACTAGTGAATACAAAAAGTCTAATACAAAGTTTATCAAATGAGAAATGTATAAAAAATGGCAAAAAAGAGTAGGTGAATTACATTTATAGAATGATGTATTGAATAAAAAATGCATCAAAGGTTTAATAAAAAGTTTATCACCAACTTAAAAAAAACAGCATGGAAGAGTGGGATTTACATCACAAAGAATGATGCATTGTATCAAAAATGTCAAATAAAGACAAGACTCATTATTTATTTTTAAATGCATTCCCATTCTATCTCCTGGAGAGAAAATAAGGAGGGGGGAAGTGAATGATACATTTTTGCTTTTCCTTTTTAAGAAAGTCAAATACATTTCAGCATAATTACTTTTACTTTTATATTAATGACTAACTTGAGAGTTATTTGTTTTTTCTTTAAAATTTAAATGTTCAAATGCTTATTAAAGGAAATAAACATATGGGTTTAATGATATTTATTATGGTACACAATTGTGAGAAAATTTATTCTAGAAGAGTTGATGAAAATTAAAACATCTACTTTTGCAGCACATTTATTTATGGACAAAATAAAGTTAAATCCAAATAATAATGAAACAAATTTCCTTTTCTTTATATTACATAAGGGTCCTATAACCTACACAAACAAACCAGATAAAATTTATTTTCTTACTTGATATTTTGTGCATGGATCTCCATGAACTAAATTAGTCAGAATCATATCCAAGCTTGTGTTAAGCTGTAAGAAAACAAAATAGATTAGTATACAACACATCACTTATTTTTAATAACATATATACTCTATATAATTTATAAATGGATTTTATTAACACTAAAACTACCATAAGCGGTCAAATGACCGATTATGAACTTTTGTATAAAAAATGCGCATACAATCTTATCGTTTTTGCACATTTGACTTCATGACAGGGTGTCTACCAGGTTTCATAAACTGAATTTCATGACTTTTTCATGATTTTCATTACCTTAATTAACTGTAAAAATTATTGTTGCATATGTCATTGTAATGTAGAATTTCGCATAATTAACAAATACATATAGTAATGCTACTCAGCTTGGCAACGCGTGAACGCTTTGTTTATCTCCTCAGAAAGCTGAAATCTGGCATGGTGAAGGAATTGGGTTTTTCTCGAGTTACTCAAAGGTGGCTTTCTGAATGCACCCCAAAACAAACTAGGACAAGTTCTGTTTCATTCACGATCGTCCCCCTTGGGGTTATGACAAAGACTTACAAATTTCCGGTGATGTCAAGACCCTTTCAAGCGTCAATTTGATATCAAATGGCCTGGAAAAGGGATTTTTTTTTTTTTTTTTTTTTTTTTTTTTTTTTTTAAACAGAAAAATTCATGACTGAAAGGCAAAATTCATGATAATTTTCTGAAATCATGACTTTCATGATTTTCATGACCGGTAGACACCCTGCATGACTTTTTCTATTAATTATATACAATTGATATCCTATTATTTTTTTTATTTGTATTTTGAGTTATATTTGTCGTATAACATTATCTACCACAACCGGTCATTTGACCGGCTATGGTATAAATAGGTATATATTAAATGTTGGTATGTCTAGTGTTAAGACCAAGTCATCCCCATCTCTCCTACAACACGCTTTCTTTTTAAATCATTTATAATCAATTAGCAAAAACAAGTATAATAATTTCACAAGATATCCATAACTGAAAAATTAAAAGTATGTGTGACTTACCTGGTAATATCTTTGTATTGTTCGATCACTGTAACTGTTGCATAACTTTTTAGTTACAAATGCTCTGTGATTTAACAGATCATTTGCTATTAATGGTTCCTATCAAAAATAAAACAACTAATTACTATGCACATTAATTATCAAAAACAAAGAATAGGGAAAACAAAATTTTATTTCAGCAATGTTTCTGAGATTTCTTTTTGTTTGTTTTTTAAATTATTCATTGGTACTCAAATCTTTAAGAAAGTATCAAACATCACACAAAGTGTTTTCTTGATAGACATTTTCTAAAAAAAATTAAGTCAATAGTACTATTTGAGTTCTAGTGCAGGAGGAAGGGGGGTTGATTTAGGTTTTTTATCTAAATAGGCAGATGTGCAATCAGAGTTCATTTGAAATTTTTATAATTAAAATTCAAGAAATTTAAAGCATTTTCTATTTTTCAACAAACACAGAAAAATATCTAATGCAATTTTTAATATGTACGCATTTAATTAATATTCTGTAAATAAGTAAAAAAATAATTTATTACAAATTTAAAACACTATACATTATGTTCTATTTATAGTTGTTACAGCAGCCAAAGTTAGCAGCGGAATAAATTTATTAATAACAAATGCTTCATAGAATATTCAAAAATCAAACCAACCATTTAAAAAAAAAAAAAAAAAAAAAAAAATCCAACTGTAAAAATGAATCTACTTTATTAGAAAAGTTTTATTTAATAACACCTAGATAATTTTATCTAAACACAGTATACACAGCGTAAGTTAGATATTTTTTACCCAAACAAGATTGAAGCCTGCTAGCACCAAATTTAAGCCTGGTTAGAAGAAGGGAAAAGAAATTTTTTTTTATTTTTAGCAATAGCACGTGAACATACAATTCATGTAATAGTGTGTGACTAGCACACACAACACAAACACAAGAGAACCAAATATTTGAAAAAGATCAGAATGCAAAATTACAAGCATATTAAAACAAGAAAGATAAATCATGCCAAACGATTATAAAACACTTTCCAAGACAAAAATATTTTTGCGACAAATTTGGTGATGTATTTTCCTTAAAACTGGCAATATTTCGGAGATAAGATAATGATTTATTATCCCTTTAAATGCCTATTTTTTTTGGGACCCCGTAAAAGACCTTAATTTTTTTTTTCAGCGTTTATCTGAAGAATATAAAAATTTTATATTCATTGTCTTGTGCTAGAAATGTATTAGTTTCTCTCAAATGCCACAGACTGTAATTATTTTGAACGCTCCTGTAGAAGAACTATTAATAATACAGACATTATTCTCAACGAAGAGCATTATTTTGAGAGCCTTAATAATATATATGTCAACTTTGTTTTCTTTAAAAAAAAAAACGAATATCTCTAAAACATGTTTTCAAGAATGACTGCCCATAGAGTGCGATGTATCGGATATTTTTCTCCTGTAAACGAACTATAAATGCTACTTACACAATTTTTAATAAGGTACATGGTACTGTACATAGAAAAAGCATCGCACAAATCAATGTATATTTACAGCCGATAGAATACTGGATGGGTGGACAACAGAACAGACAAATAAACGAAATCATTCTTTTTATACTACATAAAGGTATCGGATGAACATGGAGAGCGAGAAATTTATTCTTTTAAGGGTTAACAGTCTAAAATTAATTTTCCATGAGCTAAAGAATCTCCCACATATACACACACAAAAGAAAGAAAGAAGGGGAGAGGAGAAAAAAAAAAAAAAATCATACCCAGAAAGAAATTTTGGGGAGGATCCTAACAGTGGAAAAAGCAGAATTTTTCAGACTTCATCATTATCCTTTTGTTTACAAAAATCTAAATTTTGGGGGATCTGTACCCCTGTACCATTCTCATGTGTATGGCTTTGAAGGAGGGAGCTAGTAATTCAGAAATCTTAAAATAAACAAAACAAAGGAATTCCACAGAAAAATCTCAGGAATGATAGAGATTATTTTTTAAAACAAAATATGGATCATGATTTTATTAACATAAACTTCAAAATTCATTAAAAGTGTAAAAATAAATGGGAGCTTTGTGTATAATTGTAAAAAATCAGTGAAAAAGCGTAAACTATATGCCAAACGTGTAAAAGTTTGCAAGTATCAAAGTACATTTAAGTTGTCTTAATGATTTCACTTCTTTCTTCATGCACTGAAAATTCCATAGTGTGGTGGGGGAAGAAGCTGGAAATTTGGTAATCTTAAAGTAAACAATACCGTGGAAAACTGTCATTAATGATAAATTTTAAGAGATTATTTTTTAAAGAAAATATAGGCTGTGATTTTATTGAAAAAAATATAAAAAAAAAGGGGTGGGGTGGGGAGAGAGGGAATTTTGCACAAAATCATAAAAGAACGTTCTTTGATGCTGCAAGCTTAAAAGTTGCCAAGTATGTATGCCTCGCATGAAGTTGATCTTCTTGAGTATTTATGCAATCAGAAGCAACTAATGATAAGCTCTTCGAAATAAATTTTGCTCAGCTTTATTTATTTATTTTTTGGTCATGATAAGTGAGCTCTCCACGTTCTTCATTAATGCTAAAATCTTTGGTCCGGAGCGATTACAGACAGCCTGGTAACGAGAAATGATTGGCAGCCTCGGCTAAAAATGGAACTAGAAATTGAGAAATATGCAAAAGTACGTGGTCAAAGGAATGGAATAGGCTGTTTTAGGTGAAAATAAGGCTTTTAAGGGCTGTACCAACCCTGGAAACAGCTCCATTATAGCCTTGAGTCGGCAATTTTTTACTGGACAAATGCTTGCTTTGAAATAAGATTTTATTTTTTTGCAAGAGCAAAACATAATAAAAACTTTTTAAATAAATTATTTCTTAATAAAAATGCATAAAAACCTATTAAAATGAATAAAGGAAAAGAAAATTCCCCTTTCAGAGGCACTAATACAGTTTTTTAAAAACAATCCAAAAAAATAATAAAAACCTCAAATCGGAAGATCAAAATCGGGTGTTAATATGAAATTAAAAATAAATAACTTTATATAGAGCGCACATTAAAAAAAATTTGTTTTTCATGTTTTGGCTGGTATGGAAGGAGGTCCACTTTCATCTGTTGCAAAAAATTCCTATGTTCACACAGACAGCAGGGCAGAGTGTACCTCCCAAAAAGCATATATTGCAATATTTTTCTGTAACTTTTTCAAAATTATTTTTTTTAATCAAAGAAATTTAAGTTTCTCAGCCAAACAAAACGTAAACATAGACTAGTTCAAAAGTAATATGAACTAATGGAAAAGTTCCTGAATGACATTTTGGTTTAAAACTGCATTAATGATAGCTATGTTAAAAATATTTAAACTGAACTTGAAACAGTTTTTGACACCCTGAACATTTTTCCTTAAAGTAATTTAATTTTTCCAGAGTAAACAATGCACCAGCTTCCGATAAAGTGAACAAAAAATGGTATATATATATTTAAAAAAATATTGCTGCATATTCCTATTTTGACATCTTTTTGTTTTCGTGAATGGAGGGTGAATTAAAAATACTTTTTAAGCACTACAAGGAAATACTGTATGAAGCTAATAACTTAACTTGAAGATTTCACATGCTGAGAAACACAAATAAACAGACAATTTTACATACTGAACAGATCAGTTCTACAAAGACATCTTACTTTATGAGTAATGTGCTGTTGTTCGACTGGTCCTCTTTCAGCAGGCTCAATAAGGTCAGGATGAGAAACAAGGTACCCTTTGTCATCCAAAAGGAAGCAGCTGGAATTCAAACAAAAAATAAGTACGACATACTTATGAAGCATGCTTCTTTACACATTAACAGTGCTTCTAACACAGTAGGTTAAATATACTTGATATGCATTGCATTATATTTTGTTTTATAAATTACTTACATAACATGATCTTGTTTGCAGACAGGAATTTTATCCAGCAAAAACTTGTAAAAGTAACCAAACGTGAAATCCATGCCCATAACAGCAACAACATTGTCTTCAAAGCTATGAAGAGCAGCAGATCTAGACGAAACAGCCATAATTAATTTAAAGCTATTCCATTCCCTTAAGAACAACTAATACAAGCATTAGGGTAGGTGCACCAGTAATCGACACTTTGCCCAATAATTTATTATAAGCTTTTATTTCAGAACTGTAATCAAATGGTGCAATATTTAGTACCAATTTAGACATTTGTCATTTTATGCAATTTTTTTGTACTTCCAGCATGTTCTGAGTATCAGAAATAAGATTTTAAACTGAGTGCTAAAAAGTCTGATTTTCAGTAGGTGGCTTAATCTGAAACTAAAATTACTTGTCCATTATCAACCGGTTTCTATTTGAAGCAGATTTCTTTTTAGAAATCAATATAAACCGAATTGTAGGTAATAGTACATAATAATAGTACATAAAATAAATCTGTAGAGCTTTTGTTATTAAACAAATAAATTTGTTTATTTAAGATAGGATGCCAATTACGGAGTAAGAAAAAATGGATTTCACCAGTAATTGACATGTGCTGGTGTTCCAGTCAAGTTCATAATTGAATAAAATTTTTAGTAAATGAAGTAAACAGCTATTGAGAAAGTTATCTTTAGACAATTTTTAATATACAGGGTGTCCCAAAAAGGTGGTAACATGCTTTAATTCTTTATCGGCTGAATTAAGTGGGCAATGTAACCTGGAAAAATATTCAAAATAAGGTAGAAAAAACGACCAGTTTAGAAGCACTAGTAACTGACATTTTACGAGATAATTTATTATAATAAGCATACAACAAATGATACTATTTAGTACTAATTTAGACCTTCAACTTTTTGTAACATACATTTTTTTTTTTTTTTTTTTTTTTTTTTTACATCTACCGGAGTTCTAAGCATCAAAATTTGAGATTTTTAACTGAGTACTAAAAATATTCCGATTCTCAGTAGCTGGCTTAATGCTGAAATTAAGATAAGTTCATTATCAAACTGTTTCTATTTAAAGCACATTCCCTTTAAGAAATTAATTTAAATTGAATTGTATCAGATAATTAGCTGAAGTACCTGTCGTTGACAGGTTAATATGTAATGCAGATTTCCAAAAAGTCCAAATATTCATCAGCAATGCAGAAGTAAAAAGAACGGAAGTAGCATATTGGCAAAAATATAGAAAGCAAAGTTATAACTTCTGTGTATTGTTAAATGATTCCAGGTTATACAGTGACTAGGGGCTGAGTGAAATTCTCAATAGAGAAAACATTTTAGTTTCAAAATTAATGTTTTATTTTAGTGTTATTCCTTAGCTGTAACTAAGCTCTGTTTGATTCATTGAAGATATTTTAAAATTATGCATTCAGAAAATTTCAAAAACCTAAAAAAGCAAATAAACATTTTAAAAATCCACGAAATTTAAAAAAATTAAATAGCTAACTAATATATTATCTCTAGACACCCTAAAGTAATCCCCCCCCTTACACACACACAAAACCAAAGATTTAAAATTTTTTCAAATAAAAAAGAAAAAAAACTGACATTTATTGTTTTAGTTGTTACATCATGTTATGAAATTTTATTCCTTTCTTTAAAGCCATTTATAAGGGATGGGGAAACAAACATTTACACAATTTCTTCAAAATCTATGAAACATTGAAAACAGTTTTGGCATCTATAGTCATTAACTTGCTGTATAACCATGAAGCTCGGGAGGAGAAACATCGGCTTGTTATCCAACTTGGACCAACTACGCAGTATGAGAATTGCCGACGAAACTGCGGCTACCATTGATTGCGACATCTATTGACGGCACCGAAAAACAACATCGCGCGCGAGCGCTTTCTGATTTAAAGCTTCTCTAATTGGGATTAATTCATTTATGCTGAAATTTCATGAAGTATACACTAACATTTGAATAAATAAATATGATAATTAATATGCATATATAATAATTTTGTTTCTATATTACTTGGTTACAACGATGTAACATCAGTTTGATAATTTAATAAATTAATTAATAATTTAAATAAATTCTCTTTAAAACTGCATGCGAACGATATAATAGATCAGTTTTTGACAAATATTTTTGGTAGCAATTAGCTAAAAATTAAAAAAATATTTCCTGCCTTCTTTCAGGCTATAAATTCCTCTTACATACCCACTCTTCCACATTATATTTTATTTATTTATTTATTTATTTTTTGTCTTTAGTCTTAAAGTTGGTTAGTTAAACCAAAAAACAAAAACAAATATGGAAAGAGAAAAACATTTAACGCCGTTTTTCAGCACCACCAGAGCCTGATTATAACCAACAAGGGCCCCAGGAATTGATGAATTTTTTTTTTTTTTTTTTTTTGGGGGGGGAATGGGCATCTATGAAATTTGTATTATTTTTCATAAAATTTTGATATGAAGAAGGATGTTTCATAACAAGATTTGAAATTGGGGGACCCTGGGCAAAGTCCCGATTTGCCTGTGCGATAATAAGGACCTAAGTACTACAAAAAATTACATAAAAATAAATGTCTTTTCAGTATCAGTATCATTTTTCACTACTACAAAAAATTTCATAAAAAAGCATAAAGGGAAAAAAAATATTAATTCAATAAATACACGCATATTCAGTGATTGACTCTTTTGCAAGCTTTCACATATCAGAAAAAATCTAATATTTCATTAATTTTGAAAAATTTTGTATATATATATATATATATATATATATAAAAAAAAGGACTTTGAATTGAAAATATTTGTTTTTGTATAAGTTTTGCAGACTTATGCGAAAAATATCTATTCTGTATTGGTTTTGAAAATTTTTGTGTTTAAAAAGAAAATTCTATATATTTATGAATTTCGCTGCCATTTGTGTATCTCTTATATATTATAAAATCCCCTCCCCCATCCTAATTAATTAATAAATAGAAAAATATTATTCATAAAACTGTTATTATTTTTTTTTTAAATGGACAATTTCAAAGTGTTATACTGCTGTTTTAATTTGATTATTGGGCTATATTTTAAAGTGTTCACATTAGCATTATACTACTACTAACATGTACAAAAGGTTTTCTATTTACATAGTGTTACTTTTTATGTTATACATTTATAAGGGGCCATATTAAAGAAATATTATGGTGATGCTGTATTGATGCTGTTTGGAGCTTTAAATAACGTTGGATTTTTCTTCCCGAGCGATACATTTCTTTTCCTGGTTTCTGGATATCCACTGTCACATCCAGGTGCAAAGCAGTGACTCGCTCGACCCATATTCTATCAAAATAATTTATTTTATTAAAAAAAATATAGCTCGTTCACAATCAAAACAATGCTAAATCCCTATTCAAGCGGTGCGCTGCGCCCCCTGGTGGTGAAAATGGATCCTGGTCCGTTTTCCCGCCTGATCGCCCATTCTCGATGACTCTCCTTAGAGCTTCATGCGCATAACATAATTTAAAATTTCATTCTATTCCATTACAATTTTTCAGGAACAGAACAAACATTTTCTCAATTTTCCCAAAATTTCAAAATCTATAAATTGACGTCTATATATTGATGTACTTTGACGCTTTAAGTGACCACTTATGATGATGCTAAATTTTGTTTCATTCCCTTGAAGGATTTATAAGTGATAGAAACAAATTTTTACAAACTTTGATTAAATTTTCTCAAAATCTAACTCAATTTTCCAAAAATTTAATGACTATAGTTTAAGTTGCACATTTACCCATCATGTCACTAATTTTCATTTCATTTGCTTTAGTCGTTATTATGTGATGCACAAAAAAAATATTTATGTAGTATGAAATTTTTTTCTCCAAAATATCAAAATCTAATCAAAAATTTCAATCCCTAAAGAATGCAAGCATTCCTATGAGTGAGGAAGAAGTCTTGGGCTTATTGAAGTTTATTGAATAATCCCATACCCTATGATTTGCCCAGACCTGTGGGAGTTGCCAATTTCAGGGTGAGAACTGGAGATAATTATCTCGGGAAGCATCTTTACTAGCCAAGTCTCCAATTTGACCGCTTGGCCTGACTAGTTCTGACATAAGTGGTGAAGACTTAAAACAGCTGTCCTGGTCTTAATGAAATAGTAGCTGAAAATGCTGCAAAAAATTTTAATCATTTTGTGTGTGCTTTTGAGTTGTTATTGGGCTGCCTGTAATAGACTGTTGGCGGTCATGCCTAGGTCTGGTGTAGGTTAAAAAACAAACAAACAAACATTCCTATGGGTGATAAACCCCGCTCATGGAATTTAGACTAGTGGTGGGCCATGACTGCCTGGCAGCAGACCTCGAATGTATTGATATTTTGAGTCCAAATCATCCACTCTGTGGAAATGACAAAGTTATGGACAGGCAACAAAGTTATTTCTTGGGATGCTCAGCTCAACATGGAGAATCTAAGATGAAGAGATAATATTGGAGTGGTAGACATCTGTTGAGAGATGAGACACTGACATTTTTCCTTTACTGTATTTCTATTCATGTTCCATGTTCTTATAATTTTGTAAGAGTTTGTGATTTTCTCTGCTAATAAAAAAAAAAACGTCCTTTGGGTACCTTTAGGAGCAGAATGAAGGCAGTTTTAAAGAAAAAATTAAGGTGTTGAAGCACAAAGGCACATTGGTAAAAGTATTCAGGGTAGGGATAAACACTTTCAAGTTATTTACATATACCAGGGATGAGAATGCATGAAGACGAAAAAAGAGGTAAACTGTACAAGCTAGAATTTAATCATTATAAAATTTGATGTGAGTTACACAATTTTTACCATAAAATTTCAACCACGAAGCATATTACCGTATATACTCGTGTATAAGCCCACCCCCCCAGTTTTCTCCCAAAAATCTTTCATAAATGACTGACCCGTGTATAAGCCCACCCTCCCAACTTTAAAAATGGACGCGTCCGTAAAATACTCCCCCTACCAGAATTCGACTGGCTTTCGGTGATCGCGTGATTGTTTTGCGACGCAGGGTCAACATAATCGGCGCCTTATAGCACTCAAAGACCGGCTACGAAACTTCTGGAACGAATGAATGGCTTCCGATAATGTACAGACTACAAAGACAGGCAATCTAAAAAATACAAAAACTTAATGTGCTAGATCTTACTTTTGTTTCCATAAAGTTAAATTAGTTGCCCCAAATGCATGGGCACCGGAAGGGGGGGGGATTGATATGCCAATTTCCGGGACCATGGTTTTCCCATGTACATAGTATACATATTTGCGCGTATGTGTGTAGATGTTTACTGCTCCCTGAACATTGAATTTCCGATGATCAAATTTTGAAATTTTTTTGACCCGTGTATAAGCCCACCCCCCACTTTCAATCCAAATTTTTGTCCAAAAAAAGTGGGCTTATACACGAGTATATACGGTAATTACTTTCATCCTGAATAAAGTAATACCTAAGTACTCATGCATAAATAAATAGTTAATAATCAATTTTAGATAGAGACTATATATTAGATAGAAAAATAAGCTATCATTATTTAAAATGGGGTATTTTAAGCAATTTCATAAAATCTAAGGCCAAGATAAATTACAAATTTTATGCCGGAATTTCAGCCTATCTTTTTATTTTATTTTTATTTTTTAAACGTCAAAAGCTGATTTGGAGGGGTGGAGTGTTAATTTTATTTTTATTTGCAATACCTTGATCAGAAACACAGTAAAAGTTGCACATATGCATCAGGATTTTCTTTCCCATAGCTTCAAAAATAAGCATTCAAATGGTTAAAATAATAAAAGGAAAAAAATTCTTTGTTTAATTAGACAATGAGTAATCCTTTTATAAGTGTCTTTAAATATTTTTCCTGGTAAAATTTTTGAATCTTCCTGGTCTCCTTGTACCTTGATACATATAGGAGGAAAGAAGCCAGGAACAAAGTCTCCTGTCTTATTAGCTGCATAGAAAATAAAATAAGAGCAACTTGTATTTTTTTAGTTTAAAAATTTTATTTTTTGTAGTTAAAAAAAAAAGAAAATTGCACATGAGAATAAAAAGAAATAAAGATTAAGCTTAATTTCTGCTTAAGCTAATTAATTTCTTTTATTTTTAAAATTTTAGTGGAAAAAAGACATAGATCAATAAATACTCTATGTGGGAATAATATATTTTTGGTCAGTTGCATTAACAAAAATGTTTTAATTTAATTAAAAAAGAAACATTATAAATTGCATTTACCTTTACTTAAAAAAAAAGTTCCTTTTTTACACTTAATCACAGAATTTGGATAATGGTTTTTTAGCTTAAAATTCCAGGGATGAGAATACACAAGTATGAAAAAAGAGGAAAAGTGTATGAGCATAATTTCGACCTCGAGCAAGCTCAAGCACACAGTACACATTTTATATATATATTACAATTATTTTATACCAACAATATTTAAATATGTTACAATTCTTTATTAAAATAGTTTTATTTAAATTATAATTTTTATTATCTTTAAAAATTAAAATTCCTAAACATTTATGAGCAATTTTAGATGAAGGACATTCAATAATGAAACAGAGGTTATCATTATTTAAAGGATGATCTTAAGCAATTTCAGAAAATCTTCAGTCAAGACAAAATCCTAGCTTTATAAAACAATTTTACTCTATTCTTTTGTGAGTGAATGCAGTGTAATTTCTGGGAAAAAAAAAAAAAAAAAAAAAAAAAAAAAAAAAAAAAACCTGATTTT
Source organism: Cheiracanthium punctorium (assembly GCA_038373885.1). Classification (NCBI taxonomy): domain Eukaryota; kingdom Metazoa; phylum Arthropoda; class Arachnida; order Araneae; family Cheiracanthiidae; genus Cheiracanthium; species Cheiracanthium punctorium. Next base: position 315,498 of record JAWZYV010011016.1, read on the forward strand.
CCATGAACTGCTTCTCATAAAATTTCAGAATATTATTAAACAATTTAAGCTTCCATTGATTTAGTACAATTCATTATAAAATAGCCCAAGAACACAGAATATGACATAGCTCAAGAAAAATATATTCAAACTGTTAAAAGTAATTTAAACTTTTCTCTTACATCAGACAATAAAATCAATCCTGTAACTTAAAAGTTACAGTTTACACACTAATAAAAATTCATCGATATTTAAAAAAATTTAGGCCATAAATGTTCCCAATAAAAATCTGCTGAATCACTTCTTCCTCTTTGACCGGACCGGCCAGCTGTTATGCTGATAATGCATAATGCGTGCATCGGAGAATAATTGTTTGCTTTAAGCTTGCCATGTTGTGAGATTTACATAATGACTCAAAATTAATTCACTATGAAAGCAATAATAATAATTAAAAAGGAAAAAAAAAAAGAAATGCAGATTGTAGAAATTTCTTAATTGTGATTTTCTCTGTTTACTCCCGTAGTGTTAATGCGGTTTATAGAGAATTGCGGTATATTGATCAAGGCTTGCCATTATTGAGAACAGAAAACCGCGTAACCAGGGTTGGCAAGTTTTTGACGCATGACAGTTTTTGACGGTTTTAACCATAGTTTAAACTGTTACGTCAAAATACCTATGTCAAAAACTGTTGAAAACCTCAAAAAGTTGCACTTGTAGTATTACAAATATTAATTGATGTCTTTAACATTGCATGCATTGTATAAGCTATGAATATGTGTGAAATGTTAATACTAATTTTTAAGAAATATGGCCATCTTTTACATATTTTTTATAAAACATTGTCTAGAAAAAGGTAAAGGAAGTGGAAAGAAATTTAATTATGTATCCAATATAGTCAAAACAATAGTCTTGCTAATATATTAAAATTATAAACTATCAATTTCAATAAAAAGTTAGTTATGCTTTATAAATGCTTCGTGGAAAAAAATGATCGATACTAATAAGTATTCTTTTATTGTAAAATATTTTGTTCTTTGTTTCTGTAATTAATCAATCAATATTTAGATAAGTAAAAAAATATGTGCTTTTTTACACATTGTAATGAAATTTTTTACTAATTCTATTTTAAATGCGACGAAGCTTTAGTATACTGATAAGTAATGGGGTGTTGATTTTTATTTTATTTAAATCACTGAAATTATTATGTTATTGCCTGTTGCTTAAAGCCGTTCAATTTAGGTTTTTGGATTAAATAAAATATAAACAATATTTGCTTTTAGAAAATGTTTAGCCGAACCTTAATTTGAGAAAACTGCAGACCATTATTTATCTAACTACATACAGTACCATGTGCTCCATTGAAAATGATTTATATGTACCATTTATAGCTCTTTCACAGGAGAGAAAAAAAAATTCCAATACATTACACTCTATGGGCAGTCATAATAACTAATTATTATTAATGAGCTCAATTTGTGTGTTAGCATAATTGATATTTCTAAATATAATTAATTTTAATTATGCATTTAGTTTCATGCAAAATGAAAATATACTGCATACTTACTTTGACATTTTGTTTTCTTTCTTTAATAGATTAGTTTTTCACAATTTTTGACAGTTGTCTTATCAAAAACCAGTTTTTGGCATAAAAAACCAAACCCTGCGTGTAACAGAACAACAGAGAGAACATGTAACAAAATATTACATGTTCTCTCTGTTATGTCTCATGGCATGTTATAAGCTTATCAAAAGGAATTCTAAAAACTTCACGGCGGCTCTTTCAACTTTCGATCTCCTCATTGGATACTTCCATATTTCTTCGATGTGTGCATGCTTAGCAAGTTGCAACACTTCCATTGGCTTGGAGCAGTGGATCATAAAGAATTAGACTCCAAGCCTGCAAGATTTTTGAATACGCAATACGCATGGCCTTACAGGAATATGTGTTGGGGCTAGCAATACGGTCTTCATATCGGAAAGCAAGGTGCATTTTGGCGAATACATCTTTAAAAAAAAAATTGCACTGAAAATATTTTTAAAAGCGGAACACACACACACACAAAAAGTGGAAAGTTATGTTTTTAAAAAAAGCAGAAAGTAATGTTTTTTTAAAAAAGCGAAAAATGCGGGGGAAAAATAGGCAAAATAACATAACGTTCTGTGGATGATTCTCATCCCTGAAATTCAAACTTTCAGAGGCATTTAAAATTAGAAAAATTTATAAAAATTTTAATAAAGAAATACTTAAATGAAAATACGGGATTCGACTATGATTATATAATTGACATATTGTTAAAAAAAAAAAAACCTGAAAATAACTAAAATGTAGAATTACGTAGAAGATTCTCATCCCTGATGTATTCTAATTATTTGAAAGGGACTCCCTCCCAAAAATTATAAAGTAAAAGAAACATTTTTAGGAATTTGGGACTTAAGTTGCCCTCCATATTTTCGTTTAGTCACTGAACAAAATGCTCTTAGAAAACAATTTAAGGAAAGCTAAATGTAACAAATTCATTATCATTTAACTGTTTTTGTTAAATGATGTTAAATACAAGTAAAACTTGAAATTTATGAAAATTTTGTACAAACAATATGGAATTTTCCTAACCTTGGGATTAAAAAAAAAAAAAAAAAAAAAAAAAAAAAACCATTTTTGGGCAAAATTGCGTTAATGCCCAATTTCAATATATATTTATTTAATTAAGACTGTGACATATATTTTTCACTAATTTTATTTTTCTGCTATTTTTAAGGGTTTTGAACACATTTATAAAATATTTAACTCAATTGGAGTAAACACTTTCTGTTGAGAAATTTTCAAAATACGCTAGTTTTTCAACTTGAAACGGTTATTAACAAGTTCGACTTAATTCATATGTTTTTATAATGATTATATATATTAAAGTTTTAAATTTTGAAAATAAAATAAAATTAAAACAAATGTCATAAAAAAACTTGAAATTTTTTACTTAAATTTGCCAAAAAATTTAATAAAGGTGCAATACGAATCATTTTATTTCTAACATAAAGTATTTTTTCATGAATGAAACTTTTTTGTACCTTAAGGCGTGTAATTTAAGCAAATAATACCAATTTAAGCAAAATACTTACATAAAAAAAAAAAAATCATCTATCAATGTCTTCATTTTAAAATAGGATTTTCTTAAAAAGGCTTATTTACACCAAGAACACATTTCACACTCTATCCAGTATTACAGTAAAAGTTTGGTGAATACAGGATGCTAGATAAATAAGAGTCAATTTTTACTCTTATAGCATAAGAAGTTTAAAGAAATGCTAAAGAAAAAAAATTTATTTTCAAGATTGGTGGAAAAATATTGAAATCTAGTGCTGTAAAAGTAACGAAAATATTAATACCCATATGTATTCATTACTCTAAACTCACTACATGTTACTAAGTATTCGTTACTAGTTCGAACGCGAGAAACAAGTCATATAGCACATATCTAGAGGAGGGGGGGGGGAGCCCTCCTTTCCTAAATCTGACCCTTTACTTAGCTTACAATGTGATATTTATTTACAACTGATACTTAGTTAGCAATTTGATATTTGATACAACCCCCCCCCCCTCCTGAAATAAAATCCTGGCTACGCCACTGTACATAGCATTACGTAGGATTACGAATGTTTAAAATACTACTTACAATTACATTTTTTTGGTTTAAAAACAAATAAAAATATCATACATTATTTTTTGACTTTAAAGCATAAGAGTTGTATTTAGAGCTTATTTTCTTTGTTTGTAAAATAGCTTTAGTAGGCGATTTTAAGATAGATTTCACTTCCAAAGATGGGTTTTATGACACAAGGAAGAAAAATAGGGATGATGCATAAATTATGATATGCTTTTAATATATAGCACTTTAGTGCATATTTAAAATCTTAAAGTGTTTCAGATTTTATTATATTTTATTTTATTTTTTTGCATTCAATGATGATAACAAACAGATTAAACATGGATTAATATAATAGTTAAGAATACACAAGTCAAGAAATAAAAGAATGACTCATCTCTAATAAACTACTTTGGCATACTTATTGTTTTCTCCCTCAAAACTTTTCTGAATTCATCAGTGGTTACAAGCATTGCAAGAAATTATTCTTTAAACAAATGTTTCATTTTAGACACCATTTTTCATGATTGATAACAATATGCTTGGTAATTAAATGTGGAGTGGTTTATTAACAAATGATAATTTCACTTACTTTCCTTCATATACAGTATGACTGAGTGTTATAACATATCCAGCTCCACCAACATCTAAGTAAGGGGCTGTCAGAATTATTTTTCCAGGATGTTGCAAGGCATGAATGTACCAATCTCGTCTTGTTGCATCATAAGATTTGTCAATCACTGTAGCAGGGTACACTTGAAAAACACCACTTCGAGTAGCAACAAATCTTAGAGAAAAGAATTATATTTTTGAGAAATTTTAAAAACTAAAATTATCCTTAGTTAAAACTTAAAAACCATAGGCATAATTTACTATGAGAAATGGGGAGGGCCGACTCCCCCTCTAAATTCAAGAAAATTTATATATATCATGTTTCAAAATAGTATTTTCTATGCTAGGAAACATTTGTCTCCCCATGCCCCAATGTTAAAAACATTGTCTAAAACCCCTAAATCATTGAAATCTTTCATTCACTTTTTAATAGTTTTTTCTGAATATTCCAAAAACTATGAAATCTATTAACAAAATCATACTTGCAAAATTAAAATTCTGAATAAGAATGACTGCATACAATTTTGTTTGGCTCAAGTGTAAAGGGGGGAAAATTAATTTTTAATAGTTTTTTCCAAATATTTCAAAAACTACGACATTTGCAAATTTAAGTACACAAAACTTTGCATAAAAACAGTCCAATAAGATTTTGTCTTGCTAAAGTTAATAGGGAGAATAGGGGAAAAGGGATTAATTGTTAAAGAGTTTTCTCCAAATATTTCAAAAACTATGAGATACTACTAGTCTTTAACCATGGAAAAACTCTATTTGCCCTCCCCCACCTAATTACTTGAGAAGAAAAAAAAGTATAACATCTCGAACATTCTTATTCAGAACTTGAAACTTATGTATATTGTTTTTCTAGATAGATTTGCAAAATACCATACAGCCTGCAAGATATTGGGGGGTGGGAGAGAGAGAGAGAGAGAGAGAGAGAATCTATTAAAATTTAAATTTTACCCCTTTCTCCCCTACTGACTTGAGCAAAATAAAATCATATGGTACTGTTCTCGCGTAGAATTTTATGTGCTTTTTTTCTGAAAATATAATTTTTGTAATAGATTTGATAGTTTTTGAAAGATTTGGAAAAAAACTGTTAAAAAATGAATTCAGAATTCCCAATCAATATCAAAAACAAATTTCCCTGACTATTCCAGATTTTTTATATACTCCAGTAAGTCACTGCATCGTGCTTTTTGACAAATAATCCTGTCATCTATCTATCATAAAATGATCCTCACTATGGAATACATTCAATCATCTCTTGTTAGACTTTACTCAATGTAGTTTGACTTTATAAGAATACAGTTATCTCCAACACATCACTTTTTGTCTGTGTTCAACAAAGAATAGTCTACAACATATACTTTCTTTTCTAAAGCTGTGTTTTTACTAATTTATATTAGTTATTAGCAAAGTTGTCATAAGTTCAACAACTAAAAGTACATGTTCACATCAATGAGTGGTAGAGTGGTGGCAAGGAAGATTCTCGCAAGAAATGTTATAAAAATTAGCATTTGCCATGTTTTCCAATGATGGTCTTTCAGTGACCCTAATAGCACAACAGTCCCCTGTGACTGAAATGCGACCACACAATACTGTCACAATAGAGTTACAAACAGTCGCCGCGACTCCGCAGCAAAGTCACGCCAGGGTCCCTATGTCCTCTCGCTGTGTAGTCGCATTGTTACCGTTCAGAGAAGTCACGATGGGACAGTTTTGCGACAGCGAAAAAATTCGGGGAAAAAGAGTTACCGAAATTATACACCAGATGGCAGCACCAAACTCTCAGGCAAGAGAAAGTTGAGGTCCAGAATCGAACCTTGGAGCTAACGGCTGGTAGCCCCGCATCTTACCACAACGCTGTGATTACCTTGCTCGCGATCCTTTAAAAGTAAACTGATTGCTGCAAAAGCTAGTTCTGACGGCTTCTTTTGGAAATTTAAAATTTTTCTGTGAGTATTTTATAAGTAAATTTTATATTCTGTGAGTATTTTATAAATAATATAAAAAATATCATAATTAATAAATATAAATTTAAAATCTTGGAAATATTTCTTTTTCCACATAAATTATTTTCAGGAGATAATGTGCTGTTTTATTTAAGTATTCATCCGAAAAAACTAATGATTTATTGAAATTTTTTATTCGGTTATAAAATAAATTTGTAATGTGCGACATGTGGGGTTTGATATTAAGGTATGAGGGATAAGATTTATATTTTTGCTATATTTTGCCTAAAAGGGATTTCATATAAAAATAAATAAAATTAATTGGAAAAACATGCATTAGATAAAATAAATAAAGTATTTTTGACTTAGACCCAAAGTTTTACCTCACATTTTTCGTAAAGGAACTTTCAAACATACCAGAGACGTATTTAAAAGGGGGGGGGGGATCTGAAAACTTAAAGCAATTATTAAAAAACAGCAATTTTGACACATTTGTATTTACTCTAGTAACAATAAGGTTGAAAATACCGGATAGTCCCCCCCCCCCATCCGAAATTTAAACCTTACATTACGCTATCGAAACATATGCCATGGGGATATGAAAGAAATTGTTAATTTTACTCACAGATACTTAGTTTTCACCATTGTGATTAGAACTCTCAACTCTAATATTTTTAAGAATAAAATTTTTTTATAAATAATATTGTCTTGTTTAAATGAAATAATTTAAAAATTAATAAATTAAACTGAATTCCATTGCTACATAACTGCGAGGTTTTATTGAATTACTATTTTCGGATTTATTTATTAAACGTTTCACGAAAGAAATTGCCACAAAATATTAGAAAAAATCAGTGAAAAGCGGCTGTGTGGCGTCATTTTGAAGTCCAAAAAAATCAGTAGTCACTAAATAGTCACACAGTGACTTCACTGAGCGACCAATCACATACTAGTCACATGGTGACTTCACAGTGGAGCCACTGAGCAACCGATCACATACTACTCACATGGTAACTTCACAGTGGAGTCACTTAGCGACCGATCACATACTAGTCACATGGTGACTTCACGGCGACGTCACTTGGTGACTGGTCACAAATAAACTTCACAGTAGAGTGACTACACAGTAGAGTCACATCACTCACAAGTCACAATGTGAGTAGTATGTGACAGTCCTGTGACAATTGTGACCCTCTGTGACGTCACAGCGACTCTTTTGTGACCATCTGTGCTATTAGGGGAGGGAAATCACAATTTTTTTAAGATGACAGAGTTTAATTATAAATAAAGTCGCCATGCCAAGAAGATGACGACTTCAGAAATTTGACTGTCCTCATGATACGAAAACCTACCATGACAAGAGATGTTGTGAAGCCTGATTTTAACCTAACTGTTTTGGAAATCCATATACACTTTTTTACTCTTAGAATTTAGGATCGAGTGACATGCATAAAACTTGTCACATATTAACAAAAACTATGGTAATAAAATTTGTGAAAATAGTTTGAATTCATGGATAATTGAAAGACACTGCCTATCATGATAAGCATCCAGATTGACTGTTTTAATATCCTTTAAAAAATAAATATATGACCATTTGCTTTTAATTAAATGAAAAGTAAAAAATATGAAATTACCTTCTAACAACATAATTACTAAATTCTTTATGCTCAGCAGCAGTTTTCCAGGCAGAGGTAATTTGTGAAATTGCCAGTACTTGATTACGTACACCACTCTAAGAAAGAATATAAGTAAATATATAAACTACAACACAAAAATATATTTCAAAAGAGAGAGAGAAAAAAAAAAAAAAAAAAACCCCATACACATCAGTATCATAAAACAGACACACATCTTTCCTGAGAACGTTGCTATACTTCCTCAGCCTGATGAACTAATTTCAGTCCATTTTCTATAATTTGCAAAGAATGAGGCTATTAGAAATGCTAACGAATGCTACTAATATAAGGCTGTATGTAAGATTTAAGATTTCTCATAGTTTGATTTCCACTGGAATTTTTGGTGACCATTTACAAACTGGACTTTTAGGTGACTGAACTTTTCTAGGCATGCATTATAAGGAATTTCCCCTTCACATTTCAACAGGGTGGGCACAGAACTCGAGGAAAAAAATGCCCTAGTTTATTAGTTAAAAGTCGCTAAAAGCCTTAAAATCCATTAAAAATGCAAAACACCACGTGTTATAGTCAAGAACTTTCAGCTGCTTCGCCCACAGCCATCTTCAGGACTGGCAAAAACCACTTCCCTCTTTGCAGCACGCCGCTCCAGTCTTCGTCGATTTGTGCGTGAGTCATGATTTTGACTTCCTAGGACATAGTTACAGTTTAAAACACGGAGCAGTAGAGATCTTATCACAAGAGGGCACCAAGTCAGGTGGGTGCGTGAGTCAACGACATGACTCACGCACAAATCGACGAAGACTGGAGCAGCATGCTGCAAAGAAGGAAGTGGTTTTCCCCAGTCCTGAAGATGGCTGTGGGCGAAGCAGCTGAAAGTGCTTGATGATAAACACCTGGTGTGTTGCATTTTTAACGGATTTTAAGACTTTTAACTAATGATTGAGACTATTTCTGTGTGTGCATTTTAACTTAATGTTCCCTGGTTTTTCCCTGATAGTCGAACACCCAACGACGATCAAAATTAGTGTGATTGTAGAAAACTCCAGAGTTGAATAAGAGGACAGGAGTCACAATGACAACAAAATTCCACCATCTTTGCAAAAAGGGCAATTTTTAACAACCGCTAGGGGTAACGAATCATTACTTTTTAATATGACACGCTACTGGATCAGCCAGGTGCAGAAGTTTTTACCCAAAAAGAGTCTTTCATATTCGCATTCATAAGTCTGATGTCTTATATGAGCCATACCTTAGTACGAGTCCAAGAACCTGCAGTTTTGGACTCATATAGAGTCTACGTAACTTGAGCCTTGGATTCGTAAAGTGTCTGCATCAGTTGAGTATTGTATGATCCAAAATAAATGTATGAACATCAAGTTAGATGCTGATCCGCAACTAAAAACAGTCTAGTTCACTCGGGGGGAAATGAAAGTTCCCCGATTTTAGGACATTTGTACAAAATCCTCCGATATTTCCATATGGACAAAGTACCCTGATTTTTCCATGATTTCCCTGATCTGGCACCACCTTGTTCAACACTCAGTTTTGAAAGTGTTAAAATCATCAATATATTTGCATTTCAGTAAAACTCCAGAATAATATTCCAGTTAAAACATGATCTACATATGCACTTACTAGCATATATAACATGCTGTGAAATGAATAAATCTTTCAGAGATTCTTCTACTTTTCTAAAATTTACTTTTTTAAAATTTGAAAAGAATATTGTGAGACAGGCAACTTAAAAGCCAGCATGTTTAAAAAAAAATTAAAAGTCAAACATATAATTAAATAATAATAATTATTATTGAAAGAGGGACTGTAGTAGAAATGTAGATATCTTCTTGCAAAAACTTTCATTATTATTATTTTGTTAATGATAATTTTAAGAATGAGGGAAGCTAGCAGGTTTTCCGAAGCTCCTGCCCTTCTGGCTATATTTTTGTACAGAACCAATGTCATGAAATAAAATCTTATGCTTAAATTTGTTTACCATATTATTACTAAAAGTATGCTTATAAAAATTATTTTTTAGAAAAGCACTTGATGTTAAATTATTTGCTAAATAAAGTTTAAAAAAAAGGTCATCATAATAATTAAAAAGATAATGAATTAATTATTCATGCATTTATCTAAAAATAATGCATTTTATTCCTTCTATAGTTTAAATTATTAAAATTAAATATACCTTCAAACCAGGATTAGCAATGAGTTTTGTATGGTCTCTTAAATAAGCCATGTAATTATAAACCATTTGTCTTGTTTCTTCTTCTGCTAGGTACTCATAAGGAGAAATAAAACAAGAGGCTGCAAGGAATAATGCAGTAGTTCCTACAGTGGAGAGTACAAAAACAATTTCTATAATACAACAGTAATAATTATGGCCCAAAGAGGTAGAAAGTAACAAAATAGTGGAAAGTGATTGGAGATTTATGATAGAATAACAAAAGTCTAGATAAATAAATGTATCTCTTTTTAGTGCTGTGATACAATAAGAGCCTGTCTTTAATTCAACTGCAGGGGAGAAAACCATTTTTCTGCTATTGAAGTATACATTAATGAAGGTGAGGTTAAAAAACAAAGCTATGATAGTATAGTATAGTCAGGCACGTTAACTCCAACATTCGATTTGGGAGCAAATATCGGGAGTACAAAAAATATAGTTTCCGAGAAGAAAACTAAGATTTGGGATCAGAATTAACATGATTTTGGAGCATAAAATTGAAGATTTGGGAACACTCAACGTTGACTCTAGAAAAAAAGGGCAGCAAAGGGAAAAAAGGGAAATTTCAAAAAGGGCACTTTAGGGTTCCACGAGAATGTACAGGTAGATAACATATATAGAAACTGGTTTGAAATGATCTGATCCCCGAAACTTTAACATGTAGAGTTGTAATATGTGTTCCGACTTACAATGCATAGTTAGATTTTTTCCAATTTGTCTTAGTTCCCCCTCTCCTTCTTTTGGAGAAAATATCCTATAGAAGTAAGTGTAAGCGAAATAGGAAAAAAGATTTGTTGATAATATTCTGCTCTATTTTGCATGACATAAATATGTGAATTAAATCAGTACATAACTAGAAGTTTTTGATTATAAAAAAGAAGTTTTAATATGAGTAATTTTGAAGTTTTTTCTTCTCAGAATTACGTATGTAGATGTTCATTATTTAAAAGAATAGTACATTTATTCAAGGTTTAAGAAATTTTTAGCCAGACATGATTTGTTAGGCAGTAGAGGAAGACAGAGGGACTGTTAATTTTTGTTCCTCAGTTTTATCACACTATCACTACTGGACCGATATTACTGGATCGCATTCATATATGATATTTCACCTATATCGGTTCAAACTTTTAAACAGAAAAGGACTGTCAGTGTAAGTGGATTAGGATAGATGTGTTTAGCACGTAATAAAAATAATAAAATTTCTGCAGTGCAGGATGTATAAAATTTAATAATATAAATCAGAATTTTATTTAAATCCTTTTGTTCCCAATAATTATTGAATGATTTTTTTTAAACCAAGTAAAGATTTTTAAAGTTACTGAATATATGAGTATACCTTTCTTACTATTAGGCATTATTTGGAATTCCATCAAACAATTTAACTCATTCAACTATAGAAATTGGGAAAACTAAATTCAGAACACAGAAGATTGCTAGAATAAATGACATAGTCATGCAAATTTTGAATTACATCCAATGTTGGAATGTACAACACCATATCAAATCACTGAAATATATTTGCTCTTCCTCTTTCACTTCTAATTTAATGTTTGCTCATTCATGAAAATTGAATATAAGATTTTTAAAAAGCAGTATTCTTTAAAATAAATAAAAATAATTATTACATGTAAGTTTTTTAGCAGGTATAAAATTAATATTTTTTTTGAACTCACAGAATTGTCCAAAGGTATGAAATAAAGTTTAACATATTGTAAATAATTTATTTTTAATAAAGCTTTATTTTTAATTTTTTAATAACATACTTAAAAAAGTCTCTTTATAAACACTAAATTTTCTTTCTTAAACCTTGCTTTAATCTTTTGAAAATGAAAAAAGTATTAAAATTTATTTTAACTATCAAATGTTTTTAATCAGTTTAAAATAATTAAAATAATAAAAATAATTAACATTATGTTGCCAGAAGTACTCAAACAAATTATCTCTCTATTCTAAAAAAAAGTAAAGGCCACTGTCGCCGTCAATAGCTTGTGGACCTATCTCCTCCTTAACCGTGGGGATTTGGTTTCGACTAAGGTGCCCACAGATTCGAAAAATTCCGAGGAACCTGCTAAGCTGACTTAAATTTCGAAAACCGAATTATTTTAGAAGATATTAATAAAAAACTGAAAAAAAAAAAAAAACAGAATGGTTGCCAGATTTGGCATAAAATCATTCATTCCTTTGCAACAAAGTGTTTCCAAGTATCTAGAATCACGTGAAATTTACATTGACACAAAAAGCCTAATAACTTTTCACCGTTTGCATGATCCGCTTTAAAATTTTCATGATCATGTATAAAAATATAGAAAACAATCTGAGCTTCTTTAAAAATCTGAAAATCCACCGGTTCCCCCCTTTTTAAGCGATTTTTCGCTATTTTCAGCACCATTTTATTTCCGAGAGTCAAAAAAGTAAATCATTTGCGTAACAAAATTACCCTTTTCAAGTGAATATGACGTCATACAATTGGGATTCAAATTCGTTTAAAAAAGCTTTTCCAGATTACACAGTTTATCATCATTTTCTTTTTTTTCACAAATAAATCGTTTGCATGGACATGAGAATAACTGTGTACACAAAACGAAATCTTTTGATTGCGAAAAGATTCCGCGAGTTTCCAGAACAGCATGAAATTTAATTTGGGTATCTATCTATTCTAAAAAAAGTAAAGGCTGCTGGCACTGTCAAAGCTTGTTGGCCTATCTCCTCCTAAACCATGTGGAGTTAAGTTTCGACTAAGGTGCCCACAGATTCGAAAAATTCCGAGGAACCTGCTAAGCTGACTTAAATTTCGAAAATCGAATTATTTTAGACGATATTAATAAAAAACTGCAAAAATAAACAGAATGGTCGCCAGATTTGGCATAAAATAATTCATTCCTTTGCAACAAAGCGTTTCCAAGTATGTAGTATCACATGAAATTGTCAAACATGAAGTAGAAATACACCCATTTTACGCCAAAATAAAAACTACATGAAATAAGTAACTCAAAATGTGTTACACAAAGTTGACAATTTTCAAATAGTAAGTTCGCTTAGACAACAGGAGTTTAGAATTAGCGATTATCCGTTTTTCCAAAACAGAATAACTAATATCTTGAAAATGAAAAATAATTAAAATGCAGATTATTTTAAAACCAGTTCTCGTCCAGCTGGATTATTTGCTAGCAGTAGAAATATTTGGCGGCGTTAACTATGCCATTATAGCAGTTACAGTACACTTTGGATATTTGCTTGTGCGACGAGATGGTACAATTCGTGGTGCTAAGTACGCCAATCTGCAAACGATTATGTAAATGAAAATATGGATAACGGTTTTCCGGTAACCTTAAATGAACAGTAATTATAGGTTGTGAGCATGTGTAAATCGCCAAATAATGAAAAGTCGCCATTGGTGACAAGCTATCCTATCTGTTTCGTAGCTTTTATTAACTTTACATGTACGCAAGTCACCAAATAATGAAAAATTGCCATGGGTGGCAAATTCGCAAGGTGTCCAATAGGTTTTACATTATTAAAAATACAGCTGAAACAGATGTTCTGATTTTATTACACTTTAGCTCCTAATTAATATAACTTTTGAATGGCAACATTAAATATCATTGTGTTTCTGAGGAGTGCAAATAATTTTTCCAGCGATTATAAGTGGAGTCTGCACTCCAGGTGGAGTATAGCTCAGGACCCGTACAACACGGATTCCCATAACAAAATATGTTCCGTGTTATGAGGGGAAGGGGATCTACTGTAGTGTGAAGTTTAAATTTTTATGTACCAATGAACCTGCAAGAACCAAGCAATGTGTAGCTCAGTAACATATCTGATCCAATCTTCGGGTTTTGTCTGTTGAAATTATGTCTTTTTTACAAATAAGCCTTATTAGGGACCAAATGCCTCATAGGAAAAGCGAGCGTAGCGAGTCTGGGGGCCTTGTATATTGAAAAAACTTCCAGAATTATTTCGATTTTTTTTTAAAACTGAAAATAAGCTTAAATTGATGACAGTTTGTTTTATGAATAACCTAGCTCTTAACTTATGACATAGTCTGTTTTCTTAAGACATCCTTTCCCAGAACTACCTATCTTCATTCATTAAAATATTGAAAATTAAAAAAAAAAAAAAAAAACCAGAAGATATAATAATATGAATATTTAGAATACCAAATTTTGCCAATAGTCTGATTTACTAAATTCTGCAGTTACTGCACTTTTGTGTAATTAAAACTGTGACATAATAAGAAGGGGGGGGGGGAGCTGTGTGGGAAAAAAAATAAAGATAAAAAAAGTTGATGGCCGGCAGGACATTTAAAAATAATATGGTGGAAAACTTAAGAACTGAAATGGGGCAAAATGCTGAAACTTAGAATGAATGGGGCGGCAAACTGAATGGCTGCACCAGGTGCAAATAACCCTAGCGCTGCACTGCTAAAGCAAAAGATCATTATTATGCTCTTTTTTTGGCAAAAGCATAATGTGTTTCAATTGCTGTATTTGCAAAACAACGCAAATCGTGTGATTTTCAGATCGATTTGAGGGGATAAAGCCAATGAACATGGTAGATGGCTGAAGTGTTGAAGTGCAGCCGTGCGACTGTTGTTTTTGTCGGTTTCATCAGATGTTCTTTAAAAATTTATTCAACCAAGGAATCTATCTCCCTTAGGAGACATCCCTTGTCTAGGCTTACCATAACAAACAAGCAAATCCCGCAGAATTTTGGAATTGCAGAACGTCGTTTTGCTATGGCATACTTTCTGTATCATCCATAATTATATATGGTTAGTAAATAACTTATACATTAAGAATAATATGTACTAAGAAAGCCGATTAAAAAAAAGAAAATCATTTAGGGGGGAATAAAAAACTTGCTAGAGCGCAAAACTATTAAAAACATCAAGAAGAGCAATAACTATATACAGCTAGCGTCGAATTCTGGAATAATGATTGTTTGATAATTAAAAACTACATATTTATCAAACATAGCTACCAATATTTGAGGGTTGACAGATGGAATTAGAAATTTTTAGATAACTTTAGAAAATTTTGAATTTCCCAACCGTATTTCCTTCCCCCAACTCCTAAGTGAGATAAATGCCCACGTAATTCTGCCCGGCCGATCGGGCTTCTCTTTAAGTCAGCAAAAGCACAACATACTAGAGAGGCCACTTTTCGGGTTACTTGGCTTGCGCAAATGAAAACAAAGACAATGAAAAAGGCAGTAACAGTATTTCGATCTGAAAGAATAGAATATTTCAAAAAGGCATTTGTGGAAAAGATCCGATTTCATAGATGGTTTTCGTGAAAGGGCCGCTTTCAATCGAACCTATTTTTATGATGGAGTTATTGTACTCAATCATATTTCTGTGAAGGGGTCATTTTAATTAACGCATTTCCGTGATGGGCCGCAAATGGTATGCAGGAAATAAATAGTGATGATTGTTGACTAATAATAATAAAAATGTAAAAGTAGGAGGGTGCAGAAAGAAGAGAAGTAGGGCTGCCGGGCACTGCACCCTGCAAAATCAATCTAGAGTCAACACTACTACAATAAATGCAGATAAGAAAAGCAAAGTTTGCAAGCATGGCAAACAATTCACAAAGAGTCAAAATGACGTATTCGGCCCAAAAATCGGCTAAAAGCACCGTTTGGAGCAAGATTTGCATTTTATCGCAGCTCGGCGCAGAATTAACATCCCTGTATAGTATAGTAGGGTGCTGTACTAACAGCACTATTGCTAACTACACAAGAATCAACTGTAGCAAAATAAAATGCATTTAGGACTCACTAATTTACCCACATTATAAAAGAAAATTATTTAAAACAAATAAACTTATATTGAGTATGTTTATACACATAAACTTTTTTCCTTCACAATAATTAAACATTTTTGCATTCTTCATGCATCTAGCTACCTGGTTTTACATTAGCACTTGAATATAAGCAACCACACTAAGATTTCTGACTAATCTAACTTCAAAGCATTTTTCAGTGATTGTTTACAAAACAAAAAATTGACTATTCATTCAATTATCAAATATTTTGTTTGAAAATAAACAATAACAAAACTGTGTCGAAGTACAGTAAAAAATGCATTAAGCAGAGAGAAATGAAATTTGGGACCCCTGAGATTCTATGTAAACAGGTTTTGTATTTTATCTCATTCCAAAAGTCTTCAATTTTCCCAGTGAAAATGAACTTAACTATTAAATAGATAAATTAAAACAAATGTTAATTAATTAATTATTATTTTTAAAAACAGAATTTATGCTGAAAATTCCCCAACTTCACTTCACATCAGTGGATATTTAATAAACAAGCATTATTTCAAATTCTGTTTTTCATGACAGACAGTTGTTATCCAAGGGATTTAAAGTTGTTCAGCTCTAAAATCATAAAATTAGGAAATATTGTTGTATTTAAAAACTGAGTTTAAAACAAAACAATATTTTTGCTTAATGAAAGTTCTTTTTATGATGAGTTATAATTTATTTTAATTTTCTAGGCATTTTTAATTGCTTTCAATATTTCAAATAGACTGTTCATCTGAATTAAAATTTAAGCACTGAGGCTGTTCCTTCTAAAAACTACTTACATCACAAGACTTTTTTAAACAGCTTTAAAAATAAACTTTCAAAACTTTTAAACAGCTTAAAAAAAAAAAAAAAACTTTCAAAAAGAGGAAACTCTTTCTAATCTCCACAAACTGGAAAACAAGCCGAGGTGCAATCCAAATAGGTTGATTTAGCATATTTGATTTTTTACTGAATCTGTCAATTGTTTGTTTGTGTTTGTGTTTTAAGGCAAACCTGCATGCGGGGTATCTGCCTAGGATGAGGGGTGCCTTGGTAGGAGGACTTTCTAAGGGGTTCTAATGCGTATTCATGTTACATCTGGAGAAAACCAACCAAAACTCCAGACCATTAGATCGACAGCCGCGCGATGGGACCCGAACCCGGGACCTTCACACCTCGGCCGTCTACCATTTTCAGTGGCATAACTACTGTGCCATGGTGAGGCCTGAATCTGTCAAATTCTTGTAGGTTTGGTACTTATGAAAGTGCATAGTGCAGTTCTTGAAAGGATATTTTCAATTATTTTTAATCTACAATATGACTGGATTTTTTAAAAGAAGCTGCTCAAAAGTTGAGTTATTTATTAAAAGAAAGGACTTAATCATCAAAATACACTAACTGGTCATACTACAATTATCCTTCAACTAAAAGACACACAGAAGGAGTTACTATGATAAATTAACAAAATCCTTTTTTAAATACATACCTAAGGAAGACAACTGTTTCATATGACGACATACAGAAGATGTAGGCAGTAAATCAAGGCGGTGGTAAGAAAAATGCACACCATCAGAATAAAGGTAGTTTTTTAGTACTTTCTGAGTCTTGGCAGGTTCAATAGACACCACACAAACAATATATGGTGTCCCTTCAACCTAATAAAAATGTAAAAGGGTTAATTTTAGATTCACGGATCTTATTAGGACTAATTTTAAATGTATATGCTTTATTTTATTTATCATAATCTCATCAAGTTTTGTAGATTAAAATTAGCACACTTTTTTCCTGAATACTCCATAGGGCAGGGATGGGCAAACTACGGCCCGCGGGTCAAATCTGGCCCACTGGAACGTTTTATGTGGCCCGCAGATGGAATTTAAATTTGCAGGTCCGACGGAAATTGAAAGAATATATATATTTATATATTATAAATCCACATTAAGAGTTATGAAGATGACTTGAAAAAAGTGCACTTTGAGTTCGAACGCAGATTTCAAGATTTCAGTGCCAGTTTAGCATGCCTTTCAACGTAAATTGTAAAGCAGTGAGGTCAGATTTGCAGCTTGAATTAATTGAATTCCAATCTAACAATCATCTCATGCAGTTGTTTCTAAATATGCCAAAGTTAGAGTTTTACAAATCATTATAGAAAATAATATCTCACGCCCAGAAAATCAGTGCTATGTTTGCTTCATCTTATATATGTGAACAAGTGTTTTCAACTATGAATTCTTTCAGAAGTAGACTGACAGATGAACATTTAGCCTCGTTCCTTAGAATTAGTGCATCTCACTTCGAACTTCAATATAAGGAACTTTTAAAAATGAAATCGCAATTTCATTCATCGCATTAAAATATTTAAATTGTAATACTAGTATATTATTTTTAAAATTTTAGAAAAATTTATCTTGGTCCGCCAAACTTTTTTTTTTTTTTTTTTTCGACTTTTGGCCCGCGACCGAAAAAGTTTGCCCATCCCTGCCATAGGGAATGGCAACCCCACACTGCTTTTCATTTTCGCAGGATTGAGTCTATTGTTGCATCCACTACTATTTTGCCCCAAATAAAATATTTTCCATGTAAAGAATTAGGTGCAGTAGATTTATGTCTTCCAATACCTAGGGAATGCAATCCCACACTGTTTTTCATTTCGTGGGATTTCGGGGATTGAGATTTGTTGATTTCACGGGATCCAGCAATCCTGTGGGATTGACATTTCATTCAAATAAAAATTAATTTTAATAGAGAAAAGTAGGAAAAAGCAAGATTGTACACTATCAAGCTTAATACTTTGTCTTATTTGATAAGTAATACAATACCTTACATAAATATGAAAATTATAGTCATGATATAGTTTTCCCACAGGATCGTGATCATTCTTTAATACTTCACAGGAAAGCCATGTTGTGTGCAAAAGCTGGAATCTACAATAGAGTCTTTGCAACAATAGAAGTAAATAATGTGAAACTTTTACAAGTTGGAGGGAAAAGCGTGTGGTAGGAACCGGTTTTGAATATGTGAAATTTGCATGGCAGATAATGTGGCATTTTCCAGCCAGGCCAAAAGGTACCCATTTGACCGGCCTTCAATTTCTGGGTGTTGTGTGTGCAGATGTGATCTCGTGCCACCACAAATTCATCTTAATATAATCTATAGAGTACTAATATATGTGGAATAAAGGAAAATATAATAAATTTATTAAAAGAATAAGAGAAATTTAGTACCAAGCTTGTACTTTCCACTTAAGTATACATGAAATTTAACGAGTTTTTGGAAAAAATGTATACAACTCAATACAGACTTATTTTTTTGAATATTCAACACCTTACCTTTTTAAGGACACGTGGAACATAAAATGGGTCAAATTTTCAATTATAGGCCTAAAACATAGAGCAGACCCAGACGATTCCATACATGTGTAATTTGTGTCGGTTTAGAATACATAAACACTGAAAATATGGCTTTTAATATGTAAACAAACAGGGCTTGGCTGCAATAAAGCCATAATTTTTTGCTGTTTCTCAAATTGTGTATTTTGGATGCTTTGGAACACTTTTCTAAAATCTGTTTCAGGTAAACAATTGAAACTTTCCAAAATTGTTTAACTAACCCATTTCTTTAAAAATACCTAGCATTAGAGATCTGAGTGAAAAAATTGTGAAAATAATGACTTTTTTTGTTTGTTTAATTGTTAGGATTTTAAAAGTTTTTGGTAAGATATATTTAACTTCATTTCTTTTTATCCAAAATGAAAATAGCTTCTTATTATTTTCAGATAGTATGTTTTCTGATACCATACCAAAATTTAAGGTGATAAACTCAGTTTTTTTTTTTTTTTTTTTTTTGGAAAAGTGTACCAAACTGATGTACTGTTAAATTTTCATTCTTATTAAAAAGTTCTTAAAAACTAATATATGAATCAAATTATTTTTTTTACTTTATATGAAGACGATAATGTGTACATAAAGTGTACAAAAATTTTTGTTTCTATTTCTATTTTAAATAAAATACACGATGTTAAATCTTTTGTAAAAACTGCCATTTTTTACTGGTAGAGATGTTCCATGTGTCCTTAAAACAGGTCTGTGAAGGACACCTCCCCCCAAAGCAAAATTTTGGAATCTCTTGGAGTCCAGTTATAAATAGACATACAACTCTAGATATTCTCAATAAATATAATCTTTCTGATAGCCATATTAGGCATATTTACCTGGATTTCCGGTCTTGCCACTGTTTTGTAAACTAAACTTTCTGTTTTAAGCTGTTTCTGTTTCAAATTTTGGTTTATGTTCTCATTCAGTCTTGGAGGAAAACTTACTGTGAATGTCTATGTAGCATATAATTGGCTCTTGAATGAAGATGAATTAAAGTAAATTTTAAGTTAATTTTCTTTTTTTTTTTTTTCTTTTTAAAGTTTTTGTCCAGAATTCAGTATTTATCAAATGACTGGTTCTAAAATGAAGATTATATGAAGGAATTTTTCAACTCCAACAAAAGTTTTAGAAGTATAATTAATTTAAAAGTACAATTGTGAAAGTGTTTACTATTTTATCAGTAATATATTGTTAAACAGTATATAGAAATTAAAGTCTAAAAACAAAATTCTTTTATTTTATATTTTCAATAAAAATGCTTTTTATGCTACATGATAAAAGAAACCCCTTTTTTCACGTACAATGTAATTAAATTAATTATTTGATATCTAATTTATTATTTCATTTTGCTAGGTTTAATTTTTCAGCAAAGAATTCCATCAAACTAATTGCTTTAGAATGGAGTTTATCTTTTCTTTGTTAATTTATTGGATTATATGTGATGAATTCTAATGACTTAATTAGAAAAATATATTCTTATTTTTGTTAAAATGTTATATTAATATTTTTGTTAAAATGTAGGTACATAGTTTTGTTTGCATGATAACAAAACATACATCATAACAATACTCTTAATTCAATGATTTTTATTTTGTCCATTTCTTCCAATTTCGTACAGTGTCCCAGACTTTTTACAAAAAAGTGGACAAAATACCAATCCTGGATATTACACCTCTTTTGCTTTGCCCAACACTGTGTTATTTTACATACATATATACATTTATGATGCCATGAAAAATATAGGCCTATATCAATGAACTTTTTACTGCACAAACTTGATAAACAGAAAATTTAAAAAATGCATTACCTTTCGCCACTGATAGACAGCAACTTTATCATTAGATAATTCTTTCTTTTTCTCACTAGTAACAGTCTTCAGAGGCAGGTCTACCTCTCCACTGTGTTCACTAGTATAAGATAAAGAGATATTACTGGAAATGGAAACAATAAAAGCACACTCACAAAAATAAGAACCTGCATAAGAGTGTAATTTTATTCCTAAACGTATAACGTATCCATGAAGCAAACGTGAAAACTAAAATATCAAATAACTATTTACAATCATAATTTTAATACTTTCATTGAAATGTTTTCATAAAAGTATAATTATGAAGGTAATTCTATCAATTTTTGGAACGAATTCATCTCTCAAGAGGAAGCAAGAACAGGTGACTTTAGGAAAAAGAAATAATAAGTGTTTTTTCCTTTTTTTAAATTTTTCAAAATATGAGCCCTCTCCTATTATTATTGAACAACTGTTATGTCAGACAAACGTTTTAAAATTATATGCCCATCTAAATGCTTGGCTTAACTTACCCTGTTTTGGGAATAATCTGAAGTTTCTTAGATATATATTGTGGGATCATGGCCAATTATATACTTGTGGGATCTAAACCGATAGGTGAGTGCCCTCCGTGGGGGTCTTTCTAAGGGGTTCTAAACCCTATTTACTCTTTTGGAGAAAACAAGGAAAACCCCGAATCGTTAGATTGGTGGACACCACCTGATTTTGAACCAGACACCTTCCGTCTCAAAGTCCAGAGTGCTATGCGCTCAGCCACTGATTTATATGGCATTTATCCCAGGCATTTATATGGTTATGAGGAGGAAAATGTCTTTATATATAATTTAAGTAATTTTAAAAACTTTATGCATTTGCTAATTTTTTTTTCTTTTTTTTTTTTTCTTTCTTTCTATTTTTTTTTTAAACAAGTGTCATTAATTTGGTAAATACAGATCGTACAGTAAAGCACCATTTAGCTGTCTTTCAAGGGCCCATCTGAAACAATGCACAAATGAAAGAACATATAGATTAAACATTAATAAACAACTTTGATTATAACATGTTTAATGCTACTTATGAAAATTGATATAAATAAAACTCTGCTGTTCGAGCCTCATCAGGGGGAGACCCCCCCCCCTAATTTTTTAGTTTCATTATTGCCATATTAAAACAATATTAATTGACTATGTCATTTTATCTCTCGTCTTTCGTGTAGTTTGCCTGATAACTCTATGTTGAAATTTTTATGATTGTACCTATTTATAGAAAAATACATGCGGTGCATATTCAACAGCTTACGAAATATTATAACAATAGATTAAAGCTGTTGTGAACTAATAGTATTTAAATGTATGTAAAATTATGTCGCTTTTTGGGGACACATTTTTTGGACAATTTTCAATAAAGGGGATGAGAGATAAAATGACATAGTCATTAATATAATAATTTTAAGTTTTTAAGGCATTAATAAATTACTGTATAAATTTTTACTCAGAAAACAAACACTAAATTTCAAAATAAAACATGTATTATAAAACTGAAACAAATCATACCTTTATTGTACTATCTTAAATACTGCATATCTTCAGTATTAGGTTAATATGTATCAGTATGTGATGCATGTATACATCCCATACTGATTTATGCTTATATAGACATTGAATAAAAAAAATCTTTCGTAGTCTAATGTGAGCATTGTCTTTCATTATTAATTAACAGTGTTATGGACTTAATTAAGTTCATGAAATGTATTTTCACTTGTGTTTTGATAAACAAAATAAGTTCTACACTTTTCAACACAGTCAACCACGTCTTTAAAGGGAAGCGGTAAATGGTAGAACCCTACCTACATCTTTTATTTCAGCTTATATCTGGGAAGGGTTTCTCCCCAAATAGGAAAATGACTGACCCCGAAAATTTTTTAAAGTTTAGGCAGGTGAAAACAGTAATATGCTTATAATGCATGTCTTATAAACATTCAGTTTTTTTGTATTAAAATGAATAGGAATGAACTCAGACTTCACAAAACTAATGTATAAATGCAAAACTCATATAAATGCAAAACTCATATAAATGAGAATTTGTATAAATGGTGCTTTACTGTTTACTGTAGACTCCTTTATAAAAAGATTTTGTTTAACTGGACTTCCATTTTAAGTGGTCATACTTGGTTCGAAATTTTTTTTTTTTGAATTTTTACATATTAAAAATTTTTATTATAAAAAATTATTTTTTTGTAATAAAAAATTTATTATTATAAAACAACAATAATATATTTTTTTTTAATTACACAAAAACAGAAATATTTGTAACTATTTATTTTTTATTTCATGCTTAAAATGCAGGAACTGGACTTTTCAATCAATGTGATACTTAAAAAAAAAAAAAAAGTGAAACTATGCAATAAGTTGTCGCATTTTAAGTCTTCAGGTCCAAAAAAAAGGGGGTGGTGGCGGAGGAATGATTAAAAAAAAAACTTTCCTCCTAATGGTCTGGAAAACTCGTAATAAATTGGCCCTTTGTTGTAGTGCATTTCCATTGATAAAATGCATTTTATTTCTCATTCTTTCCTTTAACCAGAATTTTGCTTAACTGGCCTATCCACAGTCTCATTTAGGTAAATTAAGAGGGTGTTTAGTGTATTTACAAATACAAGCCAATAAATAAATATTCAAAGATGTGGATGAAAATTCTAGTAATTCCCAATGTCTGATTTCGAAAATACTTAACATACTTGGTTTTAGTTCATGCAGTTATTTATTTTTCTTATTACAAAAGATAAAGAATGCTCAAAAAATTAAAATTCAGCCATTTATGAGAATAGAGTAAATGTTGTAAAAGGGTGATTATGTCCCTCTGACATGATCAATGTCTGCAGATCACAACTGTCAGTGCATCAACAAACAACATAATTAGAAGAAAAACAAAAATTAACAACCAGTAAAAATGTAATGAAGCACCACATCTGTCAATAAAATAGAAAGTGGCTTAAAAAAAAGCCATTTTGATATTTAAAAAAATATATATGTGGTGTTGTCACTATAATATCACTTTTCTTTGGTTAATAATTAATGTAATTTACCTCCACCCAGAACGTTTTAGTAATTTAAGATCTTCCTAGTTAAAAAATTTAAATACCCACTGTGTAATTTCTTACTTTTGGGGGGCTGTTAATTATTTGTTTTACTTTGGCAGTGTAAAGTTTTCCCTTTTGTTTACTTTTTTTGTGATTAAAATTTTCTCTTCACCGGCCGTTTTTTTTGCCTTCAGGATGTTTAAAATTAATGTTCACCTTTTAATTGCCGTTCTGTGGGTAATCAGCACTTTGAAATATAGTGGCTATACTTCATATCTCCCTTTTCATTAAAGTTGTTTTGATAGGATTTTTTTTAATTTTAAATTAATTTTCGTAACTTCCCGTAATCCTGCTTTTCCTTTTTTTTATTATTACTTTATTTCTCCGGTTAGGCATCTTCCTGTGAATTTTCAATAATTTTTTTCATCTTTTAAGTTTTGCTTACAATTTCATGCTATTGCATCATTTTCTCTGACTGTTGCATCAGATCTCAGAAAGGACGCTATCTTTCCCGTGCTTTTCCTCCGAAATTGTTCTAGAAGCTTCTTGTTCCCCCCTCTTGCGGTCCAGATCGGACTATCCCGGAATGACTTTAGGTGCACTCTCTGCTCTGATTGGCTGAGGGTAGCGGTTCCGGAGTGAGGAGGAGAGGCAAGCGCGCGATTTTTGTCAGTTATGCTGGGAGATGCCGACCAAGTAGGTGCGTCTTGTGGCTCTAGGAGCAAAAGTTCGTGACTTGATAACCCCAAGCCTGGGTGACCAAGACTGACACCGATATGTTGCCTTAAGCAACAAGTTTCTAAAAAAAAAAAAAAAAAAAAAAGGCAACGATGGATCCTGTATAATTATTAAATTTTTTGGGTGAAGGAGCACCCCAACGCCAGCCCAGTCCTGCCTAATGCCACATCTGAGATGAAGATCGGCTAGATATAACCACCAGTATGCCCCGCCGATGGAGATGCTGAATTAGTGAGATTGCCTCCCGCTTACCCCCGGAGCAGGAGCTATCAGCAAGCCTAAATTTCGGAGCATGGATTTGCCGTTCCGGCACTTGTGCTGACGTCACTTCTAGATGCCACCCTGATCCCAAGCCACCGATAGTTTCTGCGCGCCTGCAAATGGTGAGATTTTTCCATTTTTATTGCATTTTTGCAAGCATCCCGGCCGTCATCTTCAACCACATGGGACTGTCGCTGGGGCAATCCACAGGAGTCAAAGATGACTGACAAACACGGAGGAGAGCGGTGCTGACGTGGGCGTGCTACCGCGCCATTTTTTTTTTTTCTCCCATTTAAAATTTTTTCTTAAATGTACCCCCCCTTTTTTCCTTTTACATGTGTTAGGTGTCATTTTGTTTTTTTTTCTTTTGAGCCTGTATTTTTTGTTTTGTTTAAATTTCTTTTGACCGTCGGTCTTTCAAAAAAAAAAATTATAAAATAAGGGATTGAATGTATTTTGTTGAAATGTACCATTCTGTAAAGTGTTAATTCCCATACAAGAGTAGCATCTAAGCTTAAATTTTGTAAATCGTGGAATTTTAAGCAAAACATGATTTTCCACTGAACTTAAATTTTTGGTTTGCAACCATGGGTACCCAGGGGTTATACATTTTTATCTTTTACCAACATCTATGAGTGCTACCTGATCTCTTTTGCAGCACTGGAGCAGGTGTTAATCTGATCAAAATCTTTAGTTATTGTTTTAATTAAGCTGTGTGTTGTGCCATAGAAATGTGTGTAAATTTTCACCTCTTGTTTCACGGTTCATTGTTATTTGCTGCTGAGACTTGCTTAAATAGTTAAGGTATTCATTGTGCTGCATATTAAGTTTAAATATTTTTTTTTACTTGATCTAATATGTTAATTGGTTAAATAAAATGCTTCAATCCCATCCTTTTGGTTCTCTTTACTTTGACAACGATCAACACTAAGGGCGGCAAGAGAAAAATCCTGGGTTATTGTCATCACTCAAAACAACGCATTACTGATTTGTTATCCTTATTTGAGCTGTGAAATTTAATTGTGGTGTTCCAAATAGGAACAACACTACAAAATGGTGCCGTGAAGGCCCTTGCCCTTTTACCCTTGTGTGTGTTGTCGAAGTAAACCGAACTAAAATTTTGACATTCATAAATGTACTTTTCAGTATCTTCTAAAATTTTGCAGTGAGTGTTAGGAATATTTTTTTTAAGTCATGCCAAATTCGAGTGGTAACAGTGGCAATGCCACTGCCTTTCCAAATCCCTCTTTCATTAGTATGTTACCTAATTTAAATGGTAACAATGCGACAACCTTTTTCGATTACCTGGTGCAGATAGCACCGTTGGCGTCGTGGACTGACGCACAGTCCATCGCAGTGGCGAAATTGAAACTTGAGGGCTCTGCTCTTCAATTCTATGCCTCCACTTTGAAAGAGGTTACTTTTGAGTCCCTGCAGGAATTTAGGGCACGTTTTGAGGGCCATTTTGCAGAGTCAAGTGACGTAGCCCAACAAATAGCGAACCTTACAAACTGCAAACAAAATTTAAACGAAACTGTAAGGGACTTTGCTACCAGGCTAGAGGGTATCGCGCAAAAGGCTCTTAAGTCTTCAGCTGGGGAAGAAATTCCAAAACGTTTTAGTGACAACATGCTTCTCTCGCAATTCAAGGCAGGGTTAGCCGCAAACATTCGTGCTCAAGTAGTGATAGCGGACCCAAAAACATTTCAGGAGGCCACCGAATTGGCCAAACGTGTTGAGTGGGCACTTCAATCTTATGCCTCGGACATTAATGTAGTTAGTGCACGACCTACCACTAGCGACAGTGAGTTAGCGCAGATTTTTCGTTCCACTACGGATCAGTATACAAAATCATTGGAGCTTTTGACTAAACAAATGGAAGAAATGAAGGTGCAAATTGCATCATTACAGGGCCAACGGAATTCTTTGCCACATAGGCCTTATGCTCCACAATCTCAGCGTTCAGTTGTCTGCTATTATTGCAGAAAAGTGGGTCATATTAGTCGGGTCTGTAGAAAAAAGGAGCGAGATATGGCAGCACAAGCTTCTGCTAATGCAAATCAGAGCCCGTCTACTTCAAATCAAGGGCAAGCTCAGAGTACAAGTGATGAATCCAGTAGGCACCCAAACTAATTGAGGGGGGAGTTTGTACCGGATCGCAACACTCCATGAGTCCCCGTGTAGATCCTTTCATTGATATGTCCCTTTTGCCAGCTAATTTACCTATAATTTGTGTCAAAATTGAAGATATTTCACTTCGTGCTCTCATAGACAGTGGAGCTGCAGTAAATGTAATTTCCAGCCATGTAGCTGATGTTTTGAAAGATGCTAAGGAATTAAATTGTCCAAATTTTCAACTTAGAGCTCTAACCGGTGTAGATATCAATACTGAAAAATTAATCGCTTCCAATTTATTTATTTCTGATAAGTCTTTTGATTGTAAATTTTTAGTTGCTCGTGGTATTTTATCTCCAAATTTTGATCTTATAATTGGATTAGACTTTTTAGTAAAAGCTGGCTTTACTTTAAATTGTCATGGCTGTCTCTTAAGTAATAAGGATGTGTGTGTCAGCTGGCGGCATGAGTAGCCTGAAAATACTCAGTTATCTGTCCCAGTGACGAGTACTGAACCTTGTCAAGTGTCCTCTCCTTCTCTTTTCGGAAGCCTACCAATAAGAGTTACTGTGCCGCCTTTTTCTCAAAAACTTTTTCATGTAAATGTAAATAATGTTGACTCTTCGTTTATTGGCCAAGACATTTTGTTAGAACCTAATCCTAATTTAAATTTTGATTCGTATTTAATTGCTAACGCTGTTTCTAAAATTTCTCACGATCTCCAATGTTTGGTTCAGGTCATTAATTTTACTTCCGAATCAATTCAATTAAATAAAAATATGAAGCTTGTCTACGTAACTCCTGTAAATATTGAAAGGCCTGATAAAATTGTTAATGTTGTTGAGGCACAAGAAGAGAAGGAAGATGATTTTAGCCTATGGGCAAAAGATATTGACTTAACCCACCTTGACGATCAGCAGCGTGAGACCCTTAAATCTTTGCTTATTAAATATAAATCTGTTTTTTCTCTTACTCCTCCTGACTTAGGCGCTTGCTCAATAATTAAACACCGCATTCATTTAACCGATGACGTTCCTGTAAGATCAAAACCTTATCGTGTCCCATATCATCTTAAGCCCGAAATGCGTAAACAAATTCAGACACTGTTGGATGCTGGTATAATTGAACCCTCTACGAGTAGTTATGCTGCCCCAGTGCTTCTTGTCAAGAAACCGGATGGTTCTTTTCGCCTTGTTGCTGACCTCCGAAAGTTAAATGCCAAGACCATCCCCGATAACTTTCCTTTGCCTAATCTTCAAGAAATGATTGATTTCCTGTCAGGTGCTAAGTTCTTTTCTTCCCTTGATCTCACCTCGGGTTTCCATCAGATGCTCATGCATCCTGATGATGCACACTTAACGGGTATTGCCACTGAGGAAGGCCTTTTCCACTTTTGCCGGATGCCTTTTGGTTTGCGCAATGCGAGTAGCAGTTTTCAAAGACTCATGTCAGTGGTGTTGTCCGGTCTCTCCGACTTTCAAATAGGAGTGTACATAGATGATGTAGTTGTGGCATCAGAGTCATTTGAGGAACATGTTCACAGGTTAGAATTAGTTTTTGAACGATTAAAACAATCCAATCTGAAGCTCAAACCTAAGAAATGTACTTTAGCAAAAGATGAAATAACTTATTTAGGCCATCGTGTAACACAAGGTAAGGTTATGCCTGATCCAAAAAATTTAGACACTATTTTAAAAGCAAATGTTCCTCGTACTAAAAAGCAAGTTCGATCTTTTCTTGGTTTAATGGGTTTTTACAGAAAGTTCATTCCTAATTATTCTAATATTGCATTGCCTCTTACTAATTTGACGAAGGATACTTGTAAGTTTGCATGGGGAGATCTTGAACAGGATGCCTTTGATCGTTTAAAACTTGCTTTAACCCAGTCTCCTTGTTTGGCCTTGCCTAATTTTTCCAAGCCGTTTTCGATCTGCACTGATGCTAGCAAATACGCGATGGGTGTGGTCTTAGTGCAAGAAGATGATTCGGGATTTCAACATCCTGTTTGTTTTGCCTCAAAAAAGTTTTCTCCTGACGAGGTTAATTATTCTGTTGTGGAAAAGGAGGCTCTTGCTGTTGTTTTTGGCATAACACATTTTAAACAGTACCTCTACGGTTCTCATTTCACTGTATATTGTGACCAGCAATCTCTTTCGCAGTTGTTTAAATTAAAAGATCCCACTTCACATATTGCTCGTTGGATTATGTCCCTGCAACAATATGATTATAAAATTATTCACAAGCCTGGTCGTCTTAACTTAATGGCAGATTTTCTTTCGCGTGAAGTTAATACTCTTAATTCCGAACCTTTTTCTTTTCAAATTCCTAAGTTTCCTCTGCAAGATATCATTCGGCTTCAAAAATCTGACCCCTTTTGTCAAAAGATTGCTGCTTGCCTTAATAATGAGTCTCCTTATATTCAAAGATCCAATAAATTTTTCTTTCAGCAAAATGCTATAGTTTGGCAGCCTTTAAATAGTAATTCGGAGAACGTTCGTTTAGTTGTGCCTCACACCCTCGTCCAAGAAGTATTGCATTTGTGTCATGACAACAAAATTGTTGCCCATGCTGGCCTGTCTCGTACCTTACACCGTCAGGGGTCAGTCCAGGTTTCTTTCCCAGGGTCCTATTTTTGTGAAATTTTACCTAATTTTGTGAATTTATAATTAATTTTGTGAATTTATACCTAATTTTGTGCATTTTTTCTAATTTTGTGAATCTTTCCTTATTTTGTGAACTTCTTCCAATTTTCTTTTTCATTTTTGAGGAAGAAAGCAATCACGAAATAGAATTGAATATTTTTTAAAAAATTAAAAAAAAATGGGTATAGTTAGTTCCCTTAAAAAAAGTTGGCCAAAACTGAATAATTCTTGTTCACTGAACATCCGGGATAGTCATACCCTGGAACAATATTTTTAAAAAAAAATTGATTAAAATTAAAAATATAAAGCTTTAAATCTTTACTTTTAAATGATTAAAAAATAGATTTTAAAATAAACGTAGGCCATGGTAGTTTTGATTTTAAATTGCAGGTACTAAACACTTATTTACACCTCAAATTCAAACTTTAGTAATTTTTAAATATTACAATGTCTGTCAGTTTCGACTGGGAAGACTAATACTAACGATGTGAAAAATGCAATTTTTAAATCTAGTTAAATTTCAACAATTGAAGGGAAAGCAAAAATAAGTTGCAGATAATTACAGATGGGAGAAATTAACAAACATTTTTAAAAATTAATTTCAACTTGTACCATTAAAGAAAAATTACTTGTCAGTGTACACAGAATATCCCAAAAACACTGACCTGGGGTTTTATTCCTTAAATATTTTTCACAAATATTTTACAGTAAATCGCAAATTTATGTTTAAAAAAAAAAAAAAAAAGCACAGAATTTTACAGTAATGATTATAAATGTTGAAGATTAAATCTAAATAAATACAAATGTACATTTTTATATGGTCTCCAAACAGAAAATTCCCAGTCTGTAAGATGTGCCCATGCATTAATTTTAAAAAATTTAATTAAGTTATAAATTTTCAGTCTTCAATCAAAAATGATAGCTTCTAGCAAAGAATTGCTCGCTACGGCCCTGCCTATGCCGATAGCATTTCTCTGTAGTGTACCCCTATGACCGCTCTTTAAAATGATATTAAATCCCAATAAAATCACTCCTATGCTTTGTTGTTCACTCCCAAGAATGAAAAAATGCAGTATTACACTATTTCTACACCCCCCCCCCTTTTTTTTTCAGCTTTGAGCAGTGATTGACCTATATTTATCCCATTTCACATTCCACAGTGTGGATTCTCGACCGATTAAACAGGGCGCGGCACATATCTAGGGGCGACATTAAAGGGCGCTGTCCTTTAATGTCTGGCAGTCCTTTTTCTCCCCCCTATGCCTGGGTATGTCGGTCCGTTTTTCCATTCTTATTTGCCAAAACTTTTTCTCCTTCCTTACCATACAGTTTTCTTATACAGGAGACAATACAATGAAGTCAAAATTGATGTTTAAATGACCCTTTACAAAACAGGAGGTATAACTGTTCCTTCAAAAAAATCTAATCAGCTTTTTTTTTTTTCTTCTTCTTCTAATGCAACGAGATTAAAATGTCCTTTTATAAATAATTATTTTTTCTGTTTTCTTTTATTTGCGTGATCTGAAAGATGCCCTTGGAATGTTTGTTTTTTCAGCAATGTAAAAGGGCCATCTGGCACATTACGCTTTCAGTTGGGGGGAAAGAAGGGAATTGAAAATGATTTCACCCGTAAGGATGTTATGTTTGATAAGTATGCAGTTGTAAATTAGTAAACAATAAGCTTAGACTTAGCCATGTAATGACGGCAGCTCCCGTTGTTTTGAATTGGATGTTATGCACTCTTGCAAGTTGTTCTTAATGATTGCTTTTAGTGTAATCATTACATGGCCTTTCTACTTCAGATTATTTATAGTTATTACAGATATTTACAAAACATTAGAGAATTACGGATTCATTTCAAAATGCAAAACGAATTATTGCGAGTTAGAAAGTTTGCGCGATTTCAAAACATTGCATTGATCTGAATTTATGTCTGTCTTTTAGAATAAGATTTAGGACTAAGTTAATCATTTTGAGATTGCATCAAATGATTTCTGAACATTTAATACATGGTGCATAAATGTGCCAGTTTGGAAAACAAAGTGCTTTCTTTTAATCTCCTCCCCAACCTGGCTGTCCTTTATTCATGAAGAACGTTGTAATTATCCGAGAATGACAGCTGTCATCACCTTCTCTTCTGGCAATGAGCCTTACTAATATTATAGTGGAATACGTCTTGATGTTTAATTTTTTGGCATAAACACAACTCACATGAAAAAAAAATAATAAATGAGCACTCGCTACTAGTCCGATTTTTATTCCCAGAAAGAGAACTCCTACATAGCAGGTGGGGGGAACTTAGGAGGAAGAACAAACAAGTGCAGGCGTCTGCTTCAAACTGCAATCGTAGGCGGTGTAATTTACTCCCCTGGCTTAGGGCCTCCAATCAACCTACCTCCCGTCATCATCGTCAACGTTGTTTACATTTAGGCCAAGATATTATTGGGTGCCGATCGGCGATCGCTAACTGATAATAATTCCTAAACTCAATTGAAAAGTGCAATAGTTATTTTGTGAAAGGGCCGTTTTGGTCAAACTGAATTTTGTGAAGGGTCCGTTTTTCCGATATTGAATTTTGTGAAGGGTCCGTTTTTCTGATATTGAATTTTGTGAAGGGTCCGTTTTTAACTTGTTGAATTTTGTGAAGGGTCCGTTTTCGGACCCGATTTCGACCTGGACAGACCCCTGACCGTGTACGTCAAAGTTTTTTTTGGGTAGGTCTCTATAACAACGTAAAAAAGTATGTTTTATCTTGTAAGTCATGTTTGGAAAGAAGGGGTTACCACAAAAATCAAAAGGCTCCTGTGCAAGAGATTCCTGTTGTTGATCGCCCATTTCAGAAATGTGCAATTGATGCAGTGGGTCCTTTTATGACTTCTAGAAATGGCAATAAATGGCTCCTGGTAATCTCTGACTATTTTACAAGATATCCCGAAGCTTATCCTGTCCCTGATATTCAAAGTTCAACAGTTGTAAAAGTTTTAATTGATTTTATTTCACTTCACGGAATAATGGAAGTGCTATATTCAGATAGGGGTTCAAATTTTATTTCTAAGGCTATGGCGGAGGTGTATGACATCTTGGGTATTAAAAAACAACACACTGTGGCTTATAATCCGCAAGGAAATGGTTTAGTGGAGAGGTTGAACAAATGTCTGATTGATTTGTTAAGTCATCTAGTACTCGAATCTCAAGAAGATTGGTGTGAACAGGTTCCCTTAGCTCTCTTAGCTTTTCGTACTGCCTACCACCGCACCATCAAGGAATCTCCTGCTTTTCTAACTTATGGTAGAGATCTGTTGATGCCATATGATCTGGTTTTCTCTTCGAAATTCAGATCATATGCTGATACTAGATCCTACGCTCAGGAGATAGTCACCAATCTTCAACGTACCTTCTCTGTCGTCAAGACCAACCTAGAAAAGGCTTCGCATGCTCAGGCTCATCCTCCTACCTCTAACTTTTACTTTAAAAACATTAAAGTCAGTGATACTGTTTATTTACACGTTCCCGCTAGCAAGCCACATTTAACTAAGAAGCTATGTAAATTTAATAAGGGTCCTTATAGAGTTTTAGAACAACTTTCTCCTGTCTTGTTTAAAATTTCTCTCATTTCGAATCCCTCAGATACTCAAGTTGTACATGTAAATCGCATTTTTAAGGTTATCGATAGGGAAGTTTTTCCAACACCAGATAGTCAAATTTTGTCTTCTCCGCCTCCAGAGATTCCAGAGCCTGCCACTAGCCCTACTCAAGAAAGTTCAGAGGATAGGTTAATAAGAGAATACCCTTGTCCCCTTTTACCGCTAGATTTGTCTTGGGAAGCTGATACTATCTACATGCCACCTCCTGTAGTTACAACAGAAGTAGATATGACAGATTCACAACCAGATACCTCGTTTGATTTTTTTCGGGATACCTCAGTATCTCCAGTTTCCTTTTTAAATTCTCCTCATTCTGATATTGATGATTCTGATGCCCAACCAACATCCACCTTTTCTCCTATTCGCACTAGATCCATGCCTAAACATGGATATTGTCTCAGACCCAGGGATGCTTTTGGATTTGTCAAGAAGTAGTTTTACATTTTTGCACAGAAATTTTCTTCGAGGTTGTGCCATATAATTTTACTATATATATTTTTTCATTTTTAGTGTTAGCATCCGTGTTTTCTTTTTATATACAAATTTCTTTTATGGGTATTTTTGGGGAGTGTGAAATACACTATTTTATGTTTAATGTTTGACCTGCCAAAGGGTAAACTTGCACATTCTTTTAGTTATGTGGAAACAAGTAACCACATATGATTTGTTCCTATTTTTATTGCATTCCTATTATACCAAAGATTTTTTTTTGTTGCATATATGTATTGTATTTTACTGATTGTTATCTGTATATGGCCAAGGGGTCATGTGCAATGTGTGAAATACTTGGTTACACTAAGTAACCACCTCCTAATTGTGTCTACCTGAACAGCACAGAATTTTTTTTTGAGGTTTGATAAGTCTTCATCAAACCCTCCTGTGTAGGAAATTTATGGTTGACAAATTTTGTGCGAGCAATCTCTTCTCTTCCTCTTGTAGTATATTTTAATTGCTGTAGATAGATTTGGCCAATTTATCTGCCTTTTGTACTTAGTTGGGTGTCCCAGTAACTTGTAACCAGTATCATATCTCTTATTTTACTCTTTTTTAAAATTAAACATGTAGTTTAGACAATTTTAAATGGGACACTTGGGAATGGTTAGTGACTTGTGGGTTTCTGCAGGCCTTCATGGTCACTTGGATTTCTTTCTGTGTTTGGTTCTGGATGACAGTTGGGTCCTGTTGGGCTGGTGTTTAGTCCGCTGTACCCCCTTCATCCATTGCTGAGTGCAGGGGAATT
This sequence comes from Cheiracanthium punctorium, assembly GCA_038373885.1. Taxonomy (NCBI): domain Eukaryota; kingdom Metazoa; phylum Arthropoda; class Arachnida; order Araneae; family Cheiracanthiidae; genus Cheiracanthium; species Cheiracanthium punctorium. The sequence goes on from JAWZYV010011016.1 coordinate 350,202, forward strand.
CAGGGATCATTCCTCTGTGTAATTGGGTAATTAATTTAACTAACTGTCTAAAACCAATTAATGCAATTTGTCTCTCCTTAATTAAATACTGTTTACTTTTAATTTTTTTTTTCTCGCCTCTTCACTGCTTAAGTTAAATATGTATCTTAAAAGTTGTTTCAAAATCGTAATTTTGCTGAGATTGTTTTGCCATGGTCAACACAATTCTGAAATTTTGGCTTGTTGTTTTGTCAAAATTCTGGTAATTTCTCACCTGCAATGTGGTGATGTTGCTGTTTGAATTTCTGTGCTGTTTGACTTAAGATTGTGTCAAAAATTACTAATTACGTCCCATTACCAAATGTGTCGTGTTATGGCTACTGATTCTTCGGACATTAAACATCTCAGTAAGCCACTTCAAAAATTGGTGTTCTGCGTCATCGTTATTTGGTGTTATGTACTTAAATGTTCTCGAGATGTTTGTGTATGGTTAATATGTGTTTTATGTTAAATGTGCGGAATGTGCAAGTCATGTTGTTTTTGGCTGGGTCTTTAGGAAAATTTTTCTTACGTTTTTACTTTTATATGTTGGGTGTGTCAAATTTTTGTTTGTGTGGTATTAATAGCCACGCTTAGGTTGTTTCCTCACCTATTGGTGGGATGTTAGAAATTTTTCAGTGCGCGTTATTTTGCCTTGATATTTTCTTCGCCACTGTGTTTGGTCCTGTGCATAGGTCAGTATAAGTGGTTATTTTATTTGTGTTGGGGTTTGTCTATACACTCACTGCACTTTTCTAGTTTCATGTATTGTTTACAAAAAAAAAAAAAAAAAAAAAATTCTGGGTATAAAAATTTTTTTTTTCTCCGAACGGGGAGGATATGTGGTGTTGTCACTATAATATCACTTTTCTTTGGTTAATAATTAATGTAATTTACCTCCACCCAGAACGTTTTAGTAATTTAAGATCTTCCTAGTTAAAAAATTTAAATACCCACTGTGTAATTTCTTACTTTTGGGGGGCTGTTAATTATTTGTTTTGCTTTGGCAGTGTAAAGTTTTCCCTTTTGTTTACTTTTTTTGTGATTAAAATTTTCTCTTCACCGGCCGTTTTTTTTGCCTTCAGGATGTTTAAAATTAATGTTCACCTTTTAATTGCCGTTCTGTGGGTAATCAGCACTTTGAAATATAGTGGATATACTTCATATCTCCCTTTTCATTAAAGTTGTTTTGATGGGATTTTTTTTAATTTTAAATTAATTTTCGTAACTTCCCGTAATCCTGCTTTTCCTTTTTTTTATTATTACTTTATTTCTCCGGTTAGGCATCTTCCTGTGAATTTTCAATAATTTTTTTCATCTTTTAAGTTTTGCTTACAATTTCATGCTATTGCATCATTTTCTCTGCCTGTTGCATCAGATCTCAGAAAGGACGCTATCTTTCCCGCGCTTTTCCTCCGAAATTGTTCTAGAAGCTTCTTGTTCCCCCCTCTTGCGGTCCAGATCGGACTATCCCGGAATGACTTTAGGTGCACTCTCTGCTCTGATTGGCTGAGGGTAGCGGTTCCGGAGTGAGGAGGAGAGGCAAGCGCGCGATTTTTGTCAGTTACGCTGGGAGATGCCGACCAAGTAGGTGCGTCTTGTGGCTCTAGGAGCAAAAGTTCGTGACTTGATAACCCCAAGCCTGGGTGACCAAGACTGACACCGATATGTTGCCTTAAGCAACAAGTTTCTAAAAAAAAAAAAAAAAAAGGCAACGATGGATCCTGTATAATTATTAAATTTTTTGGGTGAAGGAGCACCCCAACGCCAGCCCAGTCCTGCCTAATGCCACATCTGAGATGAAGATCGGCTAGATATAACCACCAGTATGCCCCGCCGATGGAGATGCTGAATTAGTGAGATTGCCTCCCGCTTACCCCCGGAGCAGGTGCTATCAGCAAGCCTAAATTTCGGAGCATGGATTTGCCGTTCCGGCACTTGTGCTGACGTCACTTCTAGATGCCACCCTGATACCAAGCCACCGATAGTTTCTGCGCGCCTGCAAATGGTGAGATTTTTCCATTTTTATTGCATTTTTGCAAGCATCCCGGCCGTCATCTTCAACCACATGGGACTGTCGCTGGGGCAATCCACAGGAGTCAAAGATGACTGACAAACACGGAGGAGAGCGGTGCTGACGTGGGCGTGCTACCGCGCCATTTTTTTTTTTCTCCCATTTAAAATTTTTTCTTAAATGTACCCCCCCTTTTTCCTTTTACACGTGTTAGGTGTCATTTTTTTTTTTTTTTTTTTGAGCCTGTATTTTTTGTTTTGTTTAAATTTCTTTTGACCGTCGGTCTTTCAAAAAAAAAATTATAAAATAAGGGATTGAATGTATTTTGTTGAAATGTACCATTCTGTGAAGTGTTAATTCCCATACAAGAGTAGCATCTAAGCTTAAATTTTGTAAATCGTGGAATTTTAAGCAAAACATGATTTTCCACTGAACTTAAATTTTTGGTTTGCAACCATGGGTACCCAGGGGTTATACATTTTTATCTTTTACCAACATCTATGAGTGCTACCTGATCTCTTTTGCAGCACTGGAGCAGGTGTTAATCTGATCAAAATCTTTGGTTATTGTTTTAATTAAGCTGTGTGTTGTGCCATAGAAATGTGTGTAAATTTTCACCTCTTGTTTCACGGTTCATTGTTATTTGCTGCTGAGACTTGCTTAAATAGTTAAGGTATTCATTGTGCTGCATATTAAGTTTAAATATTTTTTTTTACTTGATCTAATATGTTAATTGGTTAAATAAAATGTTTCAATCCCATCCTTTTGGTTCTCTTTACTTTGACAACGATCAACACTAAGGGCGGCAAGAGAAAAATCCTGGGTTATTGTCATCACTCAAAACAACGCATTACTGATTTGTTATCCTTATTTGAGCTGTGAAATTTAATTGTGGTGTTCCAAATAGGAACAACACTACATATATATATAATTTTCATTTTAATCATTTCTAATATAGTTTCCAGTTTTTTCAGATGCTTGGAGAGATTAATTAATTTGACATAACTAAACGTATGTTGAAACTTTTCCTCCGTGAAATATCGTTTAAAAATGGTTAAGTCAAATTTTTACTTTTTAGAATCTACAAAAATCAAATTATCTAAATGTCACACAAAGATTTTTTTTTAAGGGGGCGGGGAGTTTGTGTTCATGTTTTTGTGATTGTAAGAGCAAATGTTAAAATCTGGTGGTAACTGGCAAAATTACTGTCTGGGAAATTATTAAGGATAGCAGCTTTAATTAATACCACCATAGCTGATCAAACAAAATAAATAAACAAGAAAGTTACAAACAGTTTAATTTTAATTGACAGTAATCAATTTGAATAAAAAGATAGTTTCATTACTTTAAAACAGATTTTATAGCAATTGTAAATTTAATACAATGAAAAGGCAATAATATAATTAATTTATACATAAATAATAAAAGAAAAATATAGAAAACACATGCATTACTAAAACTATATAAGCAATGACACTTTGTTTTAAAAAGTGATTGGACTGTAATTAAATAAACTTTTAGTAAGATTAATTTGTTTAAATAAGCTCTGAATGAACATGCCCCACGTGACATTTCTGACTAGAAGGAATTATGGCAGGAGCTCTCAACACATCTCTTCACAGTAACTTAGCCACAGTGATTCCCAGAAAAGGATATTTGCAGGCATTGTCCCAAGACGATGGGGAATCAGATCAGACTGTTAAGGGACATGGTCATAAGAAGACCACATTGAGCTCTCTGCAGCGTAAATAATTCATAATTCAAATATTGATTAAGTTTGTACTTACTAAATGTTAATGTTTAATAAAAAAACATTAAAATGTAATAAGGATTCTTTGATATTGAAAATAGAAAACTGTACAACCCTCAACTCAAACTTTTCATTACTATTACAACATAAATAAAACTACATTAAACAACAAAATTATAGAGTGAAAGCAAAATATAAATTCTAAAAGAAAGTTTAAAAAATGATTAGCATTACCGAAGAATGGATTTATAAATATTTTGGAATCCTGGCTTATCTTCTACATGCCAAATGTAAGTATGAATATGATGCCAATTGGTGAAAGTAGGATGACTGAATGAAGGATGAGTGATTGTAATGCCTTAAAAAAAAGTAAAATTATGACATGAGACATATATTTTCAATAATTATACTTTTCATGAAATACAAGGTTTCCACTGATACTCATGTTTCATTTCCTGACTTTTATTTGGCATTTTATTTTGTTCTAATTTCAGATGTATTATTCTCTTTTAATTTCTATGTACTTAACATTAACATTTTATTTTAATTTTTGGTATTTTATGTGGAAAGTACCCTCAAAATTTGTTGCTAAGCTTAAAAACTAAAGTAAATAATAAAATATTTGAAGAGACCTTAAATGAATTGAATTCTCTGTATGAAGATGCAGTATATTCATCCTTGAGTTACTTACTGTGTAAAAATCCAGTAAGTGATTGAATTCGGCATTGTAACCTTATAATTATTGTATCTATTCTAATCCAAGGATTCAAGGGTTTATAAGTACATGAAGTGTATGAGTTTTCCCATATTAGCATACATGAATTTTCAATGACTTTTTCAGATTTTTTCTGATTTTTTTGGACACTTTTTATCCCCTGCTATTTTCTCCATTTTCAATGACTTTCCTAGTCAGTAGAAACCCCGAAATAATCAGAAAATACTTTTTATATTGACAGACTATAATGCTTCCTAAGTTTACTCAAAAACAAGAAAAAATATTCATTATGTAGTAACTAAACAAATCCAAGTCCATAAAAAAGCAAATGATATTAATATTTTTTTAATTTATAATTTCATTCACAAAGTACCAAGTATTAATTTTAAACTTTTTAAGAACATTTAGAATAAAAGTATATAAATAGCTTGGATAGTCCTATTAATGTATGGTATATTCCTACTAATGTACGGTAACCCCGGCCAGGGGCGTAGCCAGGGGAGGGGATATCGCGATATATCCCCCCCCCCCCGAAAATTTTTCCTGGCTACGCGCCTGACCCCGGCGGCCAGGGTTTGATTCCCGACGGAGCGTGGTTGTCATTGTGTCCGTCCCTTCATAGGGGGTAACGCTGATCGCCCACTGGGTGCCCCCATAATAAAAATGGTCACACCTTCAGGCCGTTGTAAGAGACAATGCCTAGTCGGAAAGTTCCTGCCCATTTTATATATATATATATATATTCTGACAAACAGTCCAAAGTTTGCAATTATGCTTTTTATATATAAACATAAATGACAAATTTTAAGCTGCGGAAAAGGTAAGCATACAAATTTAGGTTTCTACATCTATTAACATTTTATATGTTTACCATATCAGAATAACACTGACACTCACATTTTAAAAAGTTAAATCCAAATGAAAATTGTGAAAGATGTTTACCAATTATATTCAGTGGTGGGACATTTTGTTAAATAGTGATAAGATAGGCTAAGGAATTTAAATTACAACTATAGGCTTTGAATTTTCAACAAATTTGAATTCTTTTGAAGGTATGACAAACTGTGAAAACGTTTTTTCACACATCAAGCAAAAACATCTAAATATAATCAATTTAAATACTGCAGTGTTAAATATGGAGTGCTCGCTATTAAAAATCACTTCCCAGATATTTTCTTTTCAATTCAATATTTATTACTTGCATTTTCTTCCATTGCATAGGTTTAATTGATCTTTTGACTTTAAAAGCTCATTTCACAGCAAGAAAACGTTAATTTGGAAAATGATATGTTTTCTCTATTAACAGTTTGAGACTATGTAACCTTTAATCTTTCAAAAACAAACAATAGTTACAATTTTGTTTTTTATACTTTTGCCAGTATGCTAATTCCAGTTTTTGTGCTACTACAATACATGCATACATATATATATATTATGCTTTTTGAAAATCTGTATTACACACTAACCCACACAAATTTGCATTACATATTTAAGCAAGCATAAAATATTTTGACAATGTGCAGTTAAATGGAAATCATTTAAAAGTAAATTTTTACCCATACCAATTATGCCATACTATAGTGATCTGCATCAGATTGCCAAAGATATTTCCTGTGTATTGAGTCATTTGGAAAGTTTGATTACACCTTCATTAAAAAATTAATTTGATTTGTTACTGCAAAGCCCTTGAAATGACCAATGATATACTTCAGCTAGTGCAATATGTTTTGACAATGTGCCAATAAAATGGAAATAATTAAAAAATAGATTTTTAATCCCCCCCCCAAAAAAAACCCCAACTTAACAGTCAAATTGATTATGAAAGAAAACTATCTTACCACTTTCATCAATTAAAAATGCATATAATTGATCCGAATTGGTGAAATATGATGTATCTTCAGCAATATCAGTGAGAGAAATATCTATCCCAGTAACACCCATTAAGTCACCCTGGTGATACACTTGCTGTGATATGCTTATAACCATTCCTGTAAAGAAAACACAAGAACAAATGTATAAACTTAGCAAAACTTTTTTTTTTTGTTTTTTTTAATGGAACAAATTTTGGTAATAAAAAATTAATCTTTATATAGATAGATTTTTTCTTTTCAAGTGTTTAATTTCTGATGCAATGACATGCTTAACATTTTATCTCTGAGTGCGACCATATTTTTAGCAATATTTCAGATAAATTTATGATAAATTTTTCTCAAATTTTTTAGAATTTATCAATAGATGAGAATAAATGACAAACGTGTTACTCAATTTATCTGTAAAGAGATATGGTATGTACGGTTGTTTAATATATACTTGATATTATCCAAGACCTGAAATTTATTTTTGAAAATTAACAATTAATGTGCTGAACTGCTTAACAGCTATGAATGTCAGTCTTAAAAGGTCCCCAAGAACATAGGCATTCAATGTTCCCCACAATTCACAGCATCACTAGAAAGAAGGCTATTCCTGGAAGGCTTGTCCGTTTACCTCTCCCCCTTATTGATGTGCCTAGCAAGAAGGCATATAGCTACACAGGTTTAACATGCACATTTTTCACATATAAATAATGGTATTTGATCATTTGGAATTTGAACCCTGACCTTTGACCCAGAGTTTATGACCTGCCAACCAGGCTACCATGGCCCAAGACCTGACATTATTTTAACATATCTGCTTGATAATATTTTGAACTGTACCACAATAGGAGTCAACAGTTTCTTGGCAAAATATAGCCCCATGTATAACTTTACACTTCCTCAGATACTCCCACCCTCCTTTCAAAACTACTAAGTTTAAAGCCTAGATGTTTACTTATTTTGATGTACCAGACCAAGTTATAACATGCTTGCTTTCACTATAGCAAATATACAACAATTAGGATTTCTTTTCTTAGTACAACATTGCCCTTTATATGCCTTAAAGGGCAGTTAAAGAACAGTGCATGTTAGAAAAAATAAATCTTATCATTGCATCTTTACAGTAATGAGAGTTAATAGAAGCTTGAATTCAAGCTAGTGAGTGTTTTGTTCCTCTCATATAATCTCCCTTCCCTTCCTTTATGCACATGCCATTGCACATAACCTCAAAATTACAGCCTTTAGATTTCTTCAGACAAAAAACAACTAATTAAATATTCACACCTTCTACAACAAAACTTGTAAATTAAAAATGCACACCTTTAAATTATCTCACTTAAGATTGATTGCTTAAAAACAAGGGCTAACAAAAATACACACAGAGAGAGAGAATAATTAATTTTAATCAAAAACACCATTATCATATAGAAATGATATAGCTGTTACCTTTGCTAACAGGATCAAAGTAAGGTAGGGAGAAAACTGGTTTTGAAGACAAATGATCAGGAAAGGCTTTGAAAATATCACCAATTATGAAACTGATATCTTTTGTCGAATTCACAAGTACCATTACTCCTTTCTAAAAAAAGAAAAGAAAGATCTCATTAATCAATAACATTTAATAAATAATACAGATAGGAAGTATTACAGATGTACTGAGTACTTGGTAATTACTCGGTTGGGTGAGTACTTGGGCAATTTGCCGAGTACTGTATGGTATTTCGCTATATTTTGACCGAGTACTCGGCTAATACCGAGTAGTTGCAAAAATTTCAATATTTTTAAACATTATTAATATAATTTTGTCAAACATTACAACTGATTTGTAAAAAGTTAGTCACTTTTAAAGCTGTAGGAAAAGATTGATCTTTGACAAAGAAATAATTGATAAAAAAAAAAAAAAAAATACACTGAAATGCTATTGAGAAAAGACTTTAATAATTAATTTTATAAATTGTAAATTATGATGTAAAAACATCAACTGTTCTATATTTTGAGGTGACATGCAATTTTTTTTTTTTATTATTATTACATATGTAGCTTGCTTCAGAGGAAGCCTGTTTGGTAGAGTTACACAGTGCACACAAGAATTTCTTAGCAAGTTTTGGGCAAAACTGGAATGCTTTTATTACATTTCCACCACACAAATAGATTGTCAGTGTATTTATTTATTTTTTTCTACACAGAAATAATTTTTTTCTTCTTTACTTCTATCATTAAAACAAGTAGTGCTGTGCTGATGAAACTGAAAATGTCACATGTACATTTACTACTTCATGAAAACATTTGCAAACTATAGAATTTTTTCTTGTGTTTCTGGGTTTGGATCATCGATGTTAAATTGATTACACTTTTCCAAATTTTTAGGTGGGTTATGGAGAACATCCATCTCATGTCAACTACATTGAATAGTTGTACAGCTTTGCTTTTTAATAATTGTATAATATATCTGAATAATTCATTAAAATGAAACTGCATTGAGACTGAATTTGTACTACATTATTTTCTTTGAATAGAAATATTTTATTTGTTAATTAAAAATCTTTGTAAAATTGAAGTTTGTCATAGCAATATTTTATTACATATCCTAAAAATTAGTTGGTGATTATGTTTTAAGTAATTTGATAAGCTTGATCAAGAGAAGCAGTGAGTTTGATCTCATTAGTTTTTGGAAACTAACTCTCAATTAATTATTGACAGCCTACATACACACATGTTATTGCAAAATTTTCGACATACTTCACATGAAGGAATATACGTATGCAGTTTTTCATCTAACCACATTTTTAAATAAGAAGCTTTAATGATCAAGTTTATGTATCGGCCAATAGCTCAGGCTGAGTACTGAATATTCAGCATATAGTTTAAAGACGTATATCGAATATTCAGCAGTCGAATATTAAATAAAAAAAAGTTCATTTTAATTGTAAATAAAATGTCGCTTTTCAAATGTGCAATTTAATACTAAATGAAGACATTAAAGTTCATGTTATATTATTTGTACATACTTAAAAGCACACAATAATATATTATCTGTAAAACTAATAAAATCTTTGTCATGAAAAAATATCTTTTACAAAGTTAAACATCATAATTAGCATAACAACACTATAGTTGCATAATTATATTTTGTGATTCATATAATTTAATAAATATGCTATTTTAAATGTGCTTAATCTGATAACTATGCATAATCACATCATGGTTTGTGTTTTACAGCCTCTGGGCAAATCATAGTTAGCAGCTTTTTAAAATTATGTTTGTAATTGAGGATCTAAAAAGATTTCTCCTTTGTCCACCTCATAAATAAAAGTAGAAAACCAAGTCAAGTAGTGTCACCAAGTAGAAAAGTCTGCATTTCTGTAGTATTATTAAATACATTAGATTATGTTTCATTCAGCTTAAAATTCAACGACTTAGGATATTTTATAATATGAAAGTAATATATTGAAGTATAACTAAGCAATATTATTTGTAAATGCATTAGCGTTAAAAATATTTTTTTCTCTTTGTTCAGAAATTATTCAGCCGAATATGTAGCAACATTTGGCCGAATACCTGTTTAGTATTCGGCTTACCAAATATTCGGCAAAACAGCCAAATACCAAATAGTGGCCGAATATTTGTTACATTCCTATAAAAATTTATAAAAATAATTCTGAGAGCAAATAATAATAAATAAAAAATTAAGAGTTATATATACCTAGTAACAGCATGGTTATTATTAGATAATTCAAAACAAAACTCAAATAACTACCTGAACTTCATGTGCTTTCTTGACATGAATGTTGTACTTCTTAAAATTCTGATCAGCAACAGCCTGTAGAAAATCTGTCTCATACATCACAGGTTTTTCATCTAGAAGAGTGCGTGAGAAAGACAATTTTAGCAATACCATATTTTCCTGTATATAATCCGCAGATTATGTGTTAAAAAAGTTTCTAATTTCGATGTGCGTATTATAGGTCACTGCGGATAATCTGATAAAAAACATTCTCCTTCAGAAAAGCTTACAAATAAAGTTTTTATTTATTTATTTGCCAGGAGAGGACAGCACACGTCAATAAATGTGTCACTTAGAGCTACATATACATCCTTCTTGGAATTTCCTGCCACAATTTGGAACCTCAACAGAAGGTGGGGGACTTCTGAATATTGGCACCCCTCGGAAACTGCTAGCGACTGCCGAGAGGACATTCGGAACCACGGATTTAACGTGCACGTACACCGCATGTACAAAGTGGTCTTTAGTGGTACGCATGTATTGAACCCACAACCTTCCAGTTACGAGTCCAATGCCTTAACCACTGGGCTACCACGGCCCTACAAATAAAGTTTAGGGAAAAAAATGCCATTTATGTTTTAAAAAATAAACAACAGTTGATGCTGAAAGCCTTCACGACTCGGCAGACTGACTTTGGTCAGCCTCTCACAGAAAAATACTTCACCCCATTTTAATAATTAGCGCTCTGGGGCTCTCTGACAACGCAAAGCGCAAGCAGCTTCCCTGCCTCAAATCTACTGCGAATGCGAGCATGCGCAAAACAAAAAATTAATGATTACGACTTTCAGCGCTATCTTACAGGCAAATTTCATTTAGCTCTTGTACAATGCATTCCTGAATGCATTGATGATTGTCCCTGCTAGTCGCTCTCACTAGAGTCATTTTGAATTCCGTTTTGATCTGAAAATATTCAAGTTCATATATCGTCATGTTGAAACGAAAGCGTATAAGTTACACAGCAGATTTTAAAATAAAAGTTATAGCAAAGGCTACCGAAGTAGGAAATCGTGAAGCTGCTAGATTTTTTAACATTGACGAATCAAATATTTGATTGTAGAAAAAAACAAGACTGATTTTGAAAAATGTGACCGATGTAGAGCTAATCGCCATGGAAACCTCACTGGCCAGAATTAGAGGAAGAATTAAATAAATGGATTTTGAAAGAGAGAGAAAATGGGAGAGCTGTCTCTACTAGAAATATAAGGATGAAAGCTCAACTTATGGCACGCGAAATGAATATTGGAAACTTCTCTGGTGGCCCCACATGGTGCTACAGGTTTATGAGAAGGAACAATTTAGCTGTTCATAGTCGTTCAACATTTGGCCAGGAATTACCAGATGACTGGCAAAAAAAATCAGATGACTTTGCGACATTTGTAAAAAAATTATTCTTGAAAATAATTTTACAGCGAATTATATATTTTTAACAAAGAGGAAGTTCCACTGTCATTTGATATACCACCAACCAGAACTGTTGATGTTCAGGGAACAAGCAACATTCCTATAAATACTATAGGAAATGAAAGAACTTCGTTTAAGGTAGTTTTATGCTGTGCTGCAAGTGGTATGAAATTGTCACTGATGATAATATTCAAAAGGAAAACGCTCCCGAGAGAAAATTTTCCTAATGGTGTTGAAATTCGTGTAAATGAGAAAGGCTGGATGAATGAAGAAATCATGATGTCATGGCTACAGCGCATCTGGCGAAAACAAAACAATTCATTTTTTCATCCTAAAGCTTATCTAATTATGGATTCGATGAAAGCACATCTCAGCGAGAATGTTAAAAATGCCTAAAGTCTGCATCTGCAAAAATCGCAATAATAACTGGAGGATTGACCAAAAAGTTACAACCTTCAGATGTTGGAGTTAACAGATCTTTTAAATCTAAAGTTAGGAAATTATGGGAACAATGGACGTCCGATGGAGAAAAGAATTTTATGAAAACAGGGAAATTGAAGTGTGCATCGAACGAAAATGTCTCCAACTGGGTTTTGAAAGTGTGGAATGATGCCTCGGAAACTACGATAAAAAAACGCATTTCGAAAATGCAATATTGTTGATGAAAATAACTCTAACAATAAAGACTCATCTAGTGACTCTGACAATACTATGTTAAGTAAAGATATCATGAATTTATTCATTTCCGAGTCTGATGACTCCGAGTTTGAAGGTTTTTGATTATTATTAAGAAATTTAGGAGTATTCAAGGTAGTAGTACTTTCTTTTTCATTTTGATTGGTTGGTGTTTAATGGCACAAGGTCCAGAAAGGACATACTGCACCAGACTAGGTGTATAGATAGTAAAAATGAAGTTTTCAAGTAAAAAGGTGTTGCTTAAAACAAGTATTTTTTTTTTCATTTTGAATGTTTTGAATTGCATGTTTAAATAGGTGTTTTTCATAATTTTTTGTTTTGTGTTTACAGTACAATTTATTATTTATATTTTTATTTTATTGTGTATTTCTTTTTAATGTGATACTATCGGCAGTATATATTTTAGATTACTCGCTGTGAAAATTGCCGCAGATTATGCAGTGCTTTTTTCTTTTTACTCAAAAAAAAAAAAAAAAAAAAAAAAAAAAAAAAAAAAAGGGTGGTGGTGGTGGGGTGGGGGGCTTTGTCGATAATACGCTGCTGTGTTATATACATGAAAATACAGTATATTACAGTAACAAATAGCACAGAGAGTAAAATACTGAATTCCAAGGGATTGAAAATCAAGCTTATAAGGTCTACTGCAGAATAGGATACCGCTGCCAAATGGATGGGCAATAAGCTCTAATTACATCAATGACTTAATTTGTTATCATGTGTAAAACATTGCGCAAACAAAAGTATCGCTAATTTGACAGTTGTATCATGTTTTGGGACAACCCGCCAAAGTTGTATTTAATTAGTTAATCTGAAATACTGGTAAACAAGGTGAAGTTTGTTGTAATAAGATTTTACTACATATTGAATATGAGCTTTGACAATATACAATTGCAATTTTTTTTTTTTTTTTTGAGTTGATTTTTTTACACTATAGTTCTGCTTAGTTTTATGCAAGGTGGGAACTTTTAGCATTACAGCATACAATTATAAGAGTTTTTAAAAAGTGATCAGTAAAATAAACGCAATACAAAATTTAAGTAGTTTATTCAAATATATAGTTAAAAATATAATGAAGAAGATCATAAACCAAAAGTGATCAATATACTAAAAAGCAATATTATATATAAAAAAGCAAAAGCAAATGAAATTTATATAATTGTGTTTTTTTTTTTTTTTTAATAAATGAAAAAATGAGTGCATTAATTAAAAAAAAAAAAAAAAAAAAAAAACGAAATGTGTTTAAAAGTTAGTATTTGTTTTTTATAACTTATCTATTTTAACATATTTAGAATTTTTGAAACACAGAGAATGCAATATAATGTGGCAAATAATTCTCAGTAGCTATGAAATACAGTAAGCGCCGCTTAATGTGATCATATTGGGCCGATCCAATTTTGATAACTATAACCAGTTGATTATAATAAACGAAAAATGTAAATTTTAAATGGCAATATTAAATGGTGCAGAGAGGACAATTTTAACAGAAAATATCTACTTTAACATAATTAGCATAGGCATAAATTACTAAGGGCAAAGGGTTGTCAATATACCCCCCCCCCCTAAAAAATCAAAAAAATTCAGTTTGAAAATAATTTCTACAGTAGGAAACATTTTGCCTCCTTCCCCTCCAATATTATATGTTAATTTACTCAGATGATAATGAAATTATGGTATAATGACTAATCTAATATAATGAGATTTTTACGAATTTCACCTTGAATCTTTCATTGAAAATGAACCAATTGGCCAAAAATTTGATAACATTAAGCGATGTAATGATCACAGTAAGCGATTACTTTTGCTTTAATTCGAATATGTCTGTTCAGGACCGGAGGCTATTGATAATATTAAACAAATGATAACATTAACTGTGATTAACAGCCCCTTTACAAAAATACAATGAATTAAAACGGTCCTTCATTGGCATTTTACACACTATTTTAATCCGTTCCACCAATTATTTGAACAAAATAAAAATTGGTATGAATATTCACAAAAAAAAGTGTTGAAATTCACAAAATTAAATGTTGAAAATTACAAAAATAAGCAGTTTTCCCAAAAAAGGGACCCTGTAAAAAATTTCTGGATCGATCCTTTGTAAACTATGTAAGCTTTTTGAAAACAAACATGTAAGATTGAATTAAAATACTCTTGGAAACATTGGTCAAAATATATATTATTTAAACAGAACTTACCATCAATTAAAGCATATGTATTTATGACAATATGACTTTTAGACATCACACTACCATCAGCAATAATTTCAAGCACCTGTTTTGCATCTACTAGGGATGATAGAAGACCTCTGCTTATATAAGTGACAAGAATTTCACCTGCAAAATATTTAAATGTCAGAATAGAAAAAGAAAACTTGCAAGCATGATATCTGAGAGTTCAATACAACCGTGATGGACAAATCACTTTAGTACTTATTCAAAAGTGTGACGGACTTGCAAGCATTTTGCTAAAAAATAATGACTATGCGAGTCAAAGTCGGGCATCATCAACTAAAATATTAATTGAATTAAACATTCAACTACACACTAAGCTAGTTTTAATTGAACACAACTAAATGTTCAACTAAAGTAGTAGTTAGTTGGCCCTTACAACTAAAACTAATAGTTTTAGTTGAAGGTTCAAGTAACTTGGCTCAACTAAATTAGTTTTAATATTCTGTTCAACTAAAACTAATTTGGTTAAGCAGAGTTTGTTATGTATAAAGAAAATAATCTGCACTGCTTTCAAAATCTGAAAATCAACCCATTCTTTAATTTTTAAGCAATTTTTCACTATTTTCAGCTCTATTTTATTTCCGAGAGTATAAATGTTATTCATTTGTGTGACAAAATTAGGTGTTGCAAGTGACAATGACTTCACAGTTAAGTTGCAGTTATCGGGCTTTAAAGGTCAAATTGCAATTCCGATTTGTTTAAAATGATTTTTCTAGATTATTCACTTTAAATTTTCTTCATAAATAAAATGCTTTCCTCTGCATAAAACACTGATATAAGAGGGGATGTTTCAAACAAAATGAAGTGTATGTTTTTCATAAATTGGTAAATCAAAACATGACTAAGGGATGGTCCAATTTTGATATATCTCCAAAATTAAAAAAAGTGATTGAAGAATTTTTTTTTTTTTTTGAGGGAGGGGGGGGGGGGGGCGGGATTTTATCAAAATTGTTTCCGATTTTTAGAAAAATTAATCATTTCCCCTAGATTTTAACAATTCCAATAGTTAATAATGCATTTGCTCAATACATAGTCATTTAATATTAAAACTTTTTTTAAATGCTAGTACACAATTTTTCAGATTTTCTAAAGTTGCAGCACAGCATACTTTTACTATAATTATTTGAGAGGAGCACTGAATTTATATAACGTCTCAAAACTAAGAAAAAACCCTCTGATTTGTCTCCAAGTCAGTGCACGGAAAGGGTCTAGCCGTACTTGCATGACGAAACTGTCCCCAATAGGAGTCTATATCATAACCTATGTTATACTGTAGAGGGCGCTAATAGTAGTTGATTGAATAGATATTAGCTCATATCTTAGTTAACTGAGGAGCCATTTGAAAAAAGGTGTCTTGAGATGACTTTTTTTCGAAGCGATACATCTCAGTTGATTTTAAAGCTAGGAAAATAAATATAAATGGAGGTGTTATGGTACCACTTTACAGATTATTTATAGCAAAAAATTGCATTTTGAAAGCTCATAAAAAGTATATCAATGCTTGGTGGTGTCAACTAGCATATTACAATGTTTTTTTAATGTGTAATAATAATTTAATATGTAATTTTAATTTATATTAAAAATAATGAAATTGTATTGGATGACCCATGGACCCCTAGGTCCAGCGTAGGGTTTGGTCCAAGGCCCGGACCAAACCATATGCAATTTGTTTAATTATTATTATTTGATGCAAACTAGTAAAAATATTTAATTTTTTCCAATTTAATAAAATTTCAAGATTTTGCAGCTTGCTCCTCTTCCCCTTCGCCACTGGCCCACCTGAGATGGAAGGAGGGCCCCGAAAAAACACAACAGTTTGAAAACTTCCTTATAAAGAAGTTCAATACAAGGAATGCACCTAAGAACAGCAAAACTGCCATAGTTTAATCAATTTCTATTACAGGCTGAAGTCCTTTGTTGAAATTTCATAACTTTATATTTTTGTGTGAACAATTTGGAATCAGAAACATGCAGTAGGATTGTTTTTTCTCGATTGTTTAACAATGGCAAACTGGGGTGAAATGCGAACAATCTATGTTTTATAACCAATACTATTTTTCCTTCTTTATTGATAAAGTGTCAACATTCACACTATATCAACATTGGCAGCCATACATGGTAAGAAACTTAAGCATGATATCAGATCGCCATTTTGAGCTCACAAACTGAGAAAAACGTGATCCAGAGCATAAAGGGGGGTCCTTTTTTACGTTTGCAGGGGGCACCACATACCAGGGTTTCGGACCTGCCCACAACCCCCCCCCCAAAAAAAAAACACTTAAAAAAACCCAATAAAACCCACACAGAAGTGGCTTTTTGGGGGGGGGGGGAGGTTTATTAAAAATTATCAAAATTTTTCTTTTCTTTCATTTAAATCATTTGTTATTTGACACTAAATACATATAATATTACCTACATAACTTAGTGCATTATATTAGATAAATATAACTATGCCAGTTTAATTTTTTTATAATTATTTTTCCAATTTTTTTATAATTATTTTTCCAACTTCAACAAGGTATTATTTTTAAAAGAATAATAACCTTTTAAAAAATAATACCTTGAGCCAATTCTATCTGCGATATTTGTTTTGAAATGAACAGGTGTAGAATGCAGGCAGGGATAACTTAGTAATTTATCTCTTTAATGAATAAGTTTTTAAATATGAATAAAATATGTAATTATCAGTATAGTGACAAAAAAATCCTTTCCCAGATAAGAGAAAAATGGGACATGTCTCTCTCTTACAGCTTACAAGCATGCATCTCAAGAATGAATTCAGGTTCAGGAAACCATCCTGTATTCTGTTAGTTGCTGCATTACTCTAGTACTGAGAAATATAAATCTGATTCATTACACATTGTTTATGTGGGATTTAATATCAGACATATTAATTCTAGATTTTTTAAAGTAAAAAGAAATATACATTCAAAGCAAAAATGAATAACTATAAAGAAAAATATTAAATAAATAGTAGTTCTGCAGTAAGTTGGCTTGCAAAGGCTTTACTGACTTATATTCTAACTAGAAAATATAACTATGACTTAAAAAACATAAAGGTAAAAAAAATTAAAGAGTTAAATTTAAAAGTAATAGAAAACAGCCAATCAAAAACAACATATTTTTCTATGTGAACAATAATATACTTTTATCTATGGTCATAAAAGAAATTAGGAGCCCTTTATAAACATCAGCAGAAAAAGATAGTACTGCATTAAAGTTGAAGTTATTTTTACATTTTAATTAATTAATTAATTAATTATTATTTTGTAATGAAAGTTTTCTTTTACACTAAAAATATTCTGTTTTGAAATAAAACCATAAAATTTAAATCCAAAAAGTGTTATACTATAAAAAAATCTTAATAAAACCCCAATAAACCCAATAAAACCCACCCGGGTTGGTTTTTTTTTTTTTTTTAAACCCTGCCACATACCCTAGGATTGTCACTGTTGAGGCCCTCAACCCACCTTCTTCTACAGTACCTGTTTGAAAAAAATACAATTGGCTCCACTTAAAAGTAATATCGACGTTCTAACAAATGTTATTTAACTAAGCAAGGAATTCCAGAAACTAAATTATACATTCTACTTAACGATGTCATCAAATCTAAATGCAATTTTTAATCAAAAATGCATTATATTTGCAGTCATGCTTAGCTTAAATGTATAATAGAAAATAAATAGTAATAACAGGGCTCCCACCAAATTTTCTATCAAAAAAAGGGGAAAAGGGGACCATCCCTTTAAGAAAAAGGGACCAAAAAGGGACCATCTGTAAGAAAAAGGGACCAAAAAGGAACTATTTAATAAATGGTCATTTTTAAAGGAATAAAAAATTTCCTCTGAAATACAACATCAATTTTACATCTCCTACTTCTTAGTCCTTTACACTGAAATAAACACAATGAAAATATTCTCACATGAATAATATAAAACTTCACTAAACCACTTTTAAGTTTTCATACATTATCTTTGAATTGAATATTTTGAAAGATACAAAATTGGAAGTTCCACTGCATAATTTATTCAGTTCCCTTATACACACTTATTGTTCACAAAGAAATAAAATTGAAAGATTTCATTAATCAAATGTGTAACATTCTTCTGAAAATGATTACTAACACACATAATTAGATGAAATCCTGGCTCTTATAATAACTAAACAAAGCTTAAACTACATTTTTATAGACTCATACAAAACTCAAACACAATTTGCTGAATATGCAGAATTTAAAAAAAAAAAAAAAAAAAAAAAAAAAAAAAAAAAAAAAAAGAAATTTGCCGACTGGCGACCCCTCCCCTCAAAAAAAAAAAAAAAAAAAAAAAAAAACCTTCCGCTTTGCATAGGCCTTATTATTAAAGGTCAAAATTAACGGTCACAACTCGCGGACTGTATTTTTGAAAGTGGAGACTGCAAATTTATGTACCAGTCGCCACAGTTTATTTCCCCACTCTTTCCTTTTTTTGCACAAAGTTTATATTAATTGACAGTAAAACAGATGTTGTAGACAGGAGTCAACTAAACTCCAAGATCGATGTCGGTATGGCGGGGAGAGGGAGAGCTGGATCATTGATAAAGTGTATTAGTATAACTTGACCAATTAGCTAAAGTAATCATCTGTTATGGAAATTTTCAAACGGGGATTACGACAATGCGTAAGATTGCGGTTTGAAGCAGACACCTGCACTTGTTTGTTTTTGCAAGGGCTCTCTTTCTGAGAACAAATATCCGAAGAGTGGCGAGCATTCATTTATAAATTCTTTTCTTGTGATCTATTAATATCAAAAAATAAAATAAAATAAATAAATATTTCATGATTTATTTCGGCATAATAAGGCTTATGGCCAGCATAAAGTTGATGACAGCTGTCCGTCGTGGAAAATTAACAATGGTCGTCATGAACAAAGACCAATGGAGTATGCGAATGCAGCTGAGGGGGATTTAAAAATAGGGATACTTTGTTCTCGCAAACAGGCAATTTTGTGTACCATATAGAAAATATTCAGAACTGGTTTGGTACAATCTGAAAATCGTTAAAGTTTATTCCTAAGCATTCATTTCTTATAGTCAGACACATACATTCAGATCAATGGACGTCATGAAGTCCTGCAATTTAGCTCGCAAAAAGGCGCTTTTCATTTCTAAATGAATCCTTAATTCCCTAATGGTTTGTAAATATCTTTAATAACTATAGATAATTTGAATTAGGAAGGCCAGATAATGATTATACTAAGCAATCATTAAAAACAAAAACTTGCAAGTGCGTAAAACAGCCAGTTATAAACTACAGAAGCTGCCATTATTTATACTGACAGTTTTCACCAAAAAGCTGAAGTCTAGAATTATGATTGTGAAATAATTATCAAATATAACACCCACATTGTAGGATAGGCGGTGAAGTTATTTTGAATCCCTTTCTTACCCCCAACTGAAAGTTATGTTAGTTTTTTGTTGCTACATTAGGTGAAAATAAACACACCAGAGGTGCCTCTTTTTGAGTTACGTGAACGAAAGAAAACAGATGAAATGAATAAGCGATGACTGTCACTCTCTGATTCTGATAAGCATTCAATTAGGAAAAAAGTAAGTTATTTTTAAAAGGAAATTTTATCGGGTTTCATTTACGATAAATGTCTGATTGCGTTGCTTGGAATTTTGTGAAGGAACAGTTATACATCATGTTTAGTTAAGGGTCATTTCAATCGATCATATTTTTGTTACAGTATCATTTTAATAGAAAGTGTTTCGTAAAGGGGCCCGTAAAACGATCGATAATCTTGACTGCGATGATCCATGTAACGGAAAGGGCAGGGGGAATGGCAAGTTTTTGAGTGAAAACTTGGACATACCAGGGCAAAGGTGGTAAAAAGGGATGCCAATTGCTGAAAGGTTGTCGGGCACCGTGCTTTTTAAAGAGTCGTAGTAGGGGGGCACTACAAAGAAATACTTTTGACAAACGCAAGGTAGTACTTACATGTTAATTCAAGGAAGGCTAGATGTAGCGTGCGCGGATCCGATATTGGTACCGGGACCGTCCTCAGATGAACGTTAGTGTGTTCTGGATGGTTCAGGAAAAAAGTTGCCAGACTGGTTGCTACGATGTGACGTAGGTCGGTCGACCTACGTCACATCGTAGCAACCCGGTAAGCTCTAGCCGTGCGCCGCTTCAAAGTGAAGATGAACTAAGGATAATGGTTTAATCAACAATGAAAAAAATGGTCATTCTGCCGATTTCAGATCTCTTGGCCGACGATACACAATTATTTTTCTTCATTAAAATTTAAAAAAAAAAACGGACCAAAATAGCTAAAACGGACCAGAATGGAACTGGCACCAAAAAACGGACTTTTAGGGAAAAAAGGGACCAAGTGGTAGCCCTGGAATTTTTACATTAGAATAGTGTACATATTTAAATAACAAATACTGCAGTTTTCAGGCCCAGATTTTTTTTTTTTTTAACTTAAGGTCCAGGCCTTATGGTCCTATTTGGTAATCAGGGCCCGCATATAGAGAAGCACGCGACTGTATAATGGAAAAGGGGGGGGGGGTCATCTCTGACCCTGGGTCCAGGGCCCATAATCAGATGAGGGATCTATAGATCCCTAAAACTATATGAGATTTATATCTTGCATTTTATAAACAATATATAATTGCTGCCACGCGGGAGCAAAATCCAACTGATCGATTTCCATACGCAGTCACAGCAATAATGTTGAATATCTTCATGGCTTTGTCCATTAGGATTGTAGTCAATGTATCATCTGCATTTTGCTAATAATGGGTCACGGTCTTACTTACAGTTTTAAATTGTTAAATGCATCTTTGACATACAGCACATGAAAGTAATTGTCTTTCTCTGTAAGTTCAGCTAAATATTAAATGGCTTGTGAAAGTGAAAAGCATTTTAAACTCCTCTTGAGAAAGTTCAGGAATGTCAGAAACTTCTGACGCAAGCAGTTGGTGAAAACGTTGTTTTCGACGATTCCAGTTGTGAGTCAGCACAGCACCTCGTCAGCAGGTGTATTTTTCATGTTTTGTCTATCATTCATATATATAATGATTTTATCGCGTAATTCTATATCGGAAATATGTCTCTTACCATGTATATTTTGTAGATATCCAGCAATGCGACAAAGAGATCGTATGTTTGGTAACATTTTGTTGTCTAAAGCATTACCTAAGAGCTGGAACTTTTGCAAAATAGAGCTGTAAACTGCTTTGGCAACCCATCTTACTTTGGTACTTTCCTACTCTTTACACAGTAGTTGTAAGTTGATACCGTCTTCCTTTTATTGCTGGCATAAGCAGTTTGCAAATTTTCTCGGTAATGTACAACTCAACGTCTCTACCTGCAGTCCGCAATTATTAGATCATTTTGATGTAAAACAGTTTGCAAACCAAGAGGATCGTACAATATGATTTTCATTATTTTTAACATAAATTAAAATTACATATTAAATTATTATTACGCATTAAAAAACATAGTAATAGGCTTGTTGACTCCACCAAGCATCAATATACCTTTTATGAGATTTCAAAATGCAATTTTTTCAAAGATTATTGAATTGTAATACAAATTAAAAGCATCAACATAGTAGTCATAAGACGGTTCACTTACTTTAATTTTTTTTTCAACATGTTGCACCTCTTGGATTTGGCATGCTGATAGGCAATTATTATGTATTCTTTCAAAGTGGTAATTCTATTTTTATTTGCCTTTTTAAAATACTTTTATTTAGGCTTAGCCCATAGGAAACTGCTATGAATAAACTGCAAAGTGTACCATAACACTTCCACGTAGATTTATTTTCCTAGCTTTAAAATTAACTAAGTTTAGCTTTGAGACCGCTTTGAAAAAAAGTCACCTTAGGCCACCTTTTTTCAAATAGCTCCTCAATTAACAGAGCTAATATCTACTCAATCAACTACTATTAGGGCCCTCTACATAACATAGCTTACGAAGTAGGTTCCTATTGGGGGTAGTTTCGCCATGCAAGCACGGCTACACCTTTTCCGTGCACTGAACTGAGACAAATCAAATCAGAAGTTTTTTCTTGGCTTTGGAAAAAAAGGGTGGGCGTATATTATATAAATTCAGTTTTCCTCTCAAATAATTATAGTAAAAGTATACTGTGCTGACAGCTTTAGAAAATCTAAGTACGGCTTGGCCCTTTGTAAATCACCCAATTCAGTCCAGTGACATTCAAGATGTAAATACACTAAATAGTGATAAAATGAAAATTCTTGAACAGATACCATGAAATGTTTCTTTAACACACATCTTAATGGAGTCGGACTGTGCAATGCTTACATCTTTTTAAATCTCTATCACTGACATTAAATTTCAATGCAATACATGTATGATTTTCACATGTTTCAAAATATTATATTCCACTTACTGAAATTTTCATTCAGACAGAAAACTTTTTCATTATTCATTTCCCTATCAGAAGCTTTTCAGTTTTTATATATAATTTCAATGTTAAATAAATTAATGTATTCATTATATTGAAGACAAAAAGAAATTGTTATATGTACCTGTATTTTTATACAATTTGTAAAATTTCTCACAAAACATGAGAAAAATCATCAAAAGTTAGAATTTAATGCTTTTTTAAAAATGAGATTTACTCTAATGATGAACAATAATAATAAGAAGCAGACCAATAATAACAAGTTTTTTATTTGCAAAAATTTTGCAAGACTGATGTTAATAACATTAAGAGCAGATAAAAAATAATAGCTTCCAAGAAACTTACTTTGAGCTGAGTTATTATTGACATCGATTTTTCGGATTATTTCATAAACGTGCCGAAATCCAAGTACATGGTCTGTTGCATCTGCAGAAATGAATAAACAATGTTTTATGAACTAAATAACCAAAGTCTTGAAATTAAAGGAAAATTTTAAATTCAATATTTTATATACCGTAATACAGAGATGTAAACCATAAATGCGACTTTTCAGTACTAACTGTGAATATTTTCAGTAGTTTTTTTTTTGTTTGCCAGTAGTCAGTCGCATGGGCAAAATTTTAGGTTTTTTTTTCTAAACTCAAAAAAAAAAGCTTAATTATACCCACTTAAAAATTGATCTTAATTAAAAATAAATAGAAACTTGCCAGAATGCAATCTATCACGGAAACAAAACAGAGCTTGATGACAAAAGCAGAAGAGAGAAAAGTGTGAAGCCTGAGAAAGGGAAGGGGGGGGGGGGTGTGCAAGAATAGAGTCTTCAGAGATGTCTAGATTCAACACCTTTTCTCTTCAGCTAAAGCTGATTACAAATTTGGTGCTGATTTCATCCAATAATTGTATGTTTTAGGCTTTGGGTGTTGTACAATAAAATAACACTTGGTTCTTTCTTTCTTTTTTTTTTTTTTTTTTTAAGATCATTAAAAGAATGTAGCTTAGAAACATAATAAAATAAATCTATTTATATTTAAATTTCCATAAAAATATACACTTTTTCTGTAGTCTGTAGTAAACCCAAAAAAAAAAAAAAAAAAAAAAAACCTACTGTGGATAATCCATTGTAGTTGGCATCTCTGCGTAATATAACATGATATTTTTTTACTTATCACTTCCCATTAAAAACCTGACTTGCACTTAATTCGAGGTCTAAATATAGGATTTTAAAAAATATCTTAATGAAAATTTTTAGTGCTGCATTAGATTCGGGCTAATACGGCAATAAAAATATTGTTTTGTAATTTCATTGTATCTATGAATAATCCCTCTGCACCCTAAAAAAAAAAAGTAAAAGCTCATAATAGTATTGCTTAAAGATTTAGACACAGAAGAAGAGAAAATGCACTTCTTTTCTGAAATAGGTCCCCCCCCTTCCCCTACTAAGAGAAGTTTAGTAAGTTATTCACATTACATGTTAAAGTATGTCAATGCTAGCTTGTTAAAATAACAATGCTGATTGTTAAAATATGTCAGCTGCGAATATGTGCAATTTATTACTTGACAAAATTAAAAAAAAAAAAGATTCTGATTAATAGATTTCAGGATGCGAGAGTGAAAACCCGAAAATGATACGTAATCTTAAATTTTAATAAATGGCTATACTTTGCAATTGATCTGAAATAAGAGAATTTGTGGAATGGACAATATTGTTGTGGCGTCTTTCAGCCAACACGTGACCCTCAACCAATCAACTTCAACAATAGATTCTTTCTTTAATTTGATTGGTACATATTTATATTTTCCATCGACATGTGACAGAAATAGCCTCGTATCGATATCGTCCATTATTTTGTGTGTGGCATATTTTTTGCTTGGGATAGTCTGTTACTTTGATTTGAGTGCTGAAAGGTGTTTGAAACTTGTTACATCAAAATAACATAGATCTATCTCGCTTACGAAAACTCGCAAGTCTTATGCTTAAAAGTAGTTTCATTTATTTTTTTCAACAGGCAATTTTATTCATTGTTACTGTTTCCAAGAGAACTAAACCGCAAGATATCATAGCGAAATTTTAAAGTAGCTGCTATTGAATAAAAATCCTTCTTTACTTAAAAATTCTTAAAAAATCTACTGATTTATATTTCCTCCCCTCTTTTCTTTTAAAAGAGGGACAAATGCATGCTCCGTCATTTGACAAAATATCAAAAAGTTATGACAGATAGAATTCAAGATGCAACAGTTTTAAAATTATTTTACGAAAATTATCGTCAAAAGTGATTTTCTTTAAAAAGCGTTTTCTTTAAAAGCGAAGTTTCTGCAACGAGAATGCAGTTCCTGTTAAAATGAATAACACTATGATGAGCTCATAGATAAAAATTTGAACCCAGTAGAAAGCATTATAAAAAGAAAAAGCAGTGAATACATTGAAGTGAGTGTACAGTATTTACAGTGCTACTTTTCTATTAAAACATGCCGACCAATGGCCGAATCTGTAAAACGTTGAACATTTGGAAATGTCTGAAGAGTGCAGGTTCAGGATTCTTTTTCCTCATGTCTAGAGTTTTGGGTGGTTTTCTTGAGATGTATCTTGAATATGCATTAGTACCCCACAAAAAGTTCTCCTACCAGTGTTTTTAGAAAACTTATAAAGGTTGTCAGACTATCTCTAGAAATCACAGTACATCATGTTTTTGAATTAGCTGTGTATCATTAAATTCTAATTTTACATTGAGCACAAGACCTTTTTAATAAGTAAATTTATATTTAACATCAAAGAAAACAAAATTATAAAAAAGCTCTCATTACACACAAAATTTATTAAGCTAAAACTCAAAATTGTTTCATGAATATGATTGTCAACACACATGCTGTGATGAATCAGAGCGAATTTGGCATCAAAAGATAGCTATCGTAAAAGAAGTTCTTATTTTTTTTTTTCACATAAAAATTATGAAGTACACAACTTGGATGCTGATTGCACTATCGTATGTGCAATAATATTCTATGCTAGTTGTAAAATTAATCTTAATCCAAGAAATGAAACAATTACAAAAAATGTCTCAAATAAATTACTTTTCATAAGTTGGGACAGATCAAAGAGAAAATTAAAGCAATATAAAATAACACATTTTATTAAATTTTAATGTAAGATTTATGTGTTTGAGAACAAATTTGCTAAAAATTTCAAATCCTTTCAAATCTTTATTAGTTTCGGAAAAAATAATTGCCCCCCTCCCCCCAAAAAAGTGAATAAATAAATTATCGTCAAAAACGATTTTCTTTAAAAAATTCCCTAACATCTGCAAAGTATTTTTTAGTGGCAAGATTTGCCATAAATATAAAAACTCACACCGAGAATTTCTCTGTAAAAAATTCAAGAATTTAAATTTGTACTTTACACACAGATATCTAAAACCTAAAAAATAATAATTTCAATATTTCTTAATATAGCAAATTTTTAAAACAGGCAAAATAGTATAAACTAACTTTTCCTAGCCATATATTAATTATAACTACACACAAATTCCTAAATCCATACAAATGGTCCTAAAAGTTTGCAATTATGAATTTTCCAATATCTATGAAAAAACTTGTAAAATATAAAACATAAGTGATGTCCACATGCAATAGATAATAGTAACTAGCTTAGAAAGAACATATAGCTGCTGTAAATTAAAAAAAAAAAAAAAAACTACATGCTCATAACTGTTTTCTAATCATGTTCCTGTAAAAAAAAAAAAAAAAAAAAAAAAAGGAAAGAAAAGAAAAGAAAAGAAAAGAAAAATCTGATTTTTAAAAAAACCGTAAATTGTAGCGATGCACTGAATATTCGGTATACTGCCTATTCGGCAGACAAACCGAATAATCGGTTCGGCCGAATACTTAAATATTCGGCAACCGAATAGTAAACAAATTTATTTTTATATCATGAATGAAAGATATGGTATAGTACCATAGTACTAAACTGATTCAAGTTGTTACTTACTAATATCCCATATTAATAAGCATTAGAAACCCTTAGAAAGTCCTCCTACCAAGGCACCCCCATCCTTAGCAGATATCCCTAACATAGCGTTACACAATCACACAAAAAACTAATATCACAATGAAATTAGTTTTAATGTAAGAGAAAACGCTCCGATGTTAAATTTGAGTTTTGTTGCTCTTCAATTTTTCTTAAATCTCATGACACATTCATTATCCTTGCTATTACTAACTGATTTAAATTTAAAACAGTAACCAGGAAAAAAAAAAAACTCAAAACATTAAGTGTTCATAAATATGTAAAGTCAATTAACTGCTAATTTTTCAAATAAAATATGCAGGTAAAAAAAAATTACCAGCCTTTCACGAATATTTTAAAAAGTTATTAATAATATATAAAGGAAACACATTTGGATATTAAATTTTGTAGCATTTTAATTTTTGAAGTTTTACAACATATGAAATATTGTTTAATAAGAAACTAATTAAATTAATCATTGCATAATCTAAGTTTAATAAGTTTTATAAATTTTAACCAAGTATTCTGCATTCGGCCGAATATGTCGGATGTTTCATGTATTTTAAATTAAACTTAACTCTGCTCAAACGTAATTTTAAATCGTACTTATTAAATTTTAAAAGTATTTTAAAAATAGTTCCGTTTTTGAACAAAATTAAACTTTTCCTTTTCCTAAACTTCTTATAACTAAGTATAATAGCTTTAGTTTTAAAATATAACTCAAAATACTCAACTTAATTTTAATTGTATAAACTGGAAACATCCCGGTTTCTTCCTCTCTCCCTAAATGCGTACTTGCATGGTATTGTTAACAAAATGACTGGATGTATTGCAAAAAACTCAAAATTGAGATGTTCCTCGTTTGCCTGTAATTCGGCATTCAGTAGTCTTTTCTGCTCGTTCGCACTTGCGAACGATTACGATATTTTGCGTATGCAAATTTTGCTTAAGCTAGAATTAAATGCCCAAGAACGTATGCAAATCTTTTGACGCTTTTTGCGTGTCTCGTTTTGATTGGCTGCTAGGTATGTAGCTTAATATATAATCTCGGGAAGTTTCGTATCTCCTCACTACTTGTTTTTCAGTTCAGATCGGGATGGTCTGTCACTAGCAGCTCTCCTGCAAGGGTATGTAGGTGTTATGGCAAGTTGCCATGTATAATCTTTAAATATCATTTCTTCCCTAAAGGCATAGGGTCTTAAAAATTAAAATGAATTAGTAAAGAAATTTTGATAACATATCCCTAAATTTAAATATTGCAAAATTTGATAGCTTCTTTTTGGCCGAATAGCATCCAGCTCATTTAGTTACGCATATAACTGATATTTTGTAAATGTAATATTTAAATGTTGAATTTTCATGCATATGTTTAGAAAAATAAAGTAAATGTTTTTATCAAATCTTAGTCTTTAATTCGGTTGGACAGACAGCAACCCTTCAGAATATTCGGTTTGAATTTTAACCGAATATTCAGTATTCGTTATTCGGCAAAATATGATATTCGGTGCATCCCTAGTAAATTGACTTTTAAAGGTAGGCAGTGATCTTAGTAGAAATAAGAACACTAAATAAAAAGAAAATATTAAAAAGATAAAAATATAAGACTTAGTCGATTAGTTTGCGATTGCCAGCCCCGAAACCTTCATGAAAAAAGCATATCCGTAAAGAGTGGCATAACTACATCGTTGTGGCCCATAGCAAATTAATTCATTGCTTGGGCCTCCTGTATTACTACATGTTACAAAACAGAGCTACAACTTTTTCTCACTGATACTTTTAAATTTCATACATATTTTTCGTTATGTTGTAAAATTTATGTACTTCAGTAGGTAACAATTAATTGAATACAATTAAAATTTTTAATATATATTTTTTTTCAGAAAATGTAATGAGCTTGCAAGTCTTGTGTTGGGGATGGGGATGGCTCTGGTCGGGAGCCTGTGATATCTTGCCCATCCTGCCATCCTACTGTTATGTCATTGTCCATAAAATACCAGCGGAAACAGAAGTTATTATTTTAACGCCACTCTGTCAAAGTCGCCATGTGCACATTTTCAGGATAATGCTGGAAAGCAGCCATGTAGTCAAGGGAAAAAGTTTGGGGACGCCCACTTCTAATATGGTAATTAGTTCAATGAAATCATTCCTAAAACAATAAATTAATTAAACCATTAGTTTTTTTATATAGTTCATTACTTGATTAATATTAACTACGGTTTCATATTTGACTACTTTTATCCAAATTACCATATTGTTTTTCTCTGTACATTATTCAGTTTTACATTGATCGTTTTGTGTTATGGAAAGTCTGCCCGATGCAGGTGCCTTGGGCAGCGAACTTTTAAGAAGTATTTACCATCAGACCGTGCAACAACTCAAAAAGATATCTGAATAATAGCCAAATTTCCTACTTGCCTTTTATAAATAACTAATTAGTTTTCGTAAAAAGCACAAATTTAAAAGAAATCATAGAACTTATTGTTGTGTGATATGATTAATTTTTACAGGGAACAAAATTTTAAATCTGAAACTGGCATGGGACTTACACTCGAATACTTGTTAAGTGAGTCTTACGGCTAATTTCGGTTTAATTTCTGACACAAACTCACAATATGAAAATATTGTAGGGCCGATTTAAAATAAATTATTTAAATTAGAGATCACTCATAAATATCAATTTCTGTAATTTTAAAGGCCGCCATCCCCTGAAATATCAAACGATTTCAAGGACGGTCTCCCCATGAGTTTTGATATCGATATCATACCTAAGAAAAACCAGATGTCCTTTTGTCAATTTTTTAAATAAAACCAATTCAAAGTCATATACCTACCCCCCACCCCCATAAAATTTATGTACATATATGCATGAATGACCACTTTTTTGAATCTAGACAGAGAGAAATATAAATGTTTATGAAGCTGAAGTAAAATTATAGCCTACCTCTCAACATCTGCTTTTTGAATTTACTACAGATCGCATAGTTACTGTTAGGCTCCAAATCGAAATATTTTAACAGAATAGATGACTGCCCTGTTTCACTGTCACCTAACGTTTCCTCATCCATACTTTCTTCCACACTTGATGATGGTACATCCATATTTAGTGATGGTTAGAAAAACAAAAACACAGTTCGAAAACAGTTGCACAAACAAATATGCTAATGAAAGATGCTTCTAATCTCATCACCAGAATAGATTCTTGAGTGGTAAAGCTAAGTATTGGTTGAAAAGTATTGGTAAAAATGGATGAATGTATCAGGAACTGATATTTTTCCCGATACTTTTGAAATATGAAGGAACCAATACCTAAAAAAATAGGAGGTATCAGCACCAATACTATCAGTTTATCCCTAATTGTGAGTGTAATTACCGGCATTATTATGTATTATGCCAGAAAAAATCACTCCGAGGTGTGTTAGGACATGTCCCAGGGAAGCCATATACAAAATTTGGTAGGTCTGTGACCACCCGTCTCAGTGCTATGCAACTGAAAGACACACGCATAAGATTGGAGGTCACAAACCGACGCGCACACATAGCCAGCTACAAACTTTGTTTACTCTCGGATTTTATTATATAAGATTAGTCCAGGTGTGGGACGGCGAAGCTGGCCACCTTGGCAGCTAGTATTTAAAAAGCAGTTAAAAACTGGCTTGCATTTTATTTAGAAACTTGATACACTCTGTTGTAACTCATGTAGTTAAAACTTGGATAACCTTTTAAATTTAAATTTTTCCCTTCTCCTACAAGCCCGAAAGAAAGATAACACTGATTACTAAAATGTTCAACACGTAGATAAAATGTTTTCCAGCACTAAACCAAATATGTGATAAACTGTGTACTATATTTATTACGGCAAGTAAGTTTCTATTTTGGTTTAGCAAAAATAATAATGAAATACATAAATTTTTCCCAGAATAAAAAGCCCCATGAAGTAGTATTTGTACAGCAACAATAAATTTGTAAGTTTTCCAAATATGAAATATTTGACTAAATATTAAAGGACATTTTATAAATAATTTTGAATAAAATTTGTTGATGGATTATATCTCTGATGGATTATAAATCTGTTGATGGATTATAAACTAAGTTCAAAACTTACTTGGTTTTTTACTCAAACTGTCAATGTATCTAATTAATTCATATTTAGTTTCTGTAGTTGCATACAATAGTTTCTGCTCAGAACATGTGTTTCCTTGAGCATATTGCACATCAGAAGCTAGACCAAAAACAATAACCTAAAAACAAAATATTCAGATGTTGAATGCATATACAAAACTTCAGTAATATACATGAATTACCTTTTAGTCAAATTTTAATAAGTGAAAAATAATTGTAAAATTGTGCTAGTGGCATATTGCTTTATTTCATTTTATTTTTTTATTAACTGCCCCACATGGAAGTGAGATGAAATTTACAATGTATGTAACAGTAAATTGGGAATTTTATCAATAGATAGTTTCATATACATATGTGATATCCTAAAATTTTTAAGATTTGCTTGACAAAGTGCTTAAAGCTAATATTCATTGTTAAGAAATTTCATGTATCTGAATCTACCAATTATACATTTAAAAAAGCATGGTAACAATATCAGGGATGCTACAGCTGAAACCCCAGTTTGTCCCAGCATCGTCTCAATCAAAATCCCTTTTTGTCTCAATTAAAATTCCTTTTTGTCTCTATATGTCTCAACTAAAATTCTTTTTTTTCAAGTTTGTCTCTTTCAACTAATTTTATTTATTTTATCTCAGTTTATCTCCAGAAGAAAATTTTTAAATCTGTTTCCCCTTTCAGCTTCTCCAAGCTCTTTTGCAATGGCCTGAATTTTTTGGGTGGCCACCTCATTTTTAAGTGGAGCAAGCCTGAAATCATAACAATTGCAACTGCATTTTACACATGTTTGGTTTCTATGAAATTATTATTAAGATGCCAAATTTAAAGTCTTGCGTAAAATCGTAAAAATCGGTGGAAATGTAAAAAAAACGGGAGTTTCACATAAAATCGTAAAAATACGTGGGAAAAGCATAAAAAAAACGGCAGTTTCGCGTAAAATCGTAAAAATCGGTGAAAAAGTGCAACCTTCAAACTGAAACACAAATTGACAAGTATGAATAGGTAAATTTCAAAATTACTACCGTAATTTATGGAAGAAACGCCGCATCCACGATCTCTCTCCCCCCCCCCCCCCCAAAAAAAAAGCATCGCACTGAGATATATTTCGGGAGAAAGGGGGAGATAAATGGTAAAAATATCTCCTTTTATACCTCTTCCCATATAATATTTTAAAGTATTTACTGCTATTTTACGACGCTTACGATTTCCATTTTCGAATTAATCAGTGTCCGATTTCATATAAAACATATGAATTTTTATATTCACAAAGGCGAATTTCTGGAAATAAATAAATAACATGTAAAAAACTTCTTGCATTCGCAAAAAGTTCGGAAGCGAGCCGATGAGGAGACTCCAGTCAAAATTTTTTTTTTTTCCATGGACGGCCAGCTGTTGATTATGTAGTGAGCGTACTTCAGCAAATTGTTTGTTTTAAGCTTTGAATGTTGTGCGACAACTCCATGTTTCTATTAATTTATTACTTTTGATATTTATAACATAGGGATTTATTTTAAAGCACTCAGCGTTTCTCGAGTTCGCCAGTTACTCGTAGTTGACTTTCTACCGTAATAATAGCATAAAGGCAGTGTTTATTCGATAAAGTGCTCCTTCAGAAGGCACAAAGCCACACGGCGAAAAAACATAAATAACTTATAGATGAATTTTTTTTTTTGGTGGTGGTGGGGGGGGGGGAGAATGATTAAAATCGCATCGGGTGCAACAGACTAGTTTTGGTTGATATTCAGTAGTTTAAGAACAATCAAGCCCGGACTGGCTCTTATGCCAGCATATGTGAGTCAGCATTACTATTGTCATGGTCAACAGTGAACCACCTGCACCCGCTTTTAGGCACGCTCTTCCGGTTTCAAGATGAATAAGCGATGGGATGGGAGGGAAAAAGTTTTTTTCGTTATCGGCGTAGTGTTTATAAAGGTTTCTGCTGGAAGCTCAGAAAAAAATAAGCACTTTCAAGAGTGCTTGAAAACAATTTTTAAAATCAAGCACCTTTTAAGCACTTTTCAAGTCGCTACGCACCCTGCCTTTACACCGGGAGCTTTTCTTTCTCCAATACCGGCCGGAGGTTTATTTTGAGGACCGGAATGTCCCGCACAACTCTCAACACGTGGTCGCGCGGTGCGCGCTCCCGTGAGTCATTCAAAATTACTCATGTTCGCTGTTTTGGCGCAGAATTGCACAGATACAGCCAAAATCGTACCGAATGTCGCAAAATGGAGCAGGCTGGCGGTTTTGTCTCAGTTTGTCGCAAATGTCGCAGGTGTAGCATCCCTGCAATATGGAAAAGGCAACTAAATTATTTTAAGGCATTTTATCATGCTTCTTTTATTACATCAACTGCATGTCATACAAAATTAACAAATCTTTTCATTGTTGAAAGAAAAAAATGAGAAATTGTTCAATATACATATGGAGCAATTAAATTGCACAGTAATACAATTTACAATAAGAATTTAGAGCAAAAAAGGAATAAACAGATTAAGTTGAAAGCCATTGTTTATATTATTTTAGTCTATTTATAGAGTGTAACCCTGATAACTAGAAAACCTTGCTATTTCTAATAAATGTATTTTTCCTTATAAGCTGAACCCCTTTTTATATCACTCGTTAACTTGAAAACTCGATACCTCGAATTTTCCCAGTGTCCTTTCGTCTTTGAGATTGCATGTAAACTGTTAGTTAGAATATAAAATATGATAAATAATGCTATTTTATTTAGAAAATGAATTTAATTCACTCATAAAGCCATAAGTCATGGTCATTCTCTTGAAAATTTTTAAAGGAAAGTTTAAACTATATAAAACAGTAAATTTTAAATAATTCTTAGTAATATTTTTGAAAACCTGCTACAAATCTAGTCACAGTGAAAATTTACTTTAACAAATTTGAAGTCTGGAGAGGAGAAATTCAGCACAGATAACTTACTTTATCATGAGGTGACAGGAGGCTGAGAATGTATTTTGCTATGATTCTAGCACTACCAAATTGAAATAAACTTAGAGAATTTCCTTGATCAACAACAATGATAACATTCTTTGTTTTCAACTTAACAGAATCTTGGTACACTTGCCTAAAATGAAATAAACATATATGGATAAATATATACTGCAGACATCAAAGTTTCGAAAATTAAAAAGGTAGAGATCTCCAGATTTCTTAAGTACCTGTCCTCCCACAAATTTTCATAACCACATATTTTTTTATCATGTAATGCACATGTAGCCTTACATACAATAATTTTTTCCTGTTTCAAATGCTATGTGTGTGAATATAACCTTATGACTCCAATGACTCCAGTTGTAATGTTCATAAATTGCAATATAAAACTTGCCAACAGAAATACAATTTGTATCATAAAAATGTATACACACTTTGAATTGTCATAAAGAATTTATTTTCTAACTTAAATTTCTGGAGAAAATAAGACAATATTCTGATATTCAAGTTTTTAATTAAGTCCAGTTTGAAAAGTAAGTGTATTTTGTAGTCAAATTGAATATTCCTATATATTAAAATGATAAAGTAAATGTTCAAAATGGCCTTCAACATCGATACATTTCTGAGTCACAACTAATTCAGTACTTGCATGTAAGTCTTCAATGGGATTTCTGTACAGATAATTGGAATTTCATCCCAATGTGAATCCAGGTTACAAGATTAACAATGATACACCTCATCTTTCACTGTACCCCATAAGAAAGAATAGAACAGCATAAGAGTTGGACAACATGAAAAACACTTGATTATCAAAATATAAGCATACTTTATCTCAGAATCTAATCTTGTTTATAGGTATGAAAATAAATTTTCTAGTTCAAAGTATATAGGGGGAGACATTCTCAAGAAAAATAAAATTTTTATTCAAAACACACACAAGCACACACGTGGTAAGAAAATTTGTTTTTCTGAAATATTAATTATGATTGGCTAGTAAATATTTTATTTAACAAAATTTTAAAAACCTTGTATAATTTTCACACTATCAATGGTACATTTGATTTTTCAGTTTGAAAAAATATGACAAATGTCCACTTTGTTACCAGACACATAAAAAAAATCAAAATAAACTTTTCAATTTCAGCATGCTATCTGTATGTCATAAATATAGTAAATCTACTAGAATTAATAAATGAGCCTTTCTCAAAGTGGGCGATAATGCTTCCTTGTGGGAGCT
Organism: Cheiracanthium punctorium; assembly: GCA_038373885.1. Taxonomy (NCBI): domain Eukaryota; kingdom Metazoa; phylum Arthropoda; class Arachnida; order Araneae; family Cheiracanthiidae; genus Cheiracanthium; species Cheiracanthium punctorium. The sequence goes on from JAWZYV010011016.1 coordinate 385,389, forward strand.
GGAGGTTTTCAGGGGGCAGTAGAAGGTTAAGAGAAAATTAGGGTGTGCAGGGGTGATAGTGGACTCAGTGAAATTTTCTCAGGTGCATACCAAACTTTCTGAAACTACACACGTCTAACCCTCTTCCCATCCTCTCTACAAATTAACACAATTCCCCCTCCCCCTACAAATAAACACAATTTCTCCTACCCCCTAAGTATTTACCAATTTTACACATTTATATTTGGGGGAGGGGAGAGATGAAAATGGGGATTATTATTTTACAAGTACGAGGGGCCAAGGCCCGTAGACTCGCTATGCTCGCTTTTCGTAGAGGCATTCGGCCCCAAATGAGGCTTATTCGTAAAGAAGGCATAATTTCAACAGACAAATCCCAAAGATTGGATCAATAGAATGTTACCGAGCTACACACTGCTTGGTTCTTGCATATCCCTTGGCACAGAAAATTTTAAACTTCACACTATTTTTAATTATGTAAAACCTACGGGAGCATCTAGGGTATTTGCCACGCACGATGATTTTTCATAATTTGGAGATGTATGTATATGTATAATTATTGATTAGCTCTAAGAAAACAGTACTTAATACGTTTACTTTGATAAAAACTAGGGAACAGCTAGAATAGCTTGCCACCAATGGCAACTTTTCATTATTTGGCGATTTACACATGCTCATAAACGATAATTACTGCTCATGTAAGGTTACCAGGAAAACCGTTATCCATATATTCATAAACATAATCCTTTGCAGATTGGCATATTTAGCACCACGAAATATATCATCTCGCCGCGACAGCAAATATCCAAGCTGTATTATAACTTGTATAATGACATAGTTAACGCCCAAATACTATACGGGTAGCAGATACCCAAGCTAAACCTAACTATAATCTGCTTTTTAATTATTTCTCATTTTTAAGATCTACTGTACTTAAGATGTACTGGGTGCTAACATTTGCAACACACGGTTTATATTCACGCTGCTTGGGGAGATATCCTTTTGCCAGATCGTGCCTAATGCTAAAGTGGCACTTTTTAAATCAGTTGCAATTAGTTATTCTGTTTTGGAAAAACGAATGATAGGTAATTCTAAACTCCTGTTATCTAAGAAAACTTATTTGAAAATCACCAACTTTGTGTAACACACTTTCACTAATTTATTTTTTCACAAACTTTTTAATTTGGCATAAAATGGTGTAACAGGTTTTTCTACAGATTTCACAGCTTTTGCTTCCCTGACATCAATCATGCTCTTCCCTGACTTTTTATCTAGCGTGCTTTCCTGAATTTTACGTTTCCATTTTTAATACTACATCCTTTAATTAATAACTTTTTATATATTTAGTCCCCCTTTTTTTTGCAAATAATATTATTAATAAAATCATACACAAAAATATTATTTGACATCACTGGATTCTAACCAAAACCATGTTTGATAGTAATTTAGGATAAAATTAAGAATATTTCAACTGCACAAGATATGCTCATAAAGAACTCATTTTAAAATTATTTATAAGGTTAAATAAAAAAAAATGAAAATAAAACAATTTCTAGAATTAGGTTCAAACAGGAAGTATTTTCTTGATTTTGCCGCTAAATTCAAATATTCTTGCATTTCCCTGACCTTTCTTCAATTTCTTCAAATTTCCCTGACCAAAACTCATTTCCCCGACTTTCCAGGTCTGTAGAAACCCTGTGTAATTCTATTTCATATTTGTCACTTTTATGTGATTCTACATACTTAGAATTGCTTTGATGCAAAAGCATGAATAATTTTATGATGTTAAAATGGCCAAATCTGGCAACCATTAAGCTTATTTTTTCAGATTTTTATTAAAATCTTATAAATAAATAATTCAAATTTTGAAATTTAAGTCAGCTTATCGGATTCCTCAGAATTCTCTGAATCCATGGACACCTTAGTCGAAACTCAAATCCCCATGGTTTAGGAGGAGATAGCTGAACATGCTCTTGACAACGGTGGCGGCGGCAGCATCCGTTACTTTTTTTAGAGTAGAGAGATTAGTTTATTGTACTAATTAATACTAGGTTTTCTGAATGCACATCATTGTTTATCAATGTGTTAATAACAAAAGCCAAAAAAAAAAAAAAAAAAAAAAGATTTTTTTTTTTGGGCGGGGGGGGGGGGGGGGGGCTTTTGTTTCTTAGCAACACATTGATATTAACACTTTCCTATAGCATCCTGAATAACCTCAGTTATAATACACGGGATGGGGGCGGAATCTACAAATATTCGTATCTACATATAACATGAGACTAAAAATCAAATTAATATTCAATTTTTAAACAAAAAATATTTTAATAATCAAAACAGCTTTAAAATTACTGGTATTTTTCCATTACAGATTCCTAAGACAGAAACACATGCACCATTGTGAATTCAAAAACATTAATAACACATAAATAAACATTTTGAAAATGAGATTTAATGTTTTGTCTTACAAATGCATTATTTAAAAATCAAATACTTTGGTTATTTGAGAAGATTGGAGCGTTTAGGTTGATTAATTAACCGATACTCTGGGACAATTCCTGGATGGCGTTGTGGAAGAAGATGATAAATGCTAACAGTTCTTATGTGAGAAATTTCATCTGGGAATTGTTCCAGAGTAGTTCAGTGGCAGAGCACCTGCAGGTTAAGTGTCAGTCTTAGGTTTGATCCCCAGCTCTGGATCTTTCGCACAGTTGGTAAATTAATCAACATAAACACTCCAACTTCTGAATTTACTTGAAAGGTTGATAAAACTTGTGAGTTTCTCACTTTATAAATACGTATACTTTGGTTGGTTATACTCATTTCAGTAGAAAGGATAAACCTGATAAGACAATTGATACATTTTGCACAAACTCTCAAAAAGCCTAAAATGAAGTAATATTCAGAGGCCCAGAATATGTTTGAGGCTTGGCACATCTGATTTTCTGATATCAAAGGCAAAAAGAATAAAGGTTATTAAGACAAATTAATATTACCTATGACGATCTGTTTTTAGCTCACAGTGTTGGTTGTAACCCAACTGATATGCTGGATATTCAAAATGAGCTCCATCTGATGAAATATAATACTGCCACAATAGAGATGGAATCTTCTTAAAATGCAGCTTAAAAGCTGGAAAAAAAAAGATACATGAAAATGGTATAAAGTAAAATGCCATAATATTATGCATGGAAAATTATTATTAGTGATTCATTCAGTATGTTTAATATGCTACCAAAATTTCAATTGCCATTAACTTGAAATATCAACAGTCTCTAAAGAGTAAAAAAAAAAAAAAAAAATCTGGAGTGACTCCATTCGACTTTCAGAAAACTTACGATTAAGATCATTACCAAGCATTTAAATAAATTTTAATCGATGAATAATTCAAACATATATACCAAATTGAAGCTCAATTTAATGTGCCGCTTAAATGCTAGGGCACTTTCAAGAATTTTCCCCCATAGGTCATAATGTAAAAAAAGTCCTTCCCATCGCCCTGTAGAAAAACTATAAGTCCTATAAGCATCAAAATCAATACCGGTCTTGCGATGGTGGTTTATAACATATATACCCATTTTGAGCTCAATTGAATGACCGTTTAAATGCTAGTGCACTTTTAAGAATTTCCCCTTGGTAAATGGACTTGTAAAGGACAAGTGGAAGTATATCTTCGAGGGGACCTGCTACAGCAATGGCTGGACCCAGTGAAATTTTTTTTTGAGAGGGGGGGGGGGGTTGTCCTCACGAAGGGCCACCAGTAGCACAGTTTCAAGGGGACCTCCCTACAGTGATGGCCAAACCCACTGATGTTTTGGGAGGACTCGCAAAGGGCGAGTGATAACATGTTTTCGAGGGTGCCTTCCTACAGCGATGGCCGGACCCAGTGATTTTATTTTTTTTTGGAAAGGGAGTTTCGCACAGGGCCAGTAGTAGCTTTTTTTAAAAGGGGCCTCTGTTTATTTTTGACAGTTTGTTATTTTTTTACTTTAAATAATTGTTACATATTTTTAAATATTTGGTTTTCCTAAATCGCAATTTTGTTTACGTTTCTGTGGTGCATCTTGGGAAAATAAATGTATAATTCAACGCTTCCTTCATGGCTAGAGAATATACTGGGGATAAACTGCCTAAGCTAGTCAGTATAATAGAGATGTATTTGGCCAATCAAACTTTCATTTGAAAAACCTCATGGGTTTTACGAATATGCTGAATAGCCGCCCTGGTCCCACGAAAAAGATGATGCATCATTATGTTTAATTTCAATGAGATTCTAAGCTAACTGAAATTGCAAAAGTTAATGAAATCATTTTGCTTGTAACGCAATTTCTACTTTAGATATTATTAATTGAAGAAGATATTTAATCCGAATCATTATACTTGTATCCTAATTCCTAATGTTAGTTCTTCTGTTCCATAGTTTTTACATCTAATTGGGATTTCAATACTTTTTCAACTCATAACATTTAAAAAATGATGTCATTTTTGCTCACAATATCTAACTTAAATTATTCAAAGATAATTTCACATTTTTTACTTATCTACTTTTATCGCATATAACTTTCATATTTAGATGGTGAGTCACATGAATTTTTAAATTACAAAGTTTTGATAATCTGATCATGCAACATTAACCCACTAATTACAATTATACAAATTCGTGTGGTTTTGCGGAAAACATTTTTGTGGAGAATTGCTTTATTCTTTTACACCTGTGCATAAAATTATAGTACCGTGTTGTTATATAGCTTAAAGCCTTCCTCATTAAACGGCCTATCTAGCACAAAAAGAATTTTTCAAATTGAGCTGGGAGTTCTTGAAATTAACGCATTCAGGCAGACGCTGCGAGGGGACATTGTTTTATAATACGTATAATAACTGGAGAACAAAATTAATTGATAAATAGATTAGAGTATCCTAGAAGTCTAACATAACAGGATTAGCAAATGTACACTTATTACACTTATACAAATTAGTGTGGTTTAAGCTGAAAACATTTATGTGGAGAATTGCTTTATTCTTTTACACCTGCGCATAACGCATTCAGACAGATATATATAGATTAACACATTCAGACAGATATATATAGATAACTGTATGTAGTATATATAACTGCAGATTGTATAGATAACTGGAGAACAAAATTAATTGATAAATAGATTAGAGTATCAAAGCCTGACATAACAGGATTAGCAAATGTAACAAAATTTCAGAACTTATACACTGTTTTAGAAACTATCTGAATCAGTCATACAAGCTCAAATAACTTAAACCTCATACACATAATCCAAAAGTAAAGTAATTTTCTCTTCAATATTAATAAGATATAAAGCACATAACTTTAATAAAACATTTTAAAATGACATATTTTTTTCCTTGGGAAGAAAAGTATAAATAAATAAATAAAATTACCAGCCGATAAATTTTTGCCAATGTATAACCCTGCAGGAAAGTGAGAGTATGGGAATGTGACACAACCTTTATCAAGAGAGACATCGACACCAAAATGTTCATCATAACTAAAGAGATTAAATAAAAGTTATTCTTAAAACAGTAAAACACATACTCAGCATATTACATATATAAATCATCGCATTCATTCCCTTGCATAATTTTTTGTTCATACTATGAATTTCAAAATTTATTAGCTTATTAATCATTGAGGTTTAATTGTAGCAAAATTATGAAATCGAGAAAGAGATTTGCTTTTAAATCACGGTAAGTATGAATAGTAATTTCTTTTATAAACGAAAATCTCATACTTGCCTGTTGAAATGTACCAGTAAAGCATCTTGTTATCGTATGGAAAAAAACTATTTCATCCATAGCATGCACAGTAACTGATATTTTATCTCAGTTTTTGTCTAGCTACTGACACTATGTATAATATGCCCTTTCTGAAATGTGGCTATTTTGGTTAATATTTTTAAATATTCAACAAATGATTGCAAAGCCAGTTTTTCAAATTTCAACAGAATGTTTAAAACAGCAGAAAAAATATCTACATATCAGAAAGGACATACGCATCATGTCAGTACTTAGATGATGGAGAAAAAACTTATACAAAATATCATTAGTTGTTCAAACTATGAGTCATCAAACTATGAGTCAAAACTATGACATCATCAGAGTTTTTCCCATAGGATAGCAAGAAATTTCACAGTTAAGTCTAAAACATGCAGATATCACTTTAAATTAAATAAATATACAGCTAAATCAGGGTTGACATGACTTAAATCAGTTGATTAAAAAAAAAAAATCATTGATTTAAATCTTCTTTTTCTGCCCACTCTCACTTCTAAATTCTTGAAGAAGGATGAAAATAATCAAAGTTTTGAATTCATTAAAGAAAAGTATCCAAGTCTTATCAGCATTATAGCCAATTTGCAAGCAAAAAGGTGGTCTGTTTAAAAAATCAGCATTCATTGAAAAAAAAAAAAAAAAAAAGAAGTTACAGATACAATGATTGATTATGAGTAGAGGAATTCATTTTATGCAATTGGAGGTAAAGAGAGTTTCACAGAACTTGAAATTGAGTATATCTACCAAACAACAGCTGTGGCTTCACCTGCTGGAAAGACAGTTTTCTTCTTTTGGTATTGTTCATTTAGGCTTCGTAAAAAATTAAAAGGGAACAAAGTATTGAAACTAGCATTTTAATTGAAACAATAAAAGTGACAATTCATTTGCTTAAAAAATATTGTACAGGGTCAGGTGGGTGGGAATGGGGTATATAGAAAATACCAGCTGTGGCTTCACCTGCTGGAAAGACAGTTTTCTGCTTTTGGTATTGTTCATTTTAGGCTTTGTAAAAAATTAGGAGGGAACAAAGTATTGAAACTAGCATTTTAATTGAAACAATAAAATAAATAATTCATTTGCTTGAAAAATATTGTATAGTGTCAGGTGGGGGGGAAATGGGGGTACATAGAAAGTATCAGGTAGTAACGAAAGTTCTCCGCCAAATCTGCTTGAGTCAGCTCATGCGGCACCCAGCGATTGAACTTGTACATCAAGTTTATGTGATGCATAGCATGACTAATGGGCATGGCATTAGTGTCTAACTCTTTAGCTAGCTCTCAAGTGGTTAAATACTGATCTTCTTGCACAAATTCTTGCAGGTAGCCCTCATTAACATCAGTAGGCCGGCCAAAGCGCTCAGCTCCTTGAATGTCATAGGCCCTGTTTTTTAACTTTCAGTACCAAACCTTCACAGTGCCATATGATACAACAGTAAAATCTAAATTACCCACATAATTCTTTGACATCCTGTAGCTGAATTTTTGCAACAGAACTGGAAGTAAATGATGGTTCTAATCCAGTAACGCGATAGTTCCATTTCAGACGCATTGTACTTAATTATAAGGATATCTTTTAAAAACGCAGTATTCTAAAGCAAGTCGCTTTCTTTCAAATGGCAAAAATTGTTTGACAAAATAATGGCAAACAGACTACGTGAACTGTTTGCAGACGATATTTGTGATGGCGGGAAACTTTCGTTACAACCTAATACTTTTTCACCATAAAAATTTAGATGTTTTATTATTTTTTTCTGTGAAGATACATTTTAAGAACATGACAAGTATTTCTAATGAAGTTTTAGGATCTTTCAACAATGTATGTAAAACTTTTTGTTTTTGCTCTAAACATACTGCCTGTTTAACAAGTGATACCGATAAACATTTCTTCTTTCTAGATTCTAATGATTAGATAAAGCATTTATATTTTGATACATATTAATAGAGATTTCAAGAGAACCAGATTATATAAAAAAGATAAGGATAAAATTATAATTTCCATTTTTAATTCTTGTTTTCCGAGATTAGTATGGTTAGACTTAGCAAAGTTGGTGATGCTGACATTTCTGTTTCTCCTTTAGTAAATACATCTGAAGCAGTAGTTATAGTCAACCAAACTGACAGTTTAATTTACAGTTTATTATAAGAAATCATTATGGTGGAACTATATAACATTTGCCACATACTAATTGAACCTAACTGATAATCATGGACATTGCTTTTTCAAGAGCTAAATATTTTGGGAAATATTCCTTTTCTGTACATTTTTCTTCTTTCAATATATTTAAGAATACATTGAAAAGTGAATTTTATTTCACTCATAGCCTTAGCATAATTCTTAATAAAAGTATACAGATATATTTTTGCTTGCCCCCATTTTCCATCATGGTGGGGAGAAAATGGCGGTATCAATACTTGTCTAATTAAAAATGACACTGTAGAAAAATATTTTGATAATATTAAAAAATAATGCTATATTTTCAATCTAAATAAGTCAAATGTACATAATATATATCAATAATTTAATTAATATAAGTTTAACAGCTTGATTTTAGGACCTTTAAAAAACACATGTACAACTTTCCTCCACCTTTCAGAATTTAGATTTTAATTAAATAAATAGTTTGTATTAAATGTGAATAGTTCATTTGTTTACCGCTTATTTATTTTGCACTATTTAATTACAAAATAATAGAGTCCTTGGGTTGAAACATAGTTATTTAAATTTTGGTAATCATTGAGTAGAATATATTACAGGGTTTCTACAGATTTCACAGCTTTTGCTTCCCTGACATCTATCATGTTCTTCCCTGACTTTTTATCTAGCGTGCTTTCCCAAATTTTGAGTTTCTGTTTTTAATATTACATCCTTTAATTAATAACTTTTTATATAGTTTGCCCCTTTTTTATAAATAATAATAATAAAATCAATATACACAAAAATATTATTTGACATCACTGGATTCTAGCAAAAACCATGCTTGATAATAATTTTGGATAAAATTAAGAATATTTCAACTGAACAAGATATGTTAATAAAGGACACATTTTAAAATTATTTATAAGGTTAAATAAGAAAATGAAAATAAAACAATTTCTACAATTAGGTTCAAACAAGATGTATTTTCTTGATTTTGCTGCAAAATTCAAATATTCTTGCATTTCCCTGACCTTTCTTCAAATTTCCCTGACTTTTTTCGCAAATCCCTGACCATAACTCATTTCCCTGACTTTCCAGGTCTGTAGAAACCCTGTATTATATATTTAAGAAGTAATTTCTAATAACAGACTGTCCCATGCCACTGTAGTAGATGCCACTTCATGTGATTACCTCGAGACTGTGGATTTTTGATAACAATATTCGTTTGAAAAAATACCTAATGATAGAGCCCAGTATTCCTTTAGATAACTATTTACTTATGATGAAATGGAAGTGCACCCACATCAAACAGAATACTGGGGCAGAAAATGTTTTTACAAGAAGATTGTAATTTTTTTCAGGGTATACAATTCTTCCTTAAAAGTCCATTAATAAACTGCTCATACTGTTTTTGAAAATTATTCGAACTATGGAGTATGCTTTATTTCAAAATTATAGAATATCGTCTGAATAGCTTTTTCCTCTACGTTTCTGACACATGTGCTTAAAACCAATAGACAAATATATATACACTTTTTCTTTGAAGTCATGCTAGGAATCAGTTTCTTAACAAAACCCCATTTCCTGGTACATTTGTCAGGAATTGGTCTGGGGAAAAAATGATAACATTAACTGAAAAGTTGATCACATAAAGTGTTTTATTTTGTATGGCATGGAAAACAGGCAGTCAGTGCTGACTGATTTCGATAACAATAAGCATTATTACATTAAGCAGTATCTACTGTATATTGCAAAAATATAATTCTAAAAAAATCAAATAAATCTGATATACATTTTTAAAAATCTGATTTAAATTTTTTAAATCCTGATTTTTTTTCCAACGTTGAGATAAATGCAAAAATTAAGAAAAGGAAATACTTAAAAATCAATATACTTTAATGAATCAGGATGAATACCACAACAGGGCTGATTAGTTGTATCAAAAAGAAACATATTTGAATTAAATACACTTTCTATATACTGCTTGTTTTTCTCCAACACTGAGATATAATCCCTCATTTTTCTACTAAGTTTGCTTGCAATCTAAAAGAAGAAAGAGCACATTAAAAACAAAATTCACTAATATATATATATATACATATAGAAAGGATAGAGTGCATAAGAATTTTCACTACCTCAGTGAGAATTTCTTGTGAATCATCTGCAGCATCGACTGAGGGTAATGTGTCATATATTGCCTAAAATTAACAAAAAAGTAGTATAGAGTAAAATCACAAAAAATTACAGCATGTGTGAATAAGATACTTGACTTGGGGGGGGGGGGGAATAGGGAAAAAACCCACTGACATTTTTTTTTTTTTAATTTCAACTGTACAATTTACATCTGATGAGTGATATAACAAAAGGGTGGCAACATTAGTATAACTTACTATGGGCAATACTATTGGTACTGCTCATATTGCTGAAAATACTTTCAACAATAGGGAACATTTTTTCATGTCATTTTATGCCAATGGGTGGCAGGACAGGCAAGATGCCTGAGAGCGCAGATCCTAACATTGCTGATAAATTCAGTAAATTTTTCTTTGTTTTGTATTCAATTAATTTACCCAATAAGGGCACGTGTTGCGAGCCAAATTTGAACACAGCAGTGAATACAAAATCTGAGGCTGTCTGTGTCTCATCTGTAGCATATCAGTTTATACCAGTATTTAAGCTTTCTGGGAATGTGATCCTACTTTCATAATTGAGTCAACACCCCCCCCCCTTTTTTTTTTTTTTTAATTCAGTTTTTAGATGTATTTACAAATAAAAAAACAAAATCATATGGAGAAAGTGCTTGAACATTTAAAATTCTGTGTCTTTTCTTACATATCTATGTGATTTATAGTATATGTATATGATCAATATCTAAGGAATAAAAGCCTAAGTTACCGTTTTTGGGACAGCCTATCTATGTATATATAAATATGCTAAGGAAAACCTTTGTGTCCCTTCTGCATCACATTGTGCGAATGGATGATTGTGAGATTCGGCTCAGTTAAAGTTCGGATGGAGGTGCGAAACTTTAACTGTGGTGTGAAATGGATGGAGGTGCGAATATTAAAATTTTTGTGTAATATGCTAATGCATCAGATAAAATTAGAGAAATAATTTGGCACGCAGCATTTCGCGCCAAGTCGGGCGATGGTTCTATTCTTGTGTCAATTTTGAAATAACAGCACTAAGTTTCAGCAGTACAATAGGGTTATAGTATTACAACAAAATTTGCAAAAAGTGAAATTATTCCTCACTTTAGTGAAGCGGTACAATAAGTACACGAAGTGTTGTAAATTCAATGTTTTAAAGCTTGGAAAAAAGAACAGAATAGGGCAGGTTTCAGTACAAGAGATGCGCCACAGAAATGCGTCAATTCGACAATTTCTTCAGAATTTCAGAACACACAGTATGCTAAAGCAAATTTTCTCCGAAAATATTATTAAAGAAATACCTCAGCAATTAACAGGGGATGAAAATAATATTATCAATGAAGTATATGGAAATATTTCCAAAAACATACTCTCATATAACATATGGAAGTTAGTTACAATAGAACCCAAAAATGATAATTGAACATTATGCAAGTTGGAGTGTTTAGGCTGATTAATTTTATTTTTTACCAACTATGCGAAAAATTCTAGAGCTGGGGATTAAACCCAGGATTGCCACTTAACGTGTGGGTGACCTACCACTGAGCCACTCTCAGACGATTCTCAGATGAAATTTCTCGCATTAGAACCGTTGGCATTTATCATCTTCTTCTGCAAACCACAGGTGGAACAGAGGAAACAATTTGCGACAACTTCGTACTCCGCAGAAATTATACATATTTTAGAAAGTGATTCTATCAACCTTTCAAGTATATTAGGCAAGTTGGAGTGTTTAGGCTGATTAATTTTATTTTTTACCAACTATGCGAAAAATTCCAGAACTGGGGATCGAACCCAGGACAGCGGCTGGGTTCAATCCCCAGCTCTGGAATTCTTCTTTTATTTCATGAAAATATTTCTAAGTCTTTTTTATTTCTGTCCCATATTTTTGTTGTTTTTGGTTAGTCTGTCCATATTCTAAACACGAGAAAAGGACCGCAAAAAAAAAACCAAAATCTAAGATGGCAGCCGGGCCACTGAACCTTACTCGTCCCATTCTTTTACTAATCCGAGTATAGGCCGACCCCTCAACTTTTTAATCAAAATTTCTCGGCTTATACTCGAGTACATATGGCACCTTTATTTTTTTCTAATTAACCGCTCCAGCTTATAACGTAAAACTAACATGCTTTCTTTTATTTAGCTTTATATTCACACCATATTTCTAACAAACACACACACACTTTCTTTTCATACAATAACATAACATATTTCATTCCCTTCCATCCATAACATGAAACAATTTCAAATTCCCAAACTAACGATACACGTCTTTTTATGGTTGCCAGTCAAAAATACCACTGGCAGTGGCAGGTTACTTGACTCCCGCTGTACATCACACACCCTGGCGCCAGAATGATTACCAAATGAAACATAAACACAAACATTGATATGTAAACAAGCACCGGATACGGAATATAGTCCATGATTTTTTATGGTTAAAAAATCTTTATTCATTTTAATTCAGATAAGCATAAAAATTTTCTCTAGAAAGTTTTTATGCCTATGTGAAGTCTTTCTGATTTTTTTTTTTCTAAGGTATTGGTGGTGTGGAAGGAGGGGGGAGCTGATTACACAGGTGGTACACTGATATTAAGAGATGTATTATCTACATAATTAAAGTAAAATTTCTGAAAAAACCCAGATGGGTTTTTTTCAAGTTGGGCAAAATCATAACTCTGCTTTGTGAAAACATCTGGCCATAATATCCATACAAAATGCGAGAATTTCTTCAAATTTGTACCAAAGTGGTTAAAGTTGAAATTCTGAACCTGAAAAAACCCAGTTGGCTTAAAAAAAAAATAAATAAATAAATAAAAAAATAAAAAAAATCCAGGTTTTTTTTTTCCGGGTTGGACAAAATCATAACAACACAGTCAAATCACATACGGCTGCCAAGGCAAAAAATGATGATGCATTAAATAAGTAACTGGTTGTCTCATATAATAAAATAGGGCTATCAAAACCAGTATGAGAATTACATAATTGAAAAATCACTCAAAATACTGGTGTTAAACGATAAAGTAATTAAAAAACTTTGTAAAAAACACACATAAGAAGTAATAGGTAAGAGGATACGCACGTTTCTTTCAAAAATTGTTTTGAACGAAACGTGCGTATCCTCTTACCTATTACTTCTTATGTGTGCTTTTTACAAAGTTTTTTAATTAATTACATAATTGTTTTATGTTATTTTTAGTTAATCACATAAATTTGAAGAAAAACATCATTTGCATAAAATGGATGATTTATAATATAATAATACATAAATAGTGGAACGTTTCTCAATAACAAGAGAAATTTCAGACTGTATGGAGAAGCCGATGCTGTTCATGTTTCCGCTTGATGATGATTCTGGCGCAATCCTCGGGCGATGGATGCACGAGTGAAGTACCCTGCCGGTGGATATTTTGACTGGCAACCATAAAGACACACAGTGTGTTTGAAGTATGGGGTTTTCATTCAGTGCTAATTGCACGAGCGTTTACATAATGGTGTTTTTTGCTTCTGATAGAGTGGATTAAGTATCTGTTTCATATCCCTTGTGGTTTTGATTCTGTTACATTAACAAAGGATGGAGAGGATTGGGGGGATGACAGTGCGTATGGTTTATCAGAAAGCAATGTTCCCGGACCTTTGAGTAAAAAAAAAAATGAAGTGGAAAAAGTGAGGTAAGTCCTTGTATTAAGTGTAGTTTTTATATTGTTTTGTTCAGAATTTGACTTTTACTGTCATTTACTAAGAATTGGTGTTTGCCAAAATTATTTTAGTGTGTTTTGCTAATGATGGCGACAGTACTGGAAATTGGCGACTGCCAAGCTCCAGAGGTTATCGCTGTGTTTACATAGAGCATACACTGTCTTGGTCTATTTTACCAAGTTACCCTGTAAATATAGACTTTTTTAGGGGGAGAGAGTTGGAGGACATGCATAAATCTCAGCCGAGAAAAGTTTTATGAACACCACACTGTCTACATAAAAGGGAAAAGGTTTTTTATTAGTAATCTGAGAAACTAGGTGTCTGGGTTTTCTCAGACCAAACACAAAGATAATATGAATGCAGGGGCGTAGCCAGAAATCTTTCATGGGGGGGGGGGGGGGGGGGTTACGACTACTGCAACTCATGTATATGCAGGGATCACTCTAGAGCGTTTCAGGGGGGCAGCCTGCCCTGGTGTCCCTTTTCCGGTAAAATGCCACCCTCCTTGCTCTTTTTCTTGATAAAATTCCGCCCTCCTTGCCCTTTTTCTTGATAAAATTCCGCCCTCTTTGTTTTTTTTTCAATCAAAATGCCGCTCTCCTTTTCTCCACCCCTCCTTGTTTCCCCTTCTCTTTGATTCTCGTTACCATTGCTGGCGCTCGGCTAGACCCCAAAAAAGCCTCTCTCCAACAACAACAACAAGGAAGTTGATTTGTTTATTCTCTTATCAATGATGTGTGGGGGGAGGAGGGGGGGGGGCATCTGCTCAGTCACTGCTCTTCTCCCTCCCGACCTAAGGAGAGGGTTAAAACCATTCCCTGTAGCTTGAGGTCATAAAATATCTCATTAGAGAAACAATCTGTCATCCAGAAGAGTAGTCATAACAATAAATTATTTCCTACTGTAAATGGCGCTTTACTGTGTTTTATAAATGCTGTAAGTAATTAATAAACGCCACTTGGTTATTGTTTATTTTTTCAGATTTTCAAAACACATTCATCCAAACTTACAGCTGGCTGCACGGAAAGTTCAAGACAAGGGCAATTCCGGAAGTCTGGGTAACACCCCCCCCCCACACACACACACATTTCTCCCCGTTGATGTACTAAAAAGAATAGGGAAAAATTGATTCATTGACAGGGTGTGCAGCAGTCAGGAAATACACTACTTGAAAATATCAAATTTCCGGTCAGCGTAGGGGCCAAATTGATGACCAATTGATGATTATTCTATAGGGCCATGGGCTCTGGCAGCCTAGGGCAAGGGGGGGGGGCAATGCCCTCCCTGGATTTTTGTATGCAGTGTTTTCCCTTGCTTTTTTGCTCTTTCCAACATAACCATATGTTAAAGTAGTCTTTGCCCCCCCCTGGAAAATATTCTGCCGGCACCCATGTATAGGGCTATTTTAGGCGGAGATATGGGTGGGAACTGTCAATACAAAATTTGTGTCTATTTTGCTGCCCCTCCAAAAAAATGAAATCGTCGACAATTGCGAGAATGCAAGTCTCGTTGACTGCACGGGCATGCGCCCCTGGGATGTTCATTTTTACTGTACTAGACGCTCAGCAAAAGCCCAATGGACAGTGCGAAAATGTGCAGTGGGGAGAGCCATTGAGATTATTTTGAATTCATCGATTGGGAAATTAAAAATGTGTGCAAGAGGGTCAAATTCTTTGCGATCCCTGAAGGGTCGGGAGTTATTTTATAATTATGTAATTACGAATATTACACAACAATAATTATAAGACTTCTTACCTGTTTAGAAAATCCTTTACCACCGCCCACGATAGGAAATACTATCGTCCCCCCCCCCCTCTATTTTTATTATGTCGTGCACCTGCAATTTATTTTTCCCTCGGACACGTCTTATCCAAACTGGCGTTCTTATTACAGAATATTTCCAAAAGTTATGCATATAGTGCTGCAACTAGAGGTCAAGTCGCCCGGAACAAACCTTTGTTTTGGTGCTCCTTTCTTTCCATTTCAATTTTGACGTAACAGCACTATGCCTGGGGCAAGTGTCCCGTTTTCCCTCCACTAGTTGCAGACTAGCATATATACAGAGAGAAAAGTTGCAGTGACGCTGAATACGATAAAATTTGAATCTAAAACTGAATGTTTTTGGGTCCGAAAATTGGCGTGATTATGAAAAATTTGTTGCCAAAACCGGATTCCCGTTATTTTGCGATTACAAAATTTAATTTTTTTATGCTTTTTTTGTTTTGTTGTTGTTGTTGAAATAAAGCATAATGGACGCCTTACACAATTTTTGTAAAAGTGTAGATTTCATTAAGTGAAAAAATTTGGTTTCAAAATTTGTTTAATCATTTGCTTAAAAAATTGCTATTAAGAAAACACATTTTCGGACATAAAAGTATGTTTATAAAAGCTACCCTTATGTGTTTGTAGACAATAATTACAAAAGTTGCCCATGCCCTTTTCCCAAACACTGCCCTTTTTCTGTAATGTGCACCCTGCCCTTTTTCATTTCTAGAGTGATCCCTGTGTATATGTATACGTGTGTGTGATAATGTAGTGAAGAATATACATTTCATATGGCAAAAAATTCCTCATTGGGGGGGGGGGGGGTATGACCCCCTAACCCTCCCTCCCCCCTTGGCTACGCCTCTGTGTGAATGTAACAGAAAATGTGGCTCAGTGGTTATCGCTGTGTTTACATAGGGCATGCACTGTCTTGGTCTATTTTGCCAAGCTACCCTGTAAATATACACTTTTTTTTTTCTTTTTTTTTTTAGGGGGAGAGATTTGGAGAACATGCATAAATCTCAGCAGAGAAAAGTTTGAAAAATTTTAGAAGCTAGTTTTATATTCAATAAACAGACATTGATAACCACATTATGTGGATCCTTATCAACACCACACTGTCTACATAAAAGTGAAAAGGGTTCTATTAGTAATCTGCGAAACTAAGTGTCAGGGTTTTGGCAGACCAAACAGAGATAATATGAATGTAACAGAAAATTTTAATGTTTTTTTAAACTCTTATATTTTAAATGCCCATTTCACCATATATATACAAACAAACAAAAAAACGATCAAATGTATATTCAATTCTACAAATTTGGGATTCTAAATTTACTTGAATAACAAAAAATGATTTAAATATACTTCATCAACGTATCTTAATTCAATAGCTCTGATTTAAAACTTAACAAGTTTCCTCCTTTTCCATCATCTTATCTTAAATCAAAATTCAGCTCTTTGTTAATATATTTTTACACTTAATGCAAAATGAAGAAAAAGGTATATGGTAGAAGCTACAAAGGAGTGATTTTAAAGACACTAATACACAACTGATAAACATACAGTTAAACAAAATAATACTATACATACTTGCATAGTAGTGACACACAGTTCATCGTTGGCAATTTTTCTTAAATGTGATCCTATAAATTTACCAGGCGTTCCAAAGTAACTATCATAACCTTCAGTGAGATGTTTTTGAGGACTCGGATAGTTAAATAATTTCTGTTGGAGCGACTTTTCTTGTCGCTCTCGTTCTTGTGCTAGTAATTTGGCATTTAAGCGCACCACATATTGTTTTTGATTCGAGTGTTCCTGCGAATCTCGATCGAATGTAAACTGCATTGATCGAGAAGGCAGAATAAAGTCTGAACTTGCATTTTTACACAGAGAAAATCCAGTAATATAATACAGAAATAAAATACACAATGTTTTGTTAAAGAGTCCCAAAGCCATTAGTTTAAGCTCATTAAAAACACATAAATAATACAATACACGATTTCCTTGGAGAAATACATATATGATTTCCTTCATGAAGCATCATGTTTATTATTTGAACACTTTCTTCACAATTGTCTTGAATTTGTAAAAAAATTTCTAGGTGCGATTGTTTTGTATACAAAGTAACCGAATCTATAATTAGCTGCCGCCATGTTTCTTTAACCAAAATACACCTGTTGCCAGACCTGCGTTAGAACAATTATACAACGGTTAAGCGCAAGACCATGGAGGTAGACTAGCGCATAGACATTCGATTTGAGTGAATCATCATCATCATCATCATCGAATTGTTCTCAACCATGAAGCTCTAAGGAGAATCATCGGGAATGGGCGATCAGGCGGGAAACGGACCAGGATCCATTTTCACCGGCAGGGGGCGCAGCGCACCGCTTGAATACGGATTTAGCGTTGTTTTGATTGTGAATGAGCTATATTTTTTTTATAAAATAAATTATTTTGATAGAATATGGATCGAGCGAGTCACTGATTTGCACCTGGATGTAACAGTGGATATCCAGAAGCCAGGAAAAGAAATGTATCGCTCGGGAAGAAAAATCCAACGTTATTTAAAGCTCCAAACAGCATCACCATAATATTTCTTTAATATGGCCCCTTATAAATGTATAACATAAAAAGTAACACTATGTAAATAGAAAACCTTTTGTACATGTTAGTAGTAGTATAATGCTAATGTGAACACTTTAAAATACGGCCCAATAATCGAATTGAAACAGCAGTATAACACTTTGAAATTGTCCATTTTAAAAAAAATAATAACAGTTTTATGAATAATATTTTTCTGTTTATTAATTTAATTAGGATGGGGGGAGGGGATTTTATATTATATAAGAAATACACCAATGGCAGCGAAATTGATAAATATATAGAATTTTCTTTTTAAACACAAAAATTTTCAAAACCAATACAGAATAGATATTTTTGGCATAAGTCTGCAAAACTTATACAAAAACAAATATTTTCAATTCAAAGTCTGTTTTTTTTTAAATACAAAATTTTTCAAAATTAATGAAATAATAGATTTTTTCTGATAAGTGAAAGCTTGCAAAGCTGATGCAAAAGGGTCAATCACTGAATATGCGTGTATTTATTGAATTAATAATTTTTTCCTTTATGCTTTTTTATGAAATTTTTTGTAGTACTGAAAAATGATACTGATATTGAAAAGACATTGATTTTTGTGTAATTTTTTGTGGTACTCAGGTCCTTATTATCGCACGGGCAAATCGGGACTTTGCCCAGGGGCCCCCAATTTCAAATCTTGTTCTGAAACATCCTTCTTTATATCAAAATAAAACAAGTTTCATAGATGCCCCCCCCAAATTCATCAATTCCTGGGGCCCTTGTTGGCTATATACAGGCTCTGGTGGTGCTGAAAAACGGCGTTAAATGTTTTTCTCTTTCCATATTTGTTTTTTTGGTTTAACTTACCAACTTTAAGACTAAAGACAAAAAAATAAATAAATAAATAAAATATAATGTGGAAGAGTGGGTATATAAGAGGAATTTATAGCCTCAAAGAAGGCAGGAAATATTTTTTAATTTTTAGCTAATTCCTACCAAAAATATTTGTCAAAAACTGATCGATTATATCGTTCGTATGCAGTTTTAAAGAGAATTTATTTAAATTATTAATTAATTTATTAAATTATCAAACTGATGTTACATCGTTGTAACTAAGTAATATAGAAACAAAATTATTATATATGCATATTAATTATCGTATTTATTTATTCAAATGTTAGTGTATACTTCATGAAGTTTCAGCATAAATGAATAAATCCCAATTAGAGAAGCTTTAAATCGTAAAGCCAGCGCGCGATGTTGTTTCTCTCTGCCGTCAATAGATGGCGCCATCAATGGTAGCCACAGTTTCGTCGCCAATTCTCATATTGTGTAGTTGGTCCAAGTTGGATAACAAGCCGATGTTTCTCCTCCCGAGCTTCATGTTCTCAACTTTCTTAACTGTCGTCGACAATCTCAACTGTCGACTGGTCAAAGAATGCATCCCTGCATTCGTAAACGCCAAACGAGTTACACTCCTGCAATGAGTTTCCATCTAAGGTGTTCGTAAAGGAAACTGAGTGCATACAGTTTTTAAACTAGAACATTCGTATCCTTTACTAGAACATTCGTATCCCGTATACAAAACTGAGTGTGATTAGTTTCAAACGAAATAAACCGATCTTTGCTAAGGTTTCCTCAGTTGTTTAGAAGATACACTTGCTACATATTGCTGTTGTTTCAAAATGTCGTCCGTTGTTATGGAAAAGTATGTGAAAAGTATTTTACGTTTTCTAAAGCGAAATTTATTCGAAATTTTTCGAAAAGCGAATAATATAAAAAATAATAAAGCGAATAATATGAAAAATAATATTCGAAAGCGAAATTTTTCGAATATTATTTTTTCGAGGAGGAAATTCATGCGTACGTTAGAAAATGCTACGAAGGTACACAATTTTTCAAAGGTAATCATTTTCTTGTATTTTTCATTTTAGCAAATTCAAAAATGTAAGTTTTAGTGTTGAGATTGAAGTTGATTTAATTCGTTATTAGCGAAATTTGAACTTTTCTTACTAAATACTTCTGAAAAATGAATAAGTTGAAATTTCTAAATTTTGATTTGTGCACTTCAATTATGGCTACTCTTTCTTTTAAAAATCCTGTTGATTTTATATTGAGTATGTACTAAAAACTCTCCTCAGCAAAATTAACGCATTCGCGAATTGTAAACAAACACGTCTCCTAGGCGACGAAACTACTCTTCGACTCCGATAACTTGGCACTCGAAATTAGAAGAATTCATTCCAGGTTCGGGACAACAGGTTGGGGGTTACTATATATCCTGTTCTCTTAGGGGGACTGACTGGCGATTTGTCCTTTTCGCCAAGACGCGGAATTTCGTGGGCATTGTTTCCTTTTCCAAGAACGCACTCTCTTTCCCCTTCCAGTCATTCCACTCCGGAGTTCTCTTCTGTGTAGTACAATTCCTTTGCTTTTAAATTGTAGTGATTTGAAAATGGCTGAAGGAAGGAAAATAATCCATTCTCAAGAACGGAATGTTGTTCTGAAAGTTTTGAATTTCTTTGAGGAAGAAGCAGCTACGGGAAAGTTGAGTATCCCGATTCAGCAAGCCCGAAAAAGAGCAGCTTCGGCAACTGGTGTTTCGTTGAGAACAGTCAGCCGAATAAAGAGGGAGGCTCAAATTTCTCCTATTCTTTTAACTCCAGGTAAACGAAGAAAGCCCCAGAAAAATCAGAACGCCCTACTAAATGTAGATGATTTTGATTTGTGCGTGATTCGAGAAACCGTGAATGAGTTTTATTCATGTAAAAAGATGCCTTCTCTCACCACATTATTGCCGGCAAATAAAAGGAAACTTGATTTTCCTAGGAAGAAAGAAACTTTGAGACGACTGTTAAGAAAAATCGGATTTCGCTGGAAACGATGCCACGAGAAAAGAAAAATAATTATGGAAAGGCCAGATATAGTGCAGTGGCGCTACAGATACCTGCGCGAAATGAAAAATACAGAAGTAGCAAACGCACCATTATTTATCTAGATGAAACATGGATAGACAGCAATTTATGTTTTGGAAAATGTTGGCAATTGGGCAAAATTGGAGCATACCAAAAGCGAAATGCTGGCAGTAGATTGATAGTTGTGCACGCGGGAAACGAAAACGGATTTGTTCCAGGAGCAAGTCTAGTTTTCCAGTCTGGAACAACCTCCGGCGATTATCACGGCCAGATGAATTTCGATAATTTTTCGAAATGGCTGGAGGAAAAGCTACTGCCAAATATACCGCCGAATTATGTGATTTGCATGGACAATGCACCTTATCACACAAAGGTATTAAAAAAAGTGCCCTCGAAATATGCCACTAAAACGGAGCTGGCTGCGTGGCTATCATCAAAACAAATCCCGTTTAATATCAAAATGAGAAAGACGGAACTTTATGATTTAGTGGTAGAAAATGCCCCCCCCCCCCAGCGAAAAAATTTTGTGTAGATGAGCTGCTGAAGGCTAAGGGACATGACGTTTTGAGAATACCACCTTATCATTGTGATCTCAATGCAATCGAAATGGCTTGGGCTGAAACAAAGCGATATATCAGGGAAAGAAATGCCAATGCCGATTTAAATTTAAGCACTATGAAAAGCTTAACATTTGAAGCCTTTAACTCCCGAAATGTGGATTAAATACTGTGACCATGTGAAGAAAATCGAATTCCAATACTGGGAAACTGATAACTTGGTTGAAGAAACCATTGAAAGTGTTTGCTTCACTGTAGGAGATGGATCATCTGAAGAAACAGATACCGCTAGTGAAACTGCGGAATCTGATATCTCGGATGATAGCGATGGGGCATTAAGTGGTATCGAAATGCTGTGAAGCTTGAAATAAATAGTTACACACAAAAAAGAAGCTCTTTTCAGAGCTAAGGTTCTTTCGAGAGCCGAAAATAAAAAAGAAAGAATTCACTTACAATATTAGCACAATTTAATCGTTTTCAGACACACATGGTTAAGGCATCGGACTAGTAACCGGAGGGTTGTCCCAATGGTTACATGTTCAAATGCAGACCTACCATTGTAGACCGTCATCCACGTGTGGTGTACGTGCAAGTTAAATTCGTGGTACCGAATGTCCTCTCGGTGTCACGGATTTACCCCTCTCAGAGGGTTATCGATAGGTTTAGTAGTATAGATAAACATTTTCTAATATACCACAAAGACGTATTTAGGGAAGGGCGGGGTCAGAGATTTCGGAACCTAAATGAAATTTTGATTTCTGTTAAAAAAAATGTTAATTTTAAATTCTTTTTTTGAAAAAGTCTGCCTTTGCCACTCTTTGGAAGCCTTCCGTATTTTTTTCTGGATACGCCCCTGCATCACGTATCATAACGGGCTTTGTAAGTTCTAAAGTTAAAAACGTTGGCTCATAAAGTAGATGCTAATAGGATGGTTATAGAGTAGTGTTATCGTAACAAAACACACAACAATCTATACTATTTGCAGTGAAATAATATTGTGACTACTTAGTTACACTATTCATTTATTATTTGTTTTATGCGTTATCTGTTTAAGATGTTTTTAATTTTGTCCTACAAAGTGCATTTTAAACCATGGCATATTTAAAATTATTTATTTTCCTTTTGAAGTACAAAGGAGGAGGGAGATAGAAAGTACGTTTTGGTCCCAACACTCATAAAAATGTAATTTGAAGAAAATATGTTGCGTTGCCATCCAGATCTGAACTATTTTTCAAGTTCCTGGCTCGTCAGGAAGTTTGTTTAAAATCGATTGCAAAATTTGCTAACACACAGACTCTAAAGCAAATTAATAAAAACGTTGTAATGAACAATAATAATAAAAATGTTATGGTATTACTTCAATGAAAATTTGAAACAATTTAAGTACGTTACAAATACACCATTTAACTGCAATAGAAATTTATTTGTATTGCGGAAAATGCCATAAAATTAATATTGAAAATTAATATTTTGGATTAATATACATGCACCCTCCACCCTACACAGAGAGAGAGAGACTGACCCAGTACCTTCAGGAAATTTAAATGATTTATTAACAATTACAAAAGGATCTTTACTCATAACAGTCATTACAATGAAGGAATTATTTTATTTTAACCCTTTAAGGCGCAGTGATCCCGCTCTGGGAACACCAAACTCTGACGTTTTGACTGCTGCCAATCACGAAGAATAGATTGGATTTCTATAAAAATAGTTGCGGGTGACATAGCTCCATGAGAATCTTTTACTTTTTAGCACGTCATTTCCCGTAAAAAAATGGTCACGATTATTTTTAACAGCACTGACATCTGCTGAAAAATGAAAGAATGCGAAGAACAGCTGGATAGATTGCCCAATGCTGAAAAAGGGCAGCCGTTGACATCGACTTAACTACCAGCAAGATGGCGGACGATCGAAACGTTCATCGCGTGCCACAGATCTAGAGACTCTTTTTTGACGAAGCTGGCTGTGCCGGGCACAGCCAGCTGCCGTCAAAAAAGGGTCTCTAGATCTGTGGCACGCGATGAACGTTTCGATCGTCCGCCATCTTGCTGGTAGTTAAGTCGAGCGATGGCAACGGCTGCCCTTTTTTCAGCATTGGGAAAGGGTTGCGCCTCAAAGGGTTAAAAAAAGGAATTTCATACAAAGAAGTATTGTTGGAGGAGCAATAGTGAAGTATAACACTGCAGCGCAATTTCCTATACAGAAATATTTCCTCGCCCTATACATTTTATACTGCAGCCCAGTGCTGGGCACGAACAGCTGTTTGCGTGCAAGAAAAATACCGGTTTAAATTTGGCGATTATAAAAAAAAGTACCACAGAAGTTTACATCGTCGCAAAGTGCAATAAGGCGCCGATTGTGGGAGTTCCTCCGCTAATCATGAAAAGGGACCCTCTCTACCTTTCACCTATTTTCAACAATCGATGCGTCCGAAGAATCTCCCCCGAGTGCCACGTTATCGGAGCCGGACAGTAAATAAACTGAAGTTGTTCGTAAAGTCAAAGGAAACTGATAACCACTGACAGCACTAAACACACGCATTCCAGTTTTCTTACGAAAACTCGTGCAATGAGTTTGTCGTTTACGAATGCAGCCCCTGAATGACAAATAGTTTTCCTGATCTATGTTCCTAATGAATTTCAATAGAAAAAAAGTAAGAAAATCTGAAACACTTTCAGATTTTAAATACGCACTAAAATGCTATATATTAAAAGCGTATCACTATGAAGGTTACCATACGTCCCAATTTTCGGGGACAGTCCCCAATTTCTGTGGGTTTTTTTTTCGATTTGTTCCCAAAATGTAAAAAGGCAATTGGGGACAATTTTGAATTATTACATTGTTTTTTAATTAGATTATTGGTAATTATTTCATTAATTCAAAAATGGGCCCAGTTTTGTTTCAAATTTGGGGATATGTCCTCAATTTTACGCTCAGAAATATGGTCACCTGAATCATAATCCATGCTCCCTCCCTATCTTCTTGCCTTATTCCATTAAGTTGGAAAGCGTATCATTATTCATGAATGTGCCGTGTTTTTCTACCTTTTCCATAAAACACATCTTTGGAATCGAAATCTATCTTAAAATCGCCTACTGAAACTGTTTTACAATCTTCGTCAAGCATATTCCAACTATACTTCAATTTTTTAAATATTGTTTGGAAGGGGCATCATAATCCATAAGTTTGTAATGTTTGCTTTTCTTGTTCCATAAAACACATATTTGGAATTGAAATCTGTAACCTTGTGCGACTTCCGACATTTTATTCTCTCCTACCTCCACGTTATCTGGCAAACACATTTAAAAAGATCTTAACAGTGACATTCATGTCTACAAAGTCGCGTAGACAAATACCTAGAACTGAACGAAATAGCACCCTAGTACTAAAAAAAGTTTTTCAACATAGAAAATGGTCTTCCATTCAAGTTGCCTGGCGATTGTGCTTTGTGATAGTGTGCGAACTGCACTATTGTATCTTTAAATTTTTATTCTAATAATAACTTAAAATTGTATATATATTTATACCAGAAAAAAAGCAAGTTTGGCCGTAACATCAATTTTTACTTCCTTGTACGTAGTATAAGGAAGTAATGTGATCCCGAAAAATTTTGGGGGCCAAATTTCGACATAAAAACCGATTTTGACTACCTCTAAATTTAATTAAAAAAATTTTTTCGATGCATCTCATCGTAGGCTAGCATGCACGATCATATTAACGCGTCTGCAACTCATTTTGACCAGTGGCGAGTCTACTGTGGCCAGTTTTTCCATGCCGTCTGTACGTACGTACGTACGTATGTATGTAACTCGCATATCTCAAAAACTAATGGTCGTAGAATGTTGAGATTTGATATTTAGGATTGTTCTATGATCTAGTTGTGCACCTCCCCTTTTGGTGGCAATCGAATGGATAGTTTATGTACAGGACCGCCCAAAAGATTCGAAATACATTACGCTCTATGGGCCGAAATTCATTAAACTCGCCTAACTCAAAAGCTATTAGGCGTAGAATGTCGAAACTTCATATTTTGGATAGTTGTAACATCTAGTTGTGCACCTCCCCTTTTGGTTCCATTCGACTGGATAGTTTATCTACAGGACTGCCCAAAACATTCGAAATACATTACACTCAATGGGCCGAAATTCATTAAACTCGCATATCTCAAAAACTGTTAGGCGTTGAATGTTGAAACTTTATATTTAGGATTGTTGTAACATCTAGTTGTGCACCTTCCCTTTCGGTTCCATTCGACTGAATAGTTTATCTACAGGACCGCCCAAAAGATTCGAAATACATTACGCTCTATGGGCCGAAATTCATCAAAGCGTTTTTTAGAGGTATTGGGCTATTTCAAACGACTCAGAAGTGATATATGCTGTAAAGAGTTAGAAAATGAATTTCTCCATTAAAAAAAGTGTCTTTTTCATTTATAGTTCTGCTACAGGAACACTCAAAAGATTTCCAATACATTACGGTCAATAGCAATTTTAGGGGCATTCATCCATTTCAAGCACAATACCGTCCTACCACATAAGTTAGGTAATGGTCCGACCACGGTCACGTGCCTCCCTCAAGAACTATGCCAAAAGTCGCCAAGCTTGGCGACTTTTGGTGTATGTGTGTGCATATTTAACTCTCAAATCTCAAAAACTATTATGAAATTCCATATATAAGAATGTTGTAACATCTAGTTGTGCATCTCGATTTTTGGTTCCAATCTACTGGAGAGTTTATTTACAGGACCACCGAAAAGAATTTCAGTACCTTAATGTCTATGGACATCTTCAATATAATACAGTCGTTGTTTGGTACATGCCCAAAATCTCGCCGTCTGTCCTCGACCTTGGCGAGTTTTGGCGAAATATCGCCAAATTTGGCGATAGTCAGTCATTTGGTCCATGCCCAAAGTATCGCCATTTGTTATCGTTCTTGGCGAGTTTTGGCGGAATATCGCCAAATTTGGCGATAATCTGTCATTGTTTGGTTCATGCTTAAAATCTCGCCAAATGTCTTCGACATTGACGAGTTTCGCCGAAATATCGCCAAATTTGGCGCCAAAAATTATTTCCTATTTTGTATAACTCTAAAACTTTAACCCGTAGATTTTTTAACTTTGTATTTAGAACTATTGTAATATCTAACTGTTTTCAATATCTTTTTTGACAGCAATCGACTGAGAATTTATTTACAGGGTGAGCCAAATGACTTTAAATACATTGAGGTGTATGGATGCATTCAATTCATTGAAAGTCTGTGGTCAATGACTACTTTGGCTATCCCCAAAATCTCGCTGACTATCTCAAGTTTGTCGGCTTTTGGTGAAATATCGCCAAATAAAGTGTCAGAAGGAAATCTTTCAAATTGAACTCAGCTTGGCGATATCGAAATATTTGGCTGGAAATCGCTAAACCTTACTATTATTGATATTTTATCTCTTTCAAACAAATAAATTTAGAGGAAGTGCATCGAAAATATTTTTGATCTAATGGACGTGCAAGGAAGTCATGTGTTGGACACATCAGATTTTTTTAATTTACACTAAAGGTTTTTTATTTTAACTTTTAAAATGTTTAAATTTTTTAATGTATTTCCTTTAGAATCTTTGTAGGATTGCTTGACTTATGATAAAAAGATGTCTTTTATCATAAGTCAATGATAGTTTTTCTCAGAATCATACTTTCATTTTTTTTTAATTTTATGCAAAACATTTTAATAAAAAGATGAAACAATGGTCCGAATAGCGTGGAGGCTAATGGCACCATCGGTCCTCCGGATCGAAGGTCCGGATAGCGACGGCCATGAGAAAGACAACGATGTTTAGTAGTGTTGCCATTCAAAAGTTATATTACTTTCTGGAGCCAAAGCGTAATAAAATCAGAACATCTCATCTGTCTTATTTTACCGAACCGTGCGTGCTGTACAAGACTGCAATAAAATCTCTTTCGGCTAAATTAACTCAAATCTGATTCGAGCAATCCTTGCGAATAGTTCTCAAGATTCACACAGGAAAATTGCAATTCAAAATACCTAATACTTTCTGAGAAAAATGTTTAGGCGTTAAGGCATTTTCTCCATAGCAAAGCATTGGGACTTGAATCTCCTCATGCTGACTACAGAGGCCTCTTGAGTCTTCTCAGAATGGTTGGGATACTTCAATATTTCTGGTACACGCCGAGGCGCAGTTACTGGCTGTCAGCACCCACTGGGCCCGTTTACATGTGCAAAAATGCGGAGTAAATCCCGGGACTTACACTGCTTTCTACCCCGCTTCCCCTACTTAGGGGAAAAAATGCGGGGTAGAAAGATTCCTGGTCGAAAGGAGGGTTAATGCAGAGTCAACCCCGCTTTCCCATGATGCATTACGAGTTTTTCCCTGTACTCCGCTGTAACCGGGATTTTCCATTTTCACATGTAAACGGGCCTACTGAGAATAGTGCAGAAATGTCCATTCGGTTCGCTGTACTCTGTTCGAAGGGACACTTGCCACGGTCAGATCTTCCGTAGATGGTGAGAGGGGTGATGGCCGGGGTTCCGCAAAGTTCAGAGAGGGCCGCTAATGTATAGCCTGTAATTAAAATAAACAAGAAAAATGAATCGTGCCAGAAGTTTTCCCCCCTAAGGACAGGGCTGCTCCTAGGGTATACAGCGCCTTTGTGCAAACTTCTCCTTTGGCGCTTCCTTCCCAATCTCCTACAACTAAACCTCGTTCCAAATTTTCAGATAAATATGTATGTCCATATACATGTCTATAAGATATGAGAAAAATGTTTATACCGGTAATATACAGAAAAACAAAACAAATATTCAATAGTATTGCACATGTTTTTAATCACTATATAAATTAGAATAAAATGGGTACTGAAAAACGAAATAGCACATTAGCATCGAAAAAAAATTCCACCATAACATTAAAAAAAAAAAAAAATGCTGAAACTAAACATCTGGAAGCAATCTAAATACTATTTACTTTTCATGCTTTGATTGCTACAAAATTTTTAATTAAGAGCCTTTTTACATCCAATTCATCCAAATTTTTGTTTTTAATATAGTATATCATTGATGAGTTTGTAAGCCGTTCTTTAAACAAGCTTGGGCTTAAATAGTTTTTTTTAAAAACTTTTAATTTCGAAAAGGTTCTTTTTCCGTTTTGATTTGAATACAGAATGTGGGATTTTACTTGTTACGCTATGGCTTAAAACTTCATACCATATGTTCCCTGAACAATCAAATTTAAATGAGAATAATTTTGTTATTAAATTATCTGCCAGTATCCTATTTTAAATATCTTTGGAAATATTTTCCCTTATCTTGGAAAGAGCTAGTTAAATTTTATAAGGTTATTTTTAAGCGGCTTATACATATAACTAGCTGAAGCAGTGGCGGTTCATCTATTTGAGCGCATGAGCACGTGAACCCCTGAAGGAAAAACTAAAAACTAAACACACTAACAAATTAAACTAAAAAAGATATATATTAAGTACACTTCTAGATTTTTGTGAATTTGAAACTTGAGTTTTTCTCTCCCCCCACACACACTATCATTAAATATGCTCAACTTATCATAGTAAACGCTATATGGTTCACTATATGGGATATTTAAAATGGCACCGATTGGATATTTTCCACCACAGTGAGATGAAATGTTTTGCGGTACTAAATACACCAGTCTGACAAAAATTATGCATAAATTAAATATATATGGAGAGTATCCTTAATGGCAACTATAATGTGAAATGGTTATTGTTTATGCTAATGTGCAAATTACAAAGAATCATCATAGAATAAAAAGGTCCTGTTTGTGCCAAATAATCTAAGCTGTTTCTTTAAAGACTGCGAAGCGTTAAAGAGTGCGAAGTGAAGATAGATAGTATTAATATACGTATTAGGTAGTATTAGTAGATTTGTAAGGATTATATGAATAAATCACAATATATACCGCGTTGATAAATATTTCATGAAATTAAAAGTGTCCTATTCATCCTTTTTCGGCGGTTCTTTTACAAGTAACTAAACGAAAAGTATTCTAATTTGCGTTAATATAACCAGCAGTAATTTCAATAGAGGAGATTGCTTGAACTTTTTTAAAAATGAACTTCTCTTTTATCACATGCAGTTATGAGCATATTTTAGTAAAATATTCGCTTATTCACGTGTGAAGAGCGGTTGCGTAGTTATTTTAAAATTTAAAAAAATGTCCATTTCATGTAGTGTCTGAGGTATTTAACGCTAAAACGGGAACCTAAGAAACAGCATGATGTGGAAATAAGATATTTTGCAAGTGAGGAGTCACTGCAAACGGTCAAACTTTTTTGATAGCGAATGACACTGACATAGTTTTTTTTAATTAATTAATTAATTTTTTTTTGTGTGTGTGTCCTTATATTGCAATGATCTCAGGTTAGTACAGATGAACGCAAACTTTAAGTCAAGAGTCAAATAATTTTGCATTTTCTAGATTCCACAGCACTGGAATTAATTCGAATTACACATGTGAAGAAAATTTTTGTTTCGAACGGGCGGGCACGCAGCTAGTAATACATAAAAGAAACACTTGAATATTAAATGTTACAGTATTTTAATTTCTGAAGTTTTACATCATATGAAATATTGTTTAAAAACAAAGTTTCATAACAGTTTGATAAATTTTAACCACATATTTTGTATTTGGCCGAATATGCGGTTAAAAATTCAACCGAATATTCAGTATTCGTTATTCGGCAAAATATAGTATTCGGTGCATCCTAAATGTAACAAAAATGTACTACTTAATTTTCTCAAAATCTATAAAAAAATTTTGAAGCAGTTCGACGTCTATAGTGTAAGTGACCACCTGTGACGATACTAAATTTTATTGCATTGGCTTTAGTGGTTTATACGTGATGCACAAATATTTTCACATTGATGTACAAATATTTTGAATAATTTTCGCAAAATCTCAGAATCCAATTAATTTATTTTTTAAATTCGACGCCTATAGTTTAAGGTGAGTGAGCGCCTGTCATGTCATGAAATGAAATTTCATTTCATTTGCTTTAGTCGTTATTACGTGATTCGCGAACAAATATTTAAGTAACTGAAAAATCACTCAAAATACTGGTGTTAAACGATAAAGTAATTAAAAAACTTTGTAAAAAGCACACATAAGAAGTAAAAGGTACCTTTTACTTCTTATGTGTGCTTTTTACAAAGCTTTTTAATTACTTTAAATATTTAAGTACTTTGAAACAATTTTCGCAAAATCTCAAAATCTAATAATTTTTTTTTTTTAATTAGACGCCTTTAGTGTAAGTTGAGTGTGCTCAGTATAGCCCATATTTCAACAAAACCTGAGAAATAATTAAAGAATTCTTGTATTACACTGAAAAAATTAACTGATTCTAAAGTCAGCGCATCTTTACCAAATTTAATGAATGCGCTCTTCCCTTTAGCTTTATTTGCTTGGCAAGGACTGCGGAGAATTCGAGTTATTCCATTGAGTACATGCTTATGCAATTAAAAAAAAAAAAAAAAAAAAAAAAAAATCCTTGATCAGACGATGTCTCACCTGCCCTCCCCCAACTTGTGCTCCCCGCAAAAAAGGTGTTACTTACATGATTCAATATTTTACAAGACTTTTTAAGTTTCGTGTTTTTTTGCACATGTATTATGCCCCCCCTTTTAGCACCCATTGTACCGAGGAGCCCTTGTGCGAGGCCCAACCGTACGGGGTGGCCTTGGATTTCGAAAGAAAGGAGCGCCAAAATTAAGGGTTGCCCCGGGTGACGTAAACCTAAGCACTGCGCATAAATCCCACATACGTATTATGAAAGATCTATGCGTCTGTCTGCCTCACGGTTACAGGTAGATATACCAAATTTCCTGCAAAGGAAGCTTTAAACACGAAGTTTTGAACCTTAAAGCGATTTTTTTGTAAATTCGACCTTAAAAAGAATTCAATATTTTAAGGATTTTTGACGATTAGGAGCGGAAATAATAATAGTAAGAAAAGAAATCCTTATCGGTTAGAGGAGAAAGTTTTCTCAAGAACTGTTTATTCTCAACGTGTAACATAATTTACCGATCGTTGAGGTTTTGTTTTTTCTTTTTAGGAATTTTACATTCTTCAAGAATTTTCAAAACATAATTTTTAAATCCTCAAATCTATGTGTTTTTCCTATTAATTTGTAATTTTTCTATATTATGTCATGTATATTTCTCCCTTTTTAAATGTAAAACAGAACGGAAATATAAATTGCACAATTTTATACAAATTTAAATTAAATTAGTATTTTAAAAGTTTTAAGCTATCTGTTTTTTAGCAAAGTTTCTGCTTTGTGCTGTCTTGGTAACATCTTCATTGAACAAAAATACTGCGCCACAAGTTGAATAATTTTGTTTTTCCCCAACCTTAAAGATTTCCTATTATGTGTGTTAGAAAAATAATAGCTTTTTCCCGTGTGAAGAACGAGAGCGCAGTTTATTTATGCAAGATTACAAAATCTAAGTAAAGTTTTTAAGTAACTTACGATGAACTAATATTCATTTCATGACCAAATCAACACATTTTCTATTTATCACCGAAGTATTTTGAATTGGCGTCCAATATATTTTTGGAAAACTAAGACAATGCTGCTCTGCTGTGTGAAAAGGAAGAAAAACCGGGAAATTTAAAGGAAAATAATTAAAAAATATTTTTTAAGTATCCCGCTCAGCAAATTTCTCTTAATCTATCAAAAATCCATTATTATTATTACAAATAACTGTTTTTTTTACACAGCTATTAAAAAAAAATGATCTACATAAGTTTGCAAATGAAGAAACTTAAACTGAAGTATGGTGGCTTGATATATTAATCTACCATGTGAATCAAATTTTCTGATAACTTTTTTTCATTTTTTTTTAAATTTCAAAAGAAAGTATTCTTTAGAGGGTACCGCGTGTTGTAAAATGAAATTTACGATGCGTATACAATAAATAATTATAATAACGATAAATACATACATGAACCATGGTAAGTTACCTAAAATTATTTTATTCTAATCAGAAAATATAAATCCCCCCTTTTTTTCTTTTAATTTTTAAAAGAATTTTTTTTTAGATAGTATCACACTTTATAAATTTACTAACTAGCATTACAATAATGCTGTATAACTATGATAAATAAAATCAACATTAAAGACATACGAACGAGGTAGGTTACCTTAAATTATTTTAGACTAATCAGAAAACAAATAAATTAATAAAATAAATAAATAAATAAACAATAATTTTTCTTTTGCCCAGAAAAGTTTTTGTCCCTAATTTCTCTTTCGCCCAACTCCCGGGCACGTGTAATCAAGAGAGAGACTTAACGAGCCGTAAGTACAAGCGAGCGAGGAAGGGTGGTGGTTGCGAAAAGCTACTCGGGCAAAAATTCCCCGTTCAAATTATAGGTTCAGGGTACATTCTTCCGGAATGTAAGTAATAACAGCCTTGGGAGCTGCTTGCATCCTATGGTTCCGTCTCTGTTTTTTTCGGTTCGGCCCTGTCGGAACCCCGGCTGATTAAAGTTTTGGACAGACCGAATGTGTATCATCATCGCCAGCGTGCCCGGCCGTCGTCTCCCAGCCGCCCCGAGGCGTTTAAATTGGTAGAATTTCTTGGTAAACTATCCTGCTCACAAAAGTTTTCGGAGAAAACTATTTTTTGTTTAGTGAAAAGTCAGATAAGCTTAGATATGAACGGCGATATTTTACTTTAATAATTGCCCTGGATGAGCATTGTCATTAAATTGGAGTTGTATTTTTTTTTAAACTAAAGTTTTATTCATTTTTCCAGGGAAAAAAAATCAGATTTTATTTTACTGACTGGGTCAATCGGGCGTTGTAACTGGTTGAGATAAGAATAAAAAAAAATAAAAATAAAAAAAATCGTAAAATAACACAAATAAAAAGGTACTTATCGCACTGGAACTGGTTATTTTAGGTCGAATGATTGCATCTTAACTAGATGGAATATACGTATATTTTAAATCTTCATCAATAATATATCACTTTGAAGAGTAATTTACGAGGGGAATGCTATTTAAAATATTTTTAACAAATTACTTTTTACTTTCCGAACATGTACCATGTAAGGAAAGTATTGTAATCATGAAAAAATTCGAATTCGAGATTTTGGTGTTTTTACACGTTTTGAGGGCTTCTGAATCCATTTATGCTATTTTTACGAGATGTATGTATGTATGTGTGTATGTGTGTGTGTGTGTGTGTGTGTGTGTGTATGTGTGTGTGTATGTGTGTTTGTGTGTATGTGAGTGAACACGATAGCTCCTAAACGAGGCATTCGATTGAGCTCAAATTGGGTATATATGTTATAAACTACCGTCGCAAGACCGGTATTGATTTTGGTGTGTATAGGACTTATAGTTTTTCTACAGGGCTACGACAAAGATTTCTTTTACATTATGGCCTATGGGAGGAAATTCTTGAAAGTGCGCTAGCATTTAAACGGTAGATCCGATTGAGCTCAAATTGGGTATACATGTTATAAACCACTATCGTAAGACCGGTATTGATTTTGGTGTGTATAGGACTTATAGTTTTTCTACAGGGCTACGACAAAGATTTCTTTTACATTATGGCCTATGGGGGGGGAATTATTGAAAGTGCGCTAGCGTTTAAACGGCGCATTCAATTGAGCTTCAGTTTGGTATATATGTTTGAATTATTCATCGATTAAATTTATTAAAATGCTTGGTAATGATCTTAATTGTAAGTGTTCGGAAAGTCGAGTGGAGTCACTCCAGATTTTTTGTATTATTGACACTAGAGTGTTATTAATTTCAAGTCTCGAAAATGTATGACGGTTTTTCAGTTTAACTTTTAAATTTTCAAATTATATTTTAAAACTTTTTCATTAAAAGAAAACCTCTGTAATTTTTTTTTTAAAACTACGCAGAATCTATTCTTCTATTTAGTGTTTTTATGGCAGATGTGTTTTCTGCTTTTCAAATCTGAAAGCGTGATGTGGACCCCAGATGGCTTTTTTGTAAGACTCGAAATTAAACTATACATTTTCTGGATTGTTCAGCTAAATTTATTTAATCCTCTATTGCATACTTTTTTAAAATTGGGAATAATTTTCTTTTCTCGGAATGATTGGGTTATATATAATCACAGAAAAATCAAGGAAGAAAAAATACTAATTAGAAGTAACCAGATAAAGTGTAATTTTATTATTTCGGAATTGATATATTCTACTATATAGTTACGCTGATCCCTGACTCATTGATTCACTGATTCTCTAACAATTCCGGGTAACCACTCCAAGATAAAACTTTTATCTCCCTTACTCCGAAAAAAATTAAAAAATTAAGCACAAAAAGCGCAATAACATGTACACCATTGTACGAAGCGCTTGAAATTTTACATAATTATGTATAAAAATACAGAAAACAATCTGCATTACCTTAAAAACTTGAAAATCCATCCATTTCCTAACTTTTATGTGATTTTTCACTATTTTCAGCACTATTGTATTCCAAGAGTAAAATTAAAGTTAACCATTCGCGTGACAAAATTAGCCAGCGGACAATGAGGGATTCTTGATACGATGTATTCGATCGAACTTAGACTTGAGTTGATGGTTCTATCAGCCACTGGGACCTGGTTTCTGACTTTTTCTTTTATTTTTCAGCAGATATCTTCCTAGTATTACCTACAATAAGGCTGGAAGATTGGGCGGTCGAGAGCTGGTCTTGTGTGGATCCGTTCTAAAGCAGGCAACTCGTTACTTGATTGCGATGGACTCGATTGGAAATTTTGAGAATCGGAGGAATCCAAGTCCGTTGCCTTCAGGATCGTTAAGGTTCACTTGCCGCTGCGATATCCGAATTCACTTGGAGTCCGCGTTTGGTTGGATTTAGGAAAGCAGGGGCGTAGCCAGAAAATTTTCATGTGGGGGTCACGACTACTACAACTCATATATATATATATACGTATGTGTGATAACGTTGTGAAGAATATACATTTTGTATTGCAAAAAATTCCTCATGGGGGGGTTATGACTCCTCCTACGCCCCTGGTGGCCTATAATAAACATACCCAATTTGCGCTCAATCGAATGCACCCTTTAGACGATCGCGCACTTTCAAGAATTCCCGTCCCCAGGCTATAATGTAAAACAATTCCTTTTTGCAAACCTGAAAAAAAAAAAAAAAAACTATAAGCCCCATCCACACCAAAATCAACACCGGTCATGTGACGGTGGTCTATAATATCTATACCAAATTTGATCTCATTCGAAAGCAAGATTTAGGAGCTTTCGTTTTCACTCACACACATTCACGCACACACACACAAACAACTCGCAAAATTAGCATAAATTAAATCAGAAGACCGCAAAGCGTGTAAATACATCAAAATAAGTCGAATTTCTTCATGATTACAGTACTTTCCTTACACATGTTCGGAAGATAAAAATTACTCCCATTTCCCCGAGGCGCAGTGATTTTGTACTCGCACCACAACCCGTCGTGGTACCGATCACTCTCTAATTGTAGACCACACCTTTGCGAGAGGCGTCGTACTCGTAGAGATCGTGGTATTGGGGGCTAGTGTCGATTCCTTCACCTGAAACACAGAATGCTGTCTACCTGCGTGCTGCTTAAATGAGGCATTTTAGTATTTTTGCTTTCTAGTTCAACTTTTACAGATGTGCATGCTTGCGCATGTATTAACCCTTTAATGCGCCGTGATCTCGCTCTGGGAGCACCAAACGCTGATGTTTTGACTGTTGCCAGTCACGAAGAATAGATTTGATTTCTATAAAAATAGTTGCGGGTGACATAGCCCCACGAGAATCCTTTAATTTTTAGCACGTCATTTCCCGTAACAAAAATGGTCACGATTCTTTTTAACAGCACTGACATCTGCCGAAAAATGGAAGAATGCGAGAACAGCTGGATGGATTGCCCAATGCTGAAAAAACGGCAGCCGTTGCCATCGCTCGACTTAACTACCAGCAAGATGGCGGACGACCGAAACGTTCATCGCGGGCCACAGATCTAGAGACCCTTTTTTGACGCAGCTGGCTGTGCCGGGCATATCTTGCATTTTTATCCATCGGAGTTATGAAAATTCCACAAAAAGTTCAAAGTATGATAAATGTGCCCCGTGCATCAGAAAAGTTTTCAGAGCGATTCAGCGTTATAAGAATCGTTTTTGTATAAGTTTCATAAGTCATGTAAGCAGGGGCGTAGCCACGGGGGGGGGTTTGGGGGGTCATAACCCCCCCCATGAGGAATTTTTTTCCATACAAAATGTATATTCTTCACTACATTATCACACCCACGTATACATATATATGAGTTGTAGTAGTCGTAACCCCCCCCCCATGAAAAATTTCTCGCTACGCCCCTGCATGTAAGTTATAGATTGTAAAAATATATTACAATATATGCATATTTTTTTTGTTTGTCTTCAGATCAATTTGTTTATTTAAAAAAAAATATTTCTAAAACCATAAAACAACCATTGCCTTCACATTCACTGTCATTAAAAAACTTAATATGGGGAAAATGTTTCACTGGGAATCAGCCAGAAATTTTTCATGGTGTGGGGGGGGGGGGTTACGACTACTGCAACTCACATATATGTAAACGTGTGAGTGATAATAGAGTGAAGAATATACATTTTGTATGGCAAAAAATACCTCATGGGCGGTTGTGACCCCCAACCCCCAATTCCCCCCCCCCCTGGCTACGCCACTGCTGGGAATACTTGAAAAATTAAGAGCAGGAGAATGGCGCATACAAAAAATTAAACGATTTATATACAGAATGTCCCAAAAAGCTCTTTACAAACAGGTATTTTTGAGACACACAGCAAGGTACAGTCACAAACGTTCTCTTCATTGCACTAGTTAGATAATCACTTTAAAAGAAGAGTTGAAGCATTAGTCATATTTATTAACTAGGTCTCATACGATTTGTCCACCACAATCCATGTCCATTGGTGTCCAAATTACACCAAATGTCCATTGGTGTCCAAATTACACCAATGCAAATCAAACACAATTTTTCTGACTATCCACTTTAGGTTGATGCTTTATACCGGTAGAAAGATTAATTTCTTCAAAAAGTATTTGAGGAAATTTCACCGATTCTTTAAGACTTCTTTTAAAGTAATTACTACCTGGCACATGGAACCTGCTTGCAAACATCTTGTATAATTTAAGTACTTCAAATTTCTGCTCGTGTACTCTTCTGAAACTGAAGAAGGGTATACTTGTATCACCCGAAACGATCATCTTCATAAGTATCTTTTTCTTATGTGTTATTTTACCACAACTTTTTCATTAATTTTACACTATAACACCAGTCTGTTTTATAGTGTTCTTGATAATTAATAGCATTAATCAACATATTCCTATATCTATATAAGTAAAATTAGACTTATGCCTGTACATTACTTGGAATTCAAAAATTTTGCGATTTCTATACGTTTCAAGCACCTGGGAATCCAGTCCGACAGTAAAAAAAAGTTTGTCTGTCTGTCTTTCTGTTGTTCTGTCAGAGGGGCTTTTTTTTTTGTTTGTTCACATATCCCGTAAAAATGACTGAAGCGAATGAAATGAAATGGGATGAAATGATAGGTGGCCACTCAACTTAAACTATAGGTGTCGAATTTTTAAAATAATTTTGATTAGTTTTGAGATTTTGCGAAAATTGTTTCGAACTATCTGAATCTTTGCTCGTACATCACACAATAATAACTAAAGCGAATAAAATGAAATTTGGTGATATGATAGGCGATCACTGAACTTAAACTACATGAGTTGAATTTTTAGAAAATTTTGATTAGATTTTGTGATTTTGCGAAAATTGTTTCAAATTGCGTACATGTATATTCGCGCATCACATAAAAATGACCAACGCGAATGAAATGAAATTGGGTGATAATAGCATTAATCAACATAATAGGTGGTCTCTCAGCTCAAAATATAGGCGTCGAATTTAAAAAAAAATTTAATTAGATTTTTAGATTTTGCGAAATTCCTTTCAAACTGCGTACATTCATTTTCGCGCATCACGTAAAAATGACAGAAGCAAATCAAATGAAATTTTGCGACATGATAGGTGGTCATTCAACTTAAAATATATGCCTCTAATTTAAAAAATATTTTTATTGGATTTTGCGAAAATCGTTTCAAAATGCGTAACTTTTTGTTCCAGCATCACGAAATAAAGACTGCAGGGAATGAAAGGAAATTGGGTGACATTATAGGTGGTCACTCAATTTAAAGTATAGGTGTCGAACTTTTTAAAAATTTTGATTAGATTTTGAGATTTGCGAAAATCGTTTCAAACTGCATACATATTTGTTCGAGCATCATGTATTAACAACTATAGTGAATGATATGAAATTTGGTGACATGATAAAGTGGTTGCTCAAATGTGAAAATAATTTCAGTTACGTATAAACCACTGAAGGGAATGAAATAAAATTTAATATCGTCACAGGTGGTCTCTTAAACTATAGGCGTCAGAGTACTTTATTTATTTATTTTTTTTAATAGATTTTGAGGTTTCGTGAAAACTCACTGCATTTTTGTTCCATTTCTGAAAAATGTCAATGTAATTGAAGGAAATTTGGAATTATGTTATATGCAAGTTAATTTAAACCCTAAATATCAAAACTGTTTTAAATATTTCTTAGGTTTGGGGATTTTGAGAAAACTATATAAATGATTGCTCTGGCATCCTTAAAAATGGATTAAAAGAATACAATGAAGCTTAGCAGCACGATCAGAAACAACTAAAACATGATCAGCAACGACTAAAACAACTAATATCGGAATTTTTTGAAAATTTGGAATAAATTAAAAATCCTTTTAAGAATGTTGTTTTTTTTAGATTTTGTGAAAATTGTGCAAAAATTTTTGGAGGCACAATATTAAAATATGTACAATGAATCAAACGGAATTTAGTTACTGGTTAAGAATGACCTCTTGACGTGAAAAAGTCATTCAACCAGAATAAAACTTTAATTTTTAAAACAAAAAGAAATTCTCTATTGTCAACTTCACTTAGGGATAGACGCGAGACGAAAAATAAGCGTCTCGCGTCTCGCAAAATAGCCTAAAAGCTTGTCTCGTATCGCAAAAATCCCTATACCGTAATGTTAAAAATGTGCGTCTCGTCTCGCAAAAAAGCTGTAAATCTCTGTCTCGTCTCGCAAAAAGTCGTCTCGCGTCCATCCCTAACTTTACTCACGACTTTTTTATTCTCCAACCTGGAATCTTTTAACAATACACAGAAGTTATAATTTTGCTTTCTGTAGTATTGCCAATGTACTAATTCCATTCTTTGTACGCCTACAATGGTGACGAAAATTCAGGCTTTTTGGAAATTTGCATTACATACTAACCCGTCATGCCGGATACTTCAGCTAGTATATATAAATATATATATATATATATATAAGTGACGGATTAATGCAATTATGTGGGTGGGAGCGCGTCTAGTTGAAAAATTCACCTATATATCTTTTTTATGGAAACAAAACAAGATCTTTTAAATTTTTTTTCTCGGTTCTTTCTTCTTTTTCTTGGTGTTGGCGGTCGCCCCCTCTCTTTAATCCGTCCTTGATATATATATATATATATATATATATATATATATATATATATATATATATAGGTACATAGATGACATAATAACAATAGCTACTGACAATACTTATAGTGATACTGACCACCTACCCATAGCTTACCATTCAGCCCTAGAACTAATAAAAAATCCTAATGATAATAGAATAATTAATTTTTTAGACTTACAAATTAGAATTAATGATGATAAGAGTTTATCCTTTAATATATATAATAAAAGAAATGACTTTAATTTTCAGGTTAATACTTTCACTCATTTCACTTCATGTATGCACACTTCTGTGTTTAGAAATATTATCTCTAATCATAAGTATAGAATAGAGTCTCTATGTACCAATAGTTTTAAGGCCAGTAACTTAACTGACCTATATAAAACTGCTATAAAATATAATTATCCCAGTAAATTTCTAACTTCCATTTTATATCCTCTGTGTAATCAAAAAAACTGTATGTCCTAATCAGAATATTGGTTGGCGAGGATGGGGTTGGTTGTTGGTTCTTTCTATATTTAAAAAAAAAAAACATAAAATATATATCTATATATTTTATTTAAAGGAAAAAAAATCATAATATATATATCTATATATTTTATTTAAAAAAAAAATCTATAATTAAGAATAGTTGATTACTGGTACTTTTTCCTTTTTTATGTGAGTCTGTAACCAATGAAGCCATACAGAGTACTGTTCAACCTAAATATTTTACAATTATATTAGCATAAATAGCAATTAATAAATGTGTATAATTATTATCAATATCATTACTGTTAAAATTATTTCTACAGTTTTTCTCCTTTTCCACAACCTCAACTAAGTACTTCTTAGCTACTGCAGCCAGTACTATGTTAAACATAGGCTAGCTATAATAGTGTTATATTTATTTTATTATTTATTCATTTAATTATTACCATTTTTATTCTTTTTATTTATTCATTTAATTATTACTTTTTATTTATTCCTTTCCTTTCCATACTTCCAAAGTATTATTAATATAACATTTTTTGTTTTTTTTCACACTCCATGGCATTACTTGTCTATTGATTGCATTAAGTATTCTCTGATGGCAACATGCACTAATACTGCCTCCATTACTGAGCTTTGATCTTCTTGTCGGTCCACTTCCTCGTTGTTTATTTCTAATAGCTACGGTCGCGCCCCCAAGTTACAAAAGGACCCTAATTTTGGTCAGGTAACTTGCAGAAACCTAGCTATTATTGTTTTTTTCGATTAAATTGAAATGTGTGTGCGGTGGCGCCTGATGATAGAGCACACCATTTCAATATTAATTCCATTTTCCGTCTATTTGTGGTTACATGTGATTAGGCTTAAAAAGCCCACCAGTTCTAATTTGGCGCTTTATATCCAATTTATCCACTCTTTCATTGCCTTAAAAGGCTATATTTAAACACTTATCCGGTATAAGCTCGTTAATTGGCACCATGTGCTATCTACTTTTTTATTTTTTTATAGTTTTACATTTTTTTCACTTTATCAATGGATTATCTTGGGATTTCACTTTACGTAAGTAAGCTATTATATATATATATATATATATATATATATATATAATTAAAACTTATTTAAATGTATTATAAAAGTACAGCAATTACACACGCTACATAGCGCTTATGGAAGCCGCTTAATAGAAACTTGTGTTTAATACTTTAACATATATTAGAAGAACGGCCCCCAGGCCAGCCATTGTTATTACAGAAATACTACATAAAATGCTACCTCTCAACAGAGGGAGAATTGCAAATCACAAAAAGCATAGGTTTCTGACACACAGCTTGAGGTTTTTCCAAGAAAAGATTTTATGTGTATAAGGCTTATACACATAACATCTTTTCTTGGCAATATATATATATATATATATATATATATATATATATATATATATATATATATATATATATATATATATATATATATATATATATAACACGGCTGTTCGAGCCTCGTCAAGGGGAGACCCCTCTGAACCCCCGTAATTTTTTAGTTTCATTATTGCCATATTAAAACGATATTAATTGACTATGTCATTTTACCTGTCACCCCTTTTTCTTTTATTCTTCCTTTACATTTATTTCATCGACAGGAAGTAGGAGGGTTTTCTGATCTTTCCTTGCAATTGCAAACGTGAGTCGCTGATAACTGAAGTAACTTATATAATTTTTAGTATCTATCTTAACACACCAAAAATTTTTCTTTTCGTTATTTGAATTGTTGAGAGAGCTTTAGGCGAGTAGGGTTGCTGTATTTCGCGTGGTAACCCTATTGGCGAGTCATCCAGAGTGGATAAGATTCCCAGGCTGTTAGGCTTATGTTTAAAATTATTCTTTTTTCCACTTTGACATTCGCTAGTCCAGTGCCCGATGAAGATGAATGATGCAGCCTTGAAACAAACGTTAAAAATCAGCAAATAAATAAATTAATCCATCTGATGTACATAACCTTTTAGAAATGTTAGCAGAGTTATGGCACAAACATAGTAAGCGTGGGATTTTAACGTAATATTTACTATATTAAATTAGACCGGAAGAAACAGGCACATCACATAACAAGGTAACACCAAGAAGGAAAAAAAGTATAGAAGAAGTAAAAAGAATGCGTGCGCGAGCACAGTTACAGTTAAGTAGATAAATGTTTATTGAGGGATACGGAATTCAGGAGGATAAGACATTGCACAGTAAAAAAATAAACAATTCAATCCTCAACAATTTTCTTAAGCTGTTGAAATTTATATGATTGTAACCTATTTATAGAAAAATACATGTGATGCCTATTCTACAGCTTACGAAATATTGTAACAATAGATTAAAGCTGTTGTGAACTAATAGTATTAAATATATGTAAAATACTCAATATATATATGTCGCATACTTTAATAATAATTCTACATAAACGTATGTCGCATAATTTTATGTCGAATTTTTATGTCGCATTTTTGGGACATATTTTTGGGACAATTTTCAATAAAGTGGGTGAGAGATAAAATGACATAGTCATTAATAATCAAAAGTAAAACACTATGAATATTACTGCAAAAATGAGATACCCCAAGTGGGGAAAAAAAATGAGCCAAACAAAATGATAAAAGAATGAATGGAATGGAAATTATAACCTCTGGGACCATCCTCAGGAGCCATACCCAGAAAATTATAATAAAAAGTGTATAGAAATCAGTCTTTCAATGAGATTGAGATCGTCACCAAATACAGCAGTATTTTAAGAAATATTCAAATAGAATAAGTCTGTAGCAATTTATTTATTTTAAGAAGTGTGCATAAAAATAAGAATGTCTTTAGATGGAAGTCGCTCTCAGAGACATTGATTGATTGATCAGGACTCCTAAATCAGACACAAAGAAAATATCTAATTTTTCGACAGATGGCACC
Source organism: Cheiracanthium punctorium (assembly GCA_038373885.1). Classification (NCBI taxonomy): domain Eukaryota; kingdom Metazoa; phylum Arthropoda; class Arachnida; order Araneae; family Cheiracanthiidae; genus Cheiracanthium; species Cheiracanthium punctorium. Next base: position 429,022 of record JAWZYV010011016.1, read on the forward strand.
ACAAGGTCTGTCGTAGTTTAAACAAAGGCTGTCCGCTCAACATTTGTATCATTTCCATTTTTTAAAATACACATTGTAAAATTTCCTCGAATTGCAATGAACTGAATACAGAAAATGGGAATTTATTATACTATCAGCAACGAAAAACAATCATTATGGAAATAGCTACCAGGACAATTACCTAGCCAGTCTGGGATAGAAATAATTTGCATAATTGTAAAGAAAAAATTCATTAATGTTCTCGCACGATTTTTTATTTTATTTTATTTTACTTTTATTATTTCTGGGATCGAAAACAGTGGTCACCGAAGCGCGAAGCCGGATCGGTCGCTCCGAAAATGTATTTCGACGTCTGGACGTAATTTCACGGGTCACTGCCTCAGTATCTGCGATTCCGCGAAATAGTTACACAAAATATCAGCCGGAGAAAGTAACGAGTAGACGACTTTCGGAGAAGTGTTTATGAATAGTTTAAAATTTTTTTGCGAGTGTGGAAGTTTTTTTTTTCTCTTTTTTGAAGCAAAGTTGAGAAGTAAAGAGACTGACTGAATTTTTCGTTTAAAGGTTAAAATTAATAAAAGAATTTTATAAATAATATAACATATACATAAAAAAAATATATTGCTGCCTTTCGGAAAAAAAGAATTTTTTGACGTCGGGCTACGTTTCTCCATAACGGTCCTCGGTCCTCTGCAATTTTATCTTTAAAGATTGCCGTAAGTTATAGGGTTACTTTAAGACTTGCTTTCGTAACAACAAAATGTTTACTTTACTTTATCAGGGGATAGACAGCATGGGTAATAGGTATAAAAAATAGGGAACATTTCAGGGATGTCAGTCAGCTAATTTAAATGTCGAAATTCAAATTATTTTAGAAGATATTAACTAAAAAACTTAATAAAAACAGTATGATTGCTAGTGTGGCAATTTTCGGCGGGTGAAATGATTTAGTTCTTGAATACAAGCATGGACAGAAATGCCATTCGTAAAAATGGTTGAATAATCTTGAGTCGTCATTTCTAATCAAAGTATCGTCTGCATGCGAAGGCAATTAATTAATTTAGGAAAAAGAAAAAGGGTTTATTACTGCACAATTCAGAGTTTCGGCAGAGAATAAACCACTGGCTTGTTGCCAAATTTGACGATTTTGAGCAGGTAGATTGCAGTTTAAAAAAAAAAAAAAAAAGATATAAGCAATCGTAAATAATCCTATGTCCATAAATCCTGCCGTAGTTTCATTCGAATATACTACCAACATTAAAAGGAAATCTATGTGTGTCTTTATTTATAAAGTTCTTTATACTTTAAAGTTAAAAAGAAATACTGCTACCAATAGACAACTATCTTGTATCGAAGTCTAACTCCTGTCGATAGACATCGATTGTTACGTAATTTATGAATGTGTTATTGCCGTGGACTGTATTTGTACCCTATTTTAAAGTGTGCGTACAGTGTCGACATAGTTTTTTTCACTTAGAATTACGTTTTTCCTTAACGGTCCTCTTTAAAAAAGTTTTTATTTTGTAAGTTTCAATATTACACAGTTTGAAAACCACTGCGTGAAATAACTAGGATAAACTGACTGAACTTTCCGGGGTTTATTTTACGACCGTAAAAAACGTGAGATCATAAATTAATAATTGCTTCAGGTTAATATCACTGCCACGAAATTTATATTATATTCTCAATTTGTGCGATTCTAAATAGCTCCAGGAGATTAAAATGTTTGGCATTTTGCACGAGATGGGGAATTTAACAAAGAAACGTTTTATCAGGAGATAGAAGATTTGTTGCTATTACATAAGTGTAACATACGGCGCAATAAACCGTCTTAACAAGTATTTCTTGTTTATTAAATTAAAAAAGTACTTTACAATTATTTCTTTTCCCCTTACATCTGTCTAACATATATGAGGAGATATATGTTAACGTATTCCTACGTTAACATGTATCTCCTAATAGTTAAAAAAAAAAGAGACTACCTGAACTTTATTTTTAACGTTGGATTACGCTTTTAACAGGATTGTATGTAGGTTTTCATTTCGGAAGGGGCCGGGGTATTATCTGGACGAAAATGTTTTGAAAACTATAAGACCTTTCTACTATTTTTAAACCATCAGAGCATGACGCAAAGAAATACAGATATAAACTGTGTGAAAACACTTTTTACAATAGAAAGTACTACCCCCCCCCCCCAAAGTTACATGCCAATTTATGTCGATGCATCAGAAGAATTAGAAACTCAATTATTTTTACCGGTGTCATTCAAATCGAATAAAGCATCCCAACTAAATGAGACTTATAAAATTCTAAAGTTGCTTTATTTTAAATCTCATTGTTGCGGGAGTTAATGTTTTAAAATAGCAGTTTTTAATAACTGTTTTATATTTTCGGGAGGGGGCCCCTTAAATACGCCACTGGTTTTTCCATAAAGATCCTATCTAAAGAATTTTTTTTTCTCTCTTAACGTCGCTGTAAGTTTGAATATTGTTGAATTTGAAAACTATGTATGAGCGCTTAAATTCGACAAGTTGTCAACATGGCGAAGTTTTTTTTCCCCCTTTAGCTATGAAATCAATTACATTCGATTGAAACCGAGTCGTTGTTTTTTTATCAACACTACCCACAGTTTCATCAATACCAGTTTTACCCTCCAGCAGCAATTCGAGTATATTATTACAGCTTCAAAACCCTGGGTGCATCATGGGATGAAAGTTATAAGGGGGCCTGGGATGCTCGAGATCCCCCTTCTCTTCAAATGTTTCGTTAAGCTTTCGAGCCCTTCCAATCCAATGATCAAACAAGCTAGACAAACTTTGAATGGGTGGTTTGAACCGCAGCCTTTCCAAAGCATAAAAGCTCTGCTTATGTAGGATACTGTCCTGTTGTTAATTAAATTAGGGCTAGGCTAAATTTCAGAAATCTCGAGCTTTCAAGTATTACAGTCGTCGGAAGGGACTGCATTACTAATTCGGCTATCTGGACAGTGTGGCGTATTTGAGAATTAGTCCCATCAGCCGGGGGTGAGTGCAATTTTTTTTTCTTCTTTAAAAGGAGATAATTAAAAAAACAATTAAATAAAATATAAAGTAAAACAAAGTGTTATTCTACAATACCGCAATCTGTTTTAGGAGGAGTTTTTTTAAAACTTTTTTTTCTTTTTTTAACGCCCCCCCCCCTTTAATCCGCCCTTGACGGAATCTTGCAATTCAATTTCACCCACTTCCAGAGATCAAATTAACTTGAACTTTTGCAGCTATCCCAAGAATTGATGACAGTACAATAGTAAAGAAAATGATGTGTATAGCATAAATAGTTCGTCTACAGGAGTACACAAAAGAATTTCAAAGCAAGCATTTGGATTTTTCAGTGTGTTCGAAAAAATCGTCTGCTGCAGCAATCGAAACTGAGTTTCCCAGTTTGTTTCAATAATTATAGTTTGTTTCAATAACTAAACGTACAAGAGCAACGAAGACAATCTTACAAATGCAAGCTTTTTCTAGTTCAGTGGTGCGCAAACCGGGGGTCACGAGAAAATTTTGGGAGGTCGCCAAATTCAAAGAGATCCAAATTTATGAAAAATCTACAATTATTCATTTCAAAGAACTGAAATAATACAAGAGAAGAATCTGACAATTATTATTTTATGAGCGCGATATTCGCGATCGCTATCACGGGGCTTCAAAACCACGTTATCATGCATAGTGATCTTCAAAATTATTTTCCATTAAAACAAAACATCGATCTCGATTGGATCCAGAGGATGACTTACGACTTGCGATTTCCAATACAGATCCGAACATAGAAGCAATCATGAGCTCTTTGCAAGCACATATTTCACATTGACTTTTTACGATGTAAAGTTTTTTAAAGTATTTTTTAAAACATTTATATCCAGATTCATAAATAAAGCATTGTTTTATAAAATTATCTGTTGATTCATTAACTGATTTTTATGATGTTAAAACGTTTATAACATTTTTATGGTGGTTTATAAGTTTGGTACGCTATTTTAAAAACGCGCTATTTCAATCGCTGACGTCACGACACTCTTAAAACACCCTGTAAGAGCAACTCCCAGAAAGAATTTTAATGTAACTTCGTTTTCAATTAAACAAAATGTCTACTGTCTATCCAGGGGGTCGCAACATAATTTTATTCAAAATAAGGGGTCGCGACAAAATTTTATACAAATTAGGGGGTCGCAGATAGTGCTGTAAAAGTAACGACAAAATGAGTATCCGTATGTATTTGTTACTTAGATGTTCGCTATTCGTTACTAAGTTTTCGTTACTACTAATAGAATCGGTAATAGGGTGTTATATAGTGCCCCATAACAACACATCCGGGACAGTGTTGTTATGGGTATATGCCGCCCATACATAAACCCATAACCAAAAAGAATTATTTTTAGCGAAGTTGTACAAAGTTGTATTTAGAGCTTATTTTCTCTGATTTACAGATTGTTTTTATACACATTTATGGTTTTATACAATGCTAAATTATCCGAATTACTGAGTGCACATAGAAATCTTCCAAAGACATATGCCATTCTTTTTTTTTCTCACCCCCCCCCCTTTTTTTAATTCTGAACGCTGGTTTAACCTGTTCATTCTTATCATAAAAAGTGTAAAGGAAAGCTTGTGACTCGTGTTTTTTCTGGGAGCGGGTTCTCGAATACTGAGATCCAGGGATTGGGCCACATATATAAAATTCACAGGGCAGGGGATCTCAGTATGATATCAACTACTTTGCGTCTCTAAAAGCATAATATCTTTATTATTTGTGAGTTCTTATTTCATATCAAAAACTTCTTTTGCTGGACCATTTTTCGAAGTAAATTAAAAATTACCATATTTTAAATTAAAATTGTTTTATTCAATGAGAATTACCTATTTTTAAGATATTTCCAGTTCTATTTCTGCACTTTTGGGATGAAAGGGGTTAGCCCCTTCTGTGGGTGCATATATGAGAGCATTCTTTAAACAAAAATTATCACTCCTTTCATACAGAAAGAATGGTTGCACCGGGCTATGCGTATTCCATGAGTTCATGGAATAAAATGTACCATAAAATAGGGCAGATGGCCCCCTAAACGCCGACATTTTAGAAACATACTGAACTTCATTGAATTATTTTAATACCAGTGGCTTACGCAGGAGTGGGCATAGAAATCCCGGGTCGCTCACAATTTTTTATATATTTTTTAAACAATTACTTAAAAAATGTGTTTAGGTTTCCATGCTAAATATTTTTTTTTAGTTCCAAATAATATTTTAAATAATAAAAATGTGTGAATTCGTTTACTTTATAAAAATATATTTTTTAAAAGGTGTATTTAAATAATTTGTTATTTATTACTCATATTTCGATTCTAGCTAAAAAAAAAAGAAAAAGTTAAGTTCGCAATCCTGCTTCGGAACCACCCTGAAAGAAAGAATTCTGATTGCACCACTATTTAGTACCAAAATGTTAGAAAGCCCGAAATTAGCACCCCTTACTAACATGCTTTTCTTATATGTATTGCTCCTCTACAATTATAAGAACACCCCCTCCCCCCCCCTCCAGCAAAAAAAGTTCAACTGCGCATAAGAACATGCTATACACCGGATCCTATCCCCCCATTGTACGACCCATATCAATAGAGCAGCAGATAGTATATCCATCTCCATAACTGTAACGATACATACGGATTCTTCCAAACCTCATCAAAACGATACCATCCGGCTCGGCACAAACGAATTGCAACCAGAACATACTACTACTCAAATACCGAAACTGATTTTTCCCTTCAAACAGCGAGAATCCATAATACTTCCGGTATCTAGTAACGGAACGGAACATACTATTACTCAAATACCGAAATTCATTTTCTCCCTCCCGCAGTCTTGTATTCGAAGTTCGAACCTGGTCGATCCGAAATGCACACTCGAAAGTCATTTTCCCCCTTGAAACCGCGATCCGATATCCAGTAACTGCCAGTAACAAATAACAGAAGATATTAGTACTCGATTACTGGAACCTGTTTCCCCCCTAGTTCGCCTCACCTGGCAGTCTGTATTCGAAGTTCGAAGCTGCTCGATCCGAAACCTTCGGATCGAGTAACGATATCAACCGAAAAGTAACAATTCGTTACTTCGAGTCTGAGTGATTATCCGTATCTTAGTACCGAATACATGCGGTTTGCTTCAGCTCTAGTCGCAGATGAAAATAGTTTGCGCACCACTGTTCTAGTTCATTTCTTTCGTGGTTTTTTTTTTTTTTTTTTTTTTTTTTTTTTTTTTTTTAATGGACTGCTGCAGGATTCGAAACTGAGTTGTTATTCTGATAGAGAGTTTTTTCTTGAGGTTTTGACTTCGATCTCGAAGATGGTCTTACACCCCTGAATCTGGGCCGCACAGCCAGCTGCAGGGCGCGGGCCCTGTTGTTAGGCGTATCCCTGCTTTTACAAAAGAATTGTTTAATTTATTATTACTTTTTAAATATCTTCTCTCTCCCTCTCTCTTTATTTTTCTTTCTTTATAGAATGCAGGATCAGGCAGGAAAGGGATTGAGAGGATGGCATAATTCCTAGATCTGGCTTTGGAAATAATTTGTATACATTTGGATTTGCTACAGATTTTCTAAAAAATTAATTCTATTCCAGTCCCTGAAGCTATTTGTGGTTTGAGGGAAATGAGTCATTACGTTTCATCATCGTTATTTACGGAACTTTTCGCTTCCAAGCGACATTCCGCATGCATCAACGTTGCTTGAAACCGCATGTATGGGACATAACTATATAACCTGTAATAGGTTAAACGATTTCGTTTATCAACCAGACAACACAAAATATTTCATGATGATAACTTATTCTTTTGTGGTGTATAAATGGCAACCGGATTTACTTTTCGAAACGCGTGAATGCTTCTTTTAAAAAGAATAAATAATACAATTTCGAGTTTTGAAATGCTTTTTAAAGAAATGGGCATATTCATTTTCATAGCTGACATCCGATTCTTTGTTCTTCTTCCTGCCTTAAGAGGGACCACATGACCAAGCATGCGCAGAAGGGAATTATGATGGGAAACAAAAAATAATAGCTTTCAATTTTTTTTTCCTTTTCCTGGTGACTTAGGGCATGGTATTTATTAAATAATGTTTTGAAGATTCGCTCTGAAAATTGGATGGTCATGCTTACTCCTCGTGTTTGATTAAGGGTGAGTTTCTCTTGGTGCATTTTTTGAAAAACAAATTGAAATTTGTACTTTAATCCATTAAACGGCGAAGCAGATAGAAAATTTAGAATGTATATATATATATATATATTCTAACTGTAACTGTAACAATTTAGGATATATAACATTTTCCCGTAACCAGAGCTTTAGCGTCTTATGAGGGTCATGGGTATAAAATCTCTCTCCATTTTGGAAACAATTATTTTTCCTACACAGATGCTCATCAGAACTACATAAAAAGTAATTAATTCTTTGTGTTGTTGCACTGGAATGGAAAAATTTTAAGCGACCATTCAACCATTTATTTGTTTTTTGTTTGTTTTAAATAAGACAGTTATAAAAACAAAACTTCACTTTTTAAAAGAATGAAAAAATAAGAAAATATTACTCATCTGAAAATCTATAACGTACTCCATACTGTAAATGTTTGTATTATATACAGATGTTCGTGCAACGGGACCTTTAGCGCCTACTGGATTAAAAAAAATAATAACTATTCATTCTGCAATATTTTAAATTTTATTATTATGTAATAAAATTTATTATTTATTTTACTAAGAGAAAATGTTGAAAAAATGCTCACTTACATATTAGTTTTTTAAATATTAATATAGTAAAGCATTTAAAAGAATTTCAGCAAACTTAATTTATAGAAAAAGCTAAATTACGAATTTTTGGCAACAGTAGGAAAGGAAACGAATAAAATATTTATTTAGCATTATTTTGAATTACACAATGAACTAGATATTAGAGTTTAAACTTTGATGTGTAATTTGAAGAATAAGTTTTTTCCTCTACAACTAAATTACATTAAAAACGATGGAATTTAATTTATGAAATTTTAATAACTTTCAGAATTAAAAAAAAGAAAAACTTTTTTTTTCCAACATGATGCTGAATTTAAGTCACGTTAACTCGATGAATCTATTATCTGTATAATTTGAAAAATAATCCGAATTTCTAAAATTTGTATGTTTGTTTGGGAATTAAGAGATATGTCTAATTTCCTTAATCTTGAGAAACAAACCGATGCTCGAATTTAAAATTTAATCTGATATAATTTAAAGTGTTAACGTGTACCTTTAATTAAATGTTTGTCTTTAATCCAAACTGTTAATTCTAGAGTAGTTTGAGACGACAACATTTTGTGGTATAGTATTGAAATTTAAGAAGCGCTGTTCGGAATACGTTCTCGGATGTTCATGAATCATTAAGTTATTTTAGTGTTCACCGACAGCTTTTATTATTCATGATAATAATTGAAAGTAAACATCTGTATGCTTATTCAATACATTGTTAATAGAAGTAGTACAATACTTCTTCAAAAAGTGGTGCCAAATTAGCTGCAATCTTCCTAAGGATAAACGTCGCAGTATCATTTGGTGTTTAAAATCATCAAGGAAGCCAAATCATGGTAAAATCTTTCCCCATAGAAATGTTACAGCTAATTTAGCATCATTTTGTTCTAAAATGTAGAACTACTTTCATATTCTTATCATAATTTTTTTAAGGATTTCACTTAATAATTCGCAATCATCCACACGACATGAAATTCCGTAATTCAGTTTAATTGTGAAATAAACTTATTTTAAAATATCGTAGATAAATGAGATTGTCAGATTTATTTCCATTTCGTAAAAATTATTATTTTTTATGGGACGACATTTTTCATATCACTTCTAGGACAACCAAGATGGGTAATGTCCAGGTTTAGTTTCTTGGGTAACGACATTATTTTTTAATTTAGAAGTTTTTAAAAATTACATGGAAACTCAATTTAAGTTTTCATATAACCTCTGTATTGTTTTGTAAACCCACAAAATTTCACTACGTTCCGTTAAAATTGGTAATAAGCCTTGGGACAATTATACCCCCCCCCCCCAAAAAAAAAAAAAAAAAAAAAAAAAGACAAACGAAAATAATTGGAAATTTTTAAAGAAACGCTTATGTCTTAATGTACATTTCATTTAATGAAAATTCCATGAAAATTAGATACTAATGGACCCATTCTAGATTAGACTAAATATCTTAGCTGTAGTTCAGTGAACGGAATTTTGCGTTTCAGCTTAAAGGAAATCAGTACTGGGTAAATTTGAGTTTACTAAACTGAAGGACAATATTTATCGAAGAAAATAAATATTTATTGAAGACAAAAAATGAACGTAAATAGCTTTCAGAACAACAATTATACTTATTTAAACAGTAAAATTGCTACATACGTAGTTTATTATAGCGTCGGTGAATAAATTGCGTGTTTTTTTATAATTAAAAGTATTCCATTGAGATTTTCTGTTTTAACTTTTAAAAAATCTATATTTTGACGTACACTATTACGGTTGAAAAGCTGTTAGCTTAATGTGAATATATAAAAATCTTTATTTTGTTATAAAATTTAGTGGGAAGCTTCCGGCAGGTTAAGTTGCATCATTTACATAGGGTGGGGGTGGGCATAGGAGGGGTAACGCGCCCCCAACTTTGTTTCACAATTTTTTGATTCTCAACATTTGTTTAAAATATTTAAAGGAAACTTTCCTTTTCAACTCTTGAATTCAATATGAGCCCCCCCCCCCTCCACCCGAAAAAAACCAACAACTTTCGATTACGCTATTCAATCCATATTCAATCCAATCCACTTGATATTTAATATAATGAAGTATGTTTACACGCTAACAGCATCGATGCTAGAAAAATGGTATTTCAGCATTGATTATTTTAACGTAAACGTTATACTTATTTTGCAATTTCACGTTATGCACGTGGTATGAGGAGATTATGGACTGCCTGTATTTTTATGGATTTATCCTTGGATTTTATATTTAGATTTTACACATTTTTATTTCGAGATTTGATTTTAATTCGACAGATATTTTGATTATGGATTAAAAAAAAAATAAAGATTTCGATTTAGCTGTTTTTTTTTCCTGTATATATACACGGGGTGTGTCACAATTCCCTCCCGGGTTTGATAGGCTTATAAAAAATATATATTACCAATACAGAAGCAAAGTTGACTTTATTGGAGAAAGAAATGCTACAAGTTTTATTTCACAAAAGTCCAATATGTGAACCTTTCGTGACAGCGACGGATTAATGCAATTTTATTGTGAATGGGGTTGGGGGGAGGGCAGTTAGTTAGAAGATTGACATATACATCCATTTTATGGAAGTAAAATAGGATCTTTTACATTATTTTCTTTTTTCTCAATTAGGGCTGTAGTCCCTCCGCCACCCCCAATAATCCGTCCTTGTTTCTTGATGCAGCAGATATCAAGTCTAAAATCAAATTCTTCCCACACTCACACACTCGTTTTAACATGGTAACAAATGCAGTTGTGATCCTGTGGCGTAAATTTCGTCTTTGGCACGAACACACGATCTTTTATGTTACCCCACAAAAAAAATCGCCTGCAATTAGGCCAAGAGAGCGAGGTGGCCACGGAAGAAGGCGATTGCCGTCGGCAGAACCCCGTCCAATCCAACGACGAGGAAGCTGGTTATTTGTGAAACAAAACTCGCAATGTTTCTTTCTTGGAGAACAAACTAACTGCCCACCCCCGACAAAATTGCGTTAATCCGTCGCTGTCACGAAAGGTTCACATATCGGACCTTTGTGAAATAAAACTTGTAACATTTCTTTCTCCAATAAAGTTAACTTTATTGCTGTATTGGTAATATATATATATATATATATATATTATAAGCCTTAAAAACCCGAGAGGGAATTATGACACGCCCTGCATTTTAATTTTCGGGAGGCTTTTATGATGTTATGATATAAGGATCGTTGCTGAAATGATGGTGCCATTTCAATCCTATTATTTTCCCCTTTTGCTTTTTAAAGCTTGTTTTTCAGTCTAATTTTTGCTGGAAATGATGGTTGTACTTTAAGCGTTTTAAGCCTCTCTGATGGTCTAAATGCCGATACATTCTATATAAATGAGATCCTATATGGCTTTCATGTCACTGACTTATGAGTACAAATTTAAAATTCTTCCTTTTTATAAATAACTACTAGAGCCAACAATGTCACATGATATTTTCGTTGAATTTATTGTTCATACTTCATAGCTGTTAACATCTACGGAAAGGCTGTACTTCGAAAGAAAAAAACAACAACCTGTTTTTGGTCTTGGTACACCAATTGAAATAAACTAATAGCACCAGGGTCTCAAAAAAATTCGAGATGGTTCTTCCTAAGCTGCATTACGCACGCATTATAATAAGCGAAAAAAACTATGCCTTTTGTGAAACTTTCAGAAAAAAATCTTAAACATCGAACTGCATGGAAAAATTTTTCTAAAGAGTGACATGTTTTGCAAAATTTTCGACTTTTAAGAATTTTTTCTAAAAGGTTTGTAACTGATACAGATTTATCGTTTATCTAAGTAAATGCGATTGCAGCTTGTAAAGAGACAGTCTCAAAATTTTCAAGTGCCTGGCATCTATATATTATTTTGAAACATGTTTTTCTTTCGGCAACTAAATTGAGAGAACGGCTGGGTTTAAAAACTCGGTTGAGGTGTCTGAAGAAAGGTCCCGGCCCGTAGATGTGTCATCAAAAGAGCAAATCAGAAAAAGTCGAACGGTTTAGGCGTGGCGGAACGGCAAAGGTGCAAATTTTCGCCATAGAAATAACACTGTGGTTTATTAACCCCATTGTTGGCAGACGATTGATATGCGTAAGCTCCGTAAGGTTTGATTTATTTGGAAAAATTTTGTTAGAAATAGCATCCGTTTGTAAATGTTTTGTGGCAAATGTGGCAACAGTGTGCAGTGATAATAAATGTGTTGTTCTAAATTCTGATTAGAATAAGAGCAAGTATGATTTAAAAAAAAAGAAATGAAAACCGACTTCGAATTACTTCACCATAAAGGAAAAATTAATCGCATTCTAAATTAAAAGGCTTTGGCCAAATTCTCACGAAGTATAGCACATATTGCCAGATTAAGTTTAGTCTTGGAGACTTATTTTTTGACGACAAACTTGGCGATAACTCACCAAAACTGGCAATTTTTCGCCATAGAAATAACATTGTGGTTTATTAAAACTCATTGTTGACAGCTAAAAACGCCTTCTTTATTTTGACGCTTTATCGCTTATCTGTTAATCTGGAACGTGTTTTTACTGTATCCACTAATTTAGAGAACGGCTAGGTGTAAGAGAATTTTTAAAGTGTCTAAAAAAGGCCTTAGCCTGTAGATGTGTGTTCAAAAGAGAAAAATAGAAAAAGTCGAACAGATCAAACATGGCGGAACGGCAAATGTGCAATTTTTCGCTATAGAAATAACATTGTGGTTTATTAAATACATTTTGCTGTCATAAAAAGCCTTCTTTATTTTAGCGCTTTATCGCTTATTAGCACTAGGGTGCTATTTCGTTCACGCCCAGACTTTGTCTACTCAATTCTGTCGATATGATTTGTAGGCAGGTTTTGTTGAGATGAACTGTCACGGTGAAAATCTTTTTAAATGTGTTTGCCACATAATGCGGAAGGGGGGGGGGGAGAATAAGTCTGACAAGGTTTGCGGTTTTTGATGATTGATCGCCACGTTTGCGGCAAAAAAAACTTAAAAACCGAACCATGCCTGGCGATGGTTGTAAAATAGCTTTAGTAGGCAAATTTAATATAGATATTAATTCCAAAGATGTGTTTTATGCAACGAGAAAGACAAATATAGCACACTCATGGATTATGATGCTCATTCCGAACAGTATTTAAAATGGTGAAGTATCGTTGGAAAATGCTTGGCGAAGATTGTAAAACAGTTTTAGTAGCTATACATTTCGATTCCAAAGAAGTGTTTTGTGGAACAAGGAAGAAAACTACGGCACGGCCATGAATAATGATACACTTTTCAATTTAATGAAACAAGGAAGAAAAATAGGGACGGCGCATGGATTATGATACGCTTTTAATATACAGCACTTTAGTGAGTATTTAAAATATGAAAGTGTTTCAGATTTTTTTCAAACTTTTCTCCATACAAATATATTGTGGTTTGTTAACGACATTGACGGTAGTTATAAACTCCTTCTTTAGTTAGCGATTTATCTTTTATTTCTTTAATTTTTCAGTTTTCTGTCTGATACTGGATCTTTGCCATCGAGGGTAGCTTGAGAAAAGGCAAATAAAGCAGGGAGCGTGCGATCGCCATTTGGCGGATTAGATTTTTTTGTCTGTTGCAGAATTCCGAAATTTTTCACTATTTTCGCTTCATACTTTTGGCGTTTACCTTTCTGCGCCTGTATTTTCTCATGGAATGTTGTATGTCACTCTTTCAATGGTTAGATCAAAGAATGCTTTGGCAGTCAAGATCATTTAAGACAATTCCCCGGGACGTTTCGTGGTCGATGACTTTAACCAAAATATCGTCTTCAACGAAATGCTCAATTAGAATTTGTAACTGTATTTGCTCATTCGTCATTTAATATCTACTCTTCTTTTTTTATTACTTAATAAAGATTGTTAAAAACAAATTTTAAAGATTTCAATCATTTCATCGTCATTGTACAGTTGCTAAGAACTCGCGTGAACCCTTTGTTTACTTTCTGTCACAAGTCATGTTCCGTCCGCGTCGCTCTTTGATTTTTCCTGTTAGTTTTTTTCAAGGTCTTGGTGACATTCTTGATCGTTCCCATTTATTTTTGAATATTGCAGTCAATAAAGTGACCGTCGAATTCGACGAGTTCCAGCTAGTAATTAGTTTATTTGTACTTATATATCAAAATCGCATGATTTTTTCGAACTACACCGTTAACCACTTTTCGTAAACAGTACTTTATGGCTTAGAAAATAGGAATCTTTGTGAGTTGAACGTGTGCATTGCCTATTATTCCGAAACAATATTAAAAAAAAATTACTGTTCACATAAAGTGGTCAGTGATACTGCGTGCATGTTCGCAGCTATGATACTTGCAATTTTATTTATTTACCCATGTTACAAAATGACAGAACGACAAGCAGACAAGCTTTTTTTTTGACGGCCGTACTGTGTTCCCATGTGCTGAAACGGATAGAAATCGCGAAGTTTTTTAATTTCAAGTAATGTAGAGACATAAAAATAAAATTCTAATTTTATACAGATAACTGATCTTTTTAATTTGAATACCAACAGTATTATGTTACCACAACATATAGATTAAAATTAATTAAAAATTTTTATTAAAATTTATAGATTTTAATAGCTACATTCTACATAATAACCTAAATAAAATTAGACTTATCTCTGTACATTCCTTGGATTTAAACAATTTTGCGACTTCCATCCATTCCAATCACCTGGGAAAGCAGTGCGAAAGTAAAGAAAAGTTTGTCTGTCGTTCTGTCCGTGACGATTTTTTTTTCTCGAATCATGTAAAAATGACTGAAGCGAATGAAATGAAATGAGGTGGTCACTCAACTTAAACTATAGGCGTCGAACTTAACATTTTGACATTTTGCGAAAATTGGCCGAAACTGTGTAAATATTTGTTCGCGCATCACGTAATAACAACTAAAATGAAATATGATGATATAATAGACTCAAATTATAGGCTTCGAATTTAAACAAAAAAAGGATTAGGTTTTGTGAAAATCTTTTCAAAATGTGTAATTTTTTTTTTTTTTTTTTTTTGCATATGACACAATAACGACTAAAACGAATGAAATGTAATTTGATGACATAATAGATGACAACAATCAGCTTCAACTGTTGGCATCATTAAAAAAAAAATTTTGATAAAATTCTGAGATTTTGCAAAAATTTATTCAAAATTCTCAAATATTTGTTCCTGTATCACGTAAAAACAAGTGTTACGTCAATGGCATGATAGGTGGTCATACTAAATTAAACTATACCCGTCGAATGTTTTGAAGATTTGGATTAGATTTTGGGATTTTGCAAAAATTTATTCAAAATGTATAAATGTTTGTTTGTCCGTCACGTATAAATACACTGAAGCGAAGGAAATAAAATATAGCATCATGTTAAGTGGCCACACAAACTATAACCGTCAAAGAACTTCAAAATGTTCTATAGAGTTTGAGATTTGAAAATTGAGTAAACGTTTTTTCCATTCCTAATAAATGACAATAGAAACGAATCAAACTTGAAATCATGTTAGGTAGTAAATTAATTTAAACAATAGATGGCAATTGTTTTAGATATTTCATAGATTTTGAGATTTTGTGAAAATCTTGCAAATGTTTTTCTCGCATCCTTCAAAACTGGCGAGAATAGAATGAAATTTAGTGACATGCGATCAGCAATGCAGGAAACAAGAAATGCTGGATTATTATTATTATTATTATTTTTTAAATTGAATGAATTTTAAAACTTTCCAAAAATTGCAATTTCCCCTTTACTTACTTTCTTTATTTTTTAGTAGGATTATTTTAAAGCATCTTAGACATAAAATATTAGCTGGCTATTCAATTCAAACGAATTTTGTCGATTTTTATGTCTATTTGTTTTTTCGGATTTAGGGAAAATTGTGAAAAGTTTTCTGGAGGTATAATATTAAATTATCAACAATGAATCAAACAAAATTTATTTAAAGACGACGAATGACCTCTACTTTAAAGCTCATTCTTAAAAAAATAATAAAAAAACAAAACACCTTAATTTTGAAAATAAATGTTTTCTCTATTGAAAATTTCACTAAGTACTTAGTAACTCTCTAACTGCAATCTTCCAACAATACACAGTCAGAAGTTCAAACTCTGCTTTCTATATTTTTGCGAAGATGCTACTACCAGTTTTTGTAATCCTACAATGCTGACGAAAATTTAAGCTTTATGGAAATCTGCATTACATACTACCTTCAACGACAAGTGTTTCAGCTAGTAAGTTATATTTACAAACACATGGTATCCCAGAATTAGAATCAGCTTCTAGCTACCTTGCTGATTTATACAGTTACTATTATGAAAAGGATTATTTCAGCAATAATATTATTGTAAAACGATATATTGTTGATATACTATTTATTAATACCAATATTTCCTACAAGGGCGGATTAAAGGGGGGGGGGCGGTCGCCACATCCGCCCCCCCCGAGGCAAAAGAAATTAATGTTAAAGATCCTATTTTACTTCCATAAAATGGACGTATATGTCAATCGTCTAACTAACCGCCCCCACCGACAAACTTGCATTAATCCGCCACTGATTACGTATCAAGATAATCCGCCAATTACTTTAGAACTACTTAGAAATGAAAGCAGTATAATTCAGTTCACTTTTTAGATTTAACTGCATTTATATTACCTAATAACAGCTTAAGTATGAATCTATATGATAAAAGAAATGATTTTAATTTTAAGGTAAACAGTTTCACCCACTTTTCTTCCTGATTACATCAGTCTATTTTTCGAAATATTATTATCCATCATTTTAGTAGGATTAAATATCTGTGTTCTGTACAGTTTAAAGCCACCAATCATAATCCCCCCCCCCGCCCCCAGTCTGCCACTACATCTATCTAATAGTCTAAAATCTATACCGTCTATCTAATGTGTCTTTTTTTTTCACTGTTTTAAAAAAATAAACGGATGTTGGGAGGGGTTGGTTATTTTATTTGTGTTTGCAGGCCGGGACGGGACGGGAGGGGGAATTTTTTCTCACAGTAATATAATTATAACTTTTTTTTTTAATTAGAAAAAGACTATGTGGTCTTTATTATTGCAGTAATTATCATGATAGATATTTCAGTTTGTGATATTAAATTGTTAATTTATACAATCTAATTATTCTCTTTTATTATTACTTTTAATATACATAGTTTGCATAGTATGGTTTAACTTTAAGAATATTTTTGAATATTACAACATATATATTATTATCTTTGGCAATTACTAGATTTTGGATTATTAATTTTTAGAATCGATATTTTATGTTTTCTTCGCTTTGGAAACACTATAAGTATTATTCATATAGATTTGGCATCATTTGGAGCGCCACATTTCAAGTTGCTTCTCTTGCTTTGTCATGTTTTCTATAGTAAGGTGGGCCCCAAGGGAATTTTTGATCCTTTTTCTAAGCTACTTACCGAAATCCTGCTATTTTTGTCTTTATACTTACACTGTGTATGACCTTGATAAGAGTTGCCGCTATTGTAAATATTTCCAACTTCCATTAAAAAAAAAAAATAAATAAATTTGTTTCTTGTGCTTCTTTTTTCACTCATGCCACCGGCCCGCTGTTGCTGTTTCATGAAGGCATGATGGTGTGTTTTAGTCATTAGATTATTTACTTTTGATAAATAGACAGGGTATCCAATGGATACTGATCTAAGCTCTCTCCCTCTCTCTTTTTTTTAAAATATTGATAATAAACATATACAATAAACACATCTTTTTAAAAAAGTTATTTAAAAAGAGGTGTAGAAATTTATAATATTAATCAAAATTTTCCGAAAATTAAATCTGAAAAATACAAAACTTGAATTTTTATACGGTCTCTGTACAAAAAACTTCCTGCTAGTCAAATGTGCCCCATACATTAATTAGACAATGTACGTACAGCTGCGAAAAAAAGGCCCACTTCGTCTTTATCTCGCCGTCGTTCGTCGTACAGCAAAGTTGCATACACCATTCGTTTGCAAATAACGTATACTTTAATTTTCTAGCAATTTAATTTGCATAAGGGGCCGTCTTCATATTTAATTCTGCGCCAACTTTGTTTTTTTCAATGGCAACATACTACTTTATTAAACGAAAGAAAAACTTCAAATTACCCTAAATATACATTTTCACAATTTTTTTACGGTAATTTCCGGAGATATTGCGCTTTATTTTTTGGGCGATTTTAAAGGACTTTCTGCAAATTGAGAAACGCTATTTGTAGGTTCCGAACTTTTCGCCTTTCATTAATTTCGTTAGCGCGAGTTAAAAGAAATAAATATTGTTTTCATGGAAAATACTGTTTCTAGTCTTAAAGTTTTTTGTACTAAGAATATCAGGTGTAGAATTTAGAATATTTAGTCAGTGGTTCAAATGACCCGTGAGTCCATAACTTCCTTGGCCCGTACACATGATTTAAAGGAACAATGCAAAACGACTGCTCACGATTTTGAAAATCTTTCTAATTTTGAAATTGTTATTGCGTATTTCTCTTGGGGGTTGTCTTAGACAGGTGAAATGTTGCCAGGAGTGAGAGGCTGTTCTCTGCTCTTCTGATTACAGTCATGAATGTTACTCAGGTACGCTAGAACTTGAAGAATGGTTTCACGATTGAAAATTTATTTGTTTGAATTTCATGAAAAAAACGAAATTACTTTTTTGTCGACCCAATATTATCACTGTGTTTGTTATTTCACATTCTTCATTTAATATTATGGTCTGCAATGTGCAATATTCTTTTGGCGGTAATTTAATTTATAGTCAGATGAAAATTTAGACAGAAAAACGTGATTTTGAATGTTTGATAAAGTATGGGGAAGTCCAAAGACCTGATGTTTCCAATATTAAAAAAGGTCAAATTCATGCCTGGAATGTCGAGGATGTTAGTTTTTCAGAAATAGGACGTTGTATTGGAAGACATACATGTACTGCATCTAATTCTATACATGGAAAACATTTTATTTGTTGGGACATGGTAGCAGACACAACAATAGACGCTTTATAGAATCCCCATTGAAATATAAAAACCTCAATTTATTTGCTTCAAAATTTGATATTTTTTAATACCGCTATCTTTTACTGTTTTTGCACAAAAGAAATCTAATTTACGTTTATTTTAAGCAATTTTCAAAAAATTGTCACTTAATAAATTTATATATGGTCCCTTAACTCAGGAAAATAACACATTTTATTTAATATAAATTAAACTACTGAACGTAAAAGTTTGAAACTTTGCGCAGCCATGTAAAATAACATTTTGCATCTATTTCCATCAAAATTTGGCTAGGTAGCTATTCATATTTTTTTTTAATATTAATTTAATAATTCATAATTCATATTAATATTTTATTAAAAATTATAATAATAGTAAATTATGCTTGGATCGTTTAGTTCTAATAGCACGAATAAAAGTCAGCTTCTTACTATCATTATTATATAAGATATCAATTAAAGTATGAAAAAATATTTTAACGTAGGGGAGGGGGGTTGGGTGCTCATAACTCACTCATTTTCAGTTCAAATTTATTGAAAATTTGTATTCCGGGTTAAAATAAGCTAAATTTTTGAAATATGAAGTGAAATCTAGGGTTGCTATTGAAAAAAAAAAGAAAAGTTGATGCAAATTTTAATATGGAGATGGCCCCTTATGCAATTTTTATGTATAGCAAATTAAAGTGTACGTCAATCGCAAACGATTGGTATATGTAACTTTGCTGTATGATGAACGACGATTGAATAAAGTACAAGTGGCCTTTTTTTCCCGCACCTGTACGTACGTAATTTCGGCCTTTCTTCATAAAAAGGCTCTGAGATATGAAAGTAAATTGATGCTGACATGCCACTTTTCAATGGTTCTCATAGGGGAAAAAAATCACACCAGAAGATCACGTTTCAGGGACTGTGATAATTTTCCATCATTGGTAATGTATAGTCCCTTACCAAATATTTTAAAATATATCTCTGAACCTTTTCATGATAAAAGCATCATTGATAAAAGCATCATCTTTAATTCATATCTCATAAAAGCAAAGAAATTTTGTACATCAGATCATTAATGAATGGGATACATTTTAGTAACTGGGAATTTTTTCGTACGATGGTAGTGTAAAAATTTTAATTTTTTTTTTAAAGATTTAATGTTCTGAAAATTTTAATCGATACCATAAAATTCTGTACCTTTTTTTACTTTAACTTCCTAATTTATTGTGTGTCTCTATGATCAAAAGTTAAGGAATAAAAGTCTAGGTCAGTGTTTTTTGGGTACCCTGTATATATATGTATCCATTGAAGAACGTTAGTTTGACGTACTCAAAAAACGTCAAATAAAATTAAATAAAAAAACGTGATAATTTTTACGTTAACTTCCTGCGAAAAAATACAATTTGTCATGTGAATTTCATGATTGACTGCCCAGTTTTATTTATTTGGAGGTATAAGGTATGACAATCATATTAATTTTGGTCGTCTAAAATTGAAATACTAATTGAATTTTGCTAATACATTTCAATACTAATTACAATAATTACATTACAATAAGATTTACATACAACATTTAAATGTTACTGTTGTATAAAAATCTAATTAATTTTTGTATACTTATAAATATATTATAAATAATCATAAGCTTGATATATATATATATATATATATATATATATATATATATATATATATATATATATATATATATATACGGGATGGGACTATTCGGCGCGGCCGTTTCAGCGCGACCCTTTCGGCGCGAAACTCATTTTGACACGGCCTTCTCCGTGAAAATCTATGTTTCTCATGCATGAACAAAAAAATTGTGATGAATAGAAATTTGTATAATTTAAAGTGCTTCAACTTCTCTCGCAAAGGGGCCAGCGTTAGCGTATTTTCGAGGGGCTCCCTGAAGCGGTGGCCGGACCCACTGATGTTTATTTTTGGTCTCGCAAAGGGTCCAGCGTTAGCATATTTTCGAGGGGGCCCTCTCAAGCTATGGCCGGACCCACTAATGTTTTTTTTTTTTTTTTTTTTTTGTCTCGCAAAGCGGCCAGCGTTAGCATACTTTCGAGGGGGCCTTCTGAAGCGATAAAGAAGTTTGATTTGTTTTCTTTTGAAGCTTAAAGTGAATTAAAATCGAATTCACAGCAGTTATGATTAGGGTTTTATCGGCTTTTCAAAATTCTTTACTTAGTTGTTAATCAGAAAAGATCTCCTCCCTACAAATAGTCCACTAAAGAATCTGATAATTAATATTTTTATTACTATACATTTATATAATGCAAACTTTCCATTTTAACGTCCGAAACTACTGCCATATTAAAAGTTATAGCTGATCAGTACGGTCATTCAGTTCGCCGCCCCGTTCTTAACAAAATTCAACGTTCTGACACTTATTGCGTTCGTTTTGAGCTTCCCGCTCAAAACAAATGTCTTTTAAAAAAATTTTCCACTGACATCAGGATTCAATACTGTTTATAAATATTGTTTTGCTTTGAGCTGCAGTCCGCTATCTTGATTGAAACATCTAATTTTAGAAGAACGGAGACCAGTTGGCAATTCAGGGAAATGTTTCGTTAAACCTATGCATTCTATAGCAAATCATTTTAGCGATTTTTGCACAGAACACGAGGAAACACTGTCACACTGGTCTTATATTTTGAATCAAAAATGGTATTTCCTTATAAAACTAATTTCTTTTTAGACAATCGAAAACGCCAGCCAACTGTGAATCCGTTATTTGATGATCATCTTTGAGCTATAGAAACAAGAGAGTTTTTGTTTTTAATGTGAGTAATGTATTTTCATATGACGGATGCATTAAGTATTCATGAGAAGGATCTTTCTCATTAAAATAAAACGTACATTTGATCTATAAGTTATTCACTTTTTTAGAATTGAGTTATTAGGCGATTGAGAGAGCCTCATTTTAACACTGGATATGGAATCTACATGGAATTGAGAATCCATTACGTGGAAAAGAGCCCTTTCATACGACTCTAATCTTAGAATGATGTCGAACCAAGAACAGCATGTTACTCGAGCATTTTAGATATTATGTTAAACTAGCTGAAGTACCCGTTCTTCGCACGAGAATGAATGGACTTTTTGATATTAATATTTGTTGTGATTACTATTTATTGTAATAAAGAGATATAGCAAAATGGATATCGCGTTATATTGTGTTCAATATAATCATGCATACTGAATTTCAAGGCAATCGTTTTTACGGTGCAGAAGGCGATGCGGCGTAGCACAATCTAGTGGCGAGTGTTAGCAAAACGGATACGGCAAAAATATTCTTCGCATTCAGATATCGATGTATACGAATTTTCATGACGATCGGCTGAATAGTCTTGAAGTTCATGTGTTGACGCGACATCTAGTGTCAAGTTATAGGAAAATGGATAGTGCCAAACTCTTCCCCGTGTTCAAATATCTATGTATACCTATTTTCATAGCGATCATTCGCACTCAAGAAGTGATACACTGCAGGGCCATCTAGTGGTTAATTAAAGTAATGATTTGCTACAGCGCCGTCATGTGGCGAGTTATAGCAAAATGGATAACGCCAAAATATTCTCATTGTTCAAATAGCTATGTATACTGATTTTCATAGCCACCGTTTGAATGGTCAAAAATTTGGCCTGCTGCAGCGTCATCTAGTGGTGAGTTAAAATAATAATGCATTGCAGTGTCATCTAGTGGCGAGTAACATCAAAAGTAACGCAGTTAGAATAAATTCTTCGTGCTCAAATGTGTAAGTATAAAAAATTTTATGCCGATCGGTCGAACGGTATAGAAGTTGATGCTTTGCAGCGCCATTTAGCGGCAAGTTACAGCAAAATGGATAGTGAAAAATATTCTCCGTGTTCTAATATTCGCGTGTACCAAATTTCATCGAAATTGGTTGGACGATATTCGCATAGCAAACGGCTAAACGGAATAGAATTCGACGTTCTGCTGCGCCACCTAGTGAAAAGTTAGAGGAAAACGGATAGCATAAAAACCTTCTCCATGATAAAAGACTTAGGTGAACCAAATTTCATGGTGATCGGTGAAACGGTGCTGGAGTTTTTCAACCTCCTACACACATACCAACATTCATTTTTATCTATAACCAGTCTTATTATACGTATATACCAGTCTCAAGTAAAATCCAGTTTCAAATCTAAGCCTCGCCAAAGTGCCAGCATTCGCCATTTTGCAAGAGTTTTTTCAGGGAATCATTCGAAGCATTGCCTTAGCAGCAATCAAAATGGGAAATGGTTCGACCGCCAGGCATTTATTTCAAAAGTGGAATCCCTTAATACAGCCGCATTTTTTAAATTATCAACTATAACATGTTTTATTCATCGTTACCTCGATGTACTAAATGCGAAGATTTCAATTTTCTGAAATTTGGCGGATTTCCCCCAAGTTAAATCAATGTTCTCAATTGGCGAGAATTCCGAAGCTACATCGCTTGAAATGCCCTAATAACTGCATTATTTCTGCACGGATAGTTAAAATTTAATGCTGTATTCTAAGAAAACCTATACACTTGTTTTCAAAAATGCTATTCCCTTAAGCTCTCAGTAAATTGCGCCAAAAAGCCTAAAACTGTGCAAACCGCTAGAACTCACTCTCTAAAAATCGGCCTAGCAGCCATTTTTTTTTTCGCCAAACTAAAAAAAATTACATATTAGTCTCGGATATCTTCGATCCTCATTGTTTTGCGTATAAAACATTTCATTCCTGCTCTCATTTCTTATGCGCACACGATATTATAATTAAAAAAATAACCTAAAAAAATCATTATTATTCTTTTATTTTTACTTTAAGAATTTAAAACATTTTATTCGGCAAAATCACCACACATGGCAACCAAGATGCTTATTTCACACACTTTTTTCACTACAGGGGTTAATATTACGTAAAGCTTTCTGCGTGGAGAACATAAAAAATCTCTTAAATTCCGGGAACGGAAATAAAGTGGAGTTTCAAAGTTTTAAAGTGGACTATCATTTATTCTATATTATTTTACATATCTGTGTAAAATTTCAGGCTGACAGGTCCATTTTTGTGGAATTGTATACTACCCAAATCAACAAATTGACAAACAGAATTTCATTTTTATTTATAAGATAACCTACGCTTGTTTTTAAAAATAACCTCTCATTAAATTGCGCCAAGCGCTAGAATCATAGAAAATCTGACACACTTTCAGATTTTTAAATACGCACTAAAGTGCTATATATAAAAAGAGTTATAATCCATGGGTCTTCCCTATTTTCGTTCCTTCTTTCATTAAGTTGGAAAGTGTATCATTATTCATGAGTGTGATTAAACAAAATTAAAATTGATATTTCTAACATCCTTTTTTCTGGATGTAATACATTAGATGCAGAAAAGCTGCTCAGAAAAATGCACAATTCCAACTGAATGAAAATTTCAAAAACTTATACGCAGGTGTATTCATAACCCAAATAGCAGACGATTAAATTACGATAAATAGCGCCAAGCGTTAGAATCCTCCTCAAAATCGCGAGAATGCTGAAGATAGATCGCTTGAAATCCCTTAATAACTGCATTATTTTCGCACGGATCATTAAAATTTAACACTGTATTCTAATAAAACCTTTGCACTTGTTTTCAAAAATCCGTTTCCTTAAGCTCTCAGTAAATTGCGCCTAGCCGGAAACTGTGCAAACCGATAGAACTCACTTTCTCGGCATTTGAGCCATTTTATTTTTTCGCCAAACTAAAAAATTTTAACATATTAGCCTCGGAAATCTTCAATTCTTATTGTTTTGCGTATAAAACATTTCATTCCTGCTCCGATTTCCCATGCACACGATATTATAATTAAAAAAAATATAACCTTACGAATATAAACTAACAAAAAAAAATCATTATTATTCTTTTATTTTTACTTTGAGAATTTAAAACATCTTAATCGGCAAAATCGCCACACATGGCAACCAGGATCCTTATTTCACACTTTTTTCACTACAGGGGTTACAATTACGGAAAGCTTTTTGCGTGGAGAACATAAAAAATCTCTTAAATTCCGGGAACGGGTGGACTTTCAAAGTTTTAAAGTGGACTATGATTTATTCTATGTTATTTTACATATCTGTGCAAAATTTCAGGCTGATAGGTCCATTTTTGTGGATTTGTATACAACTCAAATCCACAAACAAACAAACAAATAAACAAACAAACAAACAAACAAACAAACAAACAAACAGAATTTCATTTTTATTTATAAGATTTGACAAGCAATGAGACATTTTTCATTGAATTAAAAAGAGTTTATAACATGGTAATTGTTTTTGATGATGCGTACCGAATAGGTTTATATCTTAACCCTTCATCTACTGACAGTATTCAGAGAAGTGCCGTGTAAATAGTTTAAAAAGAATAAATGCTTCATTAATTTATTACTATGGTTTCTTAGAAAACTACTATCAAACACTTTATCGAATCGGCTTGCATCATGTCTTGTTGTTTTATAAAACTGAAATTATTTTATATAAATGGAATTTTCCAGCTCACCCTATAATCATAGCGAACCAAGGGAAAAAAGCACGAGCATTAATAATTTTTTATCCCTTGATTTCTTAATTGAAGTATTAGATCTCCTTACTATGGAGGTGTCCAAAATACTATAGGCAGGAAATTCTAGGGGGTACGTCACATTTCTCTCAAAATACTTTATGTCCTCTCGCGCGTACAGTATACATAAAATTTGGGGTTTTAATTTATGATTATTTTTGTCACAAGAGTACATGTTTGAGTAAATTTCGAGATCACTGTCTTAGAATATGTAATTCGAAGTATTATTTCACTCCTTTTAGTTTTGGTTGTGTTGTGCTCTTTGGAAGAAAACTCATTAATTGCTGCTGATGTGAAACAACCATCCGACTTATCTATGGTTATTATTAAACTTTTTTGTGGTTTCTTTTACATTACATCAATCATTTTGCATCAGCCATTGTGTCTTACTAAAACTAGTGAAAAAGAAAAAGTTTCGGGTCAATATTTTAAAAAATTCTTAAGTACGTTGACAAAGGGTTTAAATGTAAATTATGGGAACATGGGACAAGATAACGAATTCATGATTCCTCCGACGCAGTCGTATATAGCAGTACCTATCAAGTCAAGACTCTGGTATTGGGTTATGAAGGCCACTACAAGCAATATAAGTTGAGATGGTGTGTGAATAGTGAAGATTCAAATGTATTTCGTTAATCTGTGTTTGTAAATTCTGGAAAACACAGCACAAGGAATTACGCGGATATGACGCCGCCCAGGCGGTGTAGTGGCTAGCGCGCCCTACTACCATCCTTTGGGCCCGGGTTCGACTCCCGGCTTTGGGCGTGGATGTAAAATTGTCAATTGTACTTTGATATAAATAAATATGATTGTGCACTTATGAACAACTGAGATGACAGCCATAAAAGTGCTATAGATCTCGAAAAACTGTGTCTTTCAAACAAACAAATATGCGGATACGACAAGTTATGTTTTCTTCTTAAAATATTTTCAACATAGAACTCCTAACGTTAAAAATCTCGTGTGTTATAATTTATTTATAAACCTGGATAAACTTATGATAAACTTAGATACAGATAGACAAGTTTAAATCAAAGATGGCAGTGTGGGTTAATATGACGAGGAGCTCCTCAACCAATCCTATATTATGGTATCAGTGCTCAGGTAAAAATCTTGGGCACATGCTCAGTGTTCCTAGGATGAAAATGAAATGAAAGACAAACCTTGAAAATGAGATTTCTGTACATGAAATTTATTATCTATGTCTTTTTTTTTTTCATAGTTTTGTATGAAATTCTGTAAGTTTTGTTTCATTATGGGTAATCTTTCATCGAATTCTTATTGCTATCTGTGCCTTTTTCCCTATATAGCAAGGCGAGATTGTTTCTTTGCTTTTAAAAGTAAGCTTTTATATTGTTATATATTCTTCATATTAATACACCTCACCTGATGGCTAAGAATTTTGCCATTTCGTTAAAAAGGAACGAAAAATTGGATGAACATTGCTGTTTCGTTAAAAAGGAATATTTTGCCACCTTCCAGGAAGAAATGAAATTGTTTATTTTTTTTTATTTAACTTTTTTTAATAAAACATAGAGGTTGAAAAAAATCTTTCTGTAAGTTTCAGGTTTTTAAACCGATTACTAAATACAGGAAAAATATATGCAATAAAAATATAAAACAGAACTTTGAGCAGTTCAAGATTGATTTTGTTCCTAATTCTTGCGCATTTTATTTAAGAAAGGAATCTGCATGGACCGAAAGCTCGGCCTGTACCGAGAATAAAAAAACAAGAGCTCGGACTGTTTATTATAAACGAAAAGCTCAGACCAAATAATCGAGTATATTGTTTCAGAAATAATCTCATTTTAATTTTAACTTTACATTTTCGATATGTTTCACATAATAGAATAAAGCACGGTGACTAATAAAAGAATTTTCGCCTAAAAACTTTATAAATTATTTAAACTGAAATTTATTCTGAAGGCAAAAAATTTAGATTCACGAACCCGAATTGAGGGATTCTGATGGTTGTGTTAGTTACAGCAAAGCTACACGATGGCTATCTGCCGAAATCTAGTGGGTATACCTTGGAAAGAGGCTTTTTTTAGGGATTCTATTCATGTCACATTTGACATCGCGTTATTCATGTTACATCTGCAGAAAACGTGTGATTCAGAATCGCTTTATCACAATTAATTAAAAACTTTTTAAAGTAACACACTTAAAAGAGGTACTTACCTAGGCCAACGCTTTGAGTGGTGCAAAAGGTCCACTTTCCTTCAGTTGTGAAAAATCTCTAACATCCACATTGACCGAAAGGTGAGAACCCAAATGAGCTCTAGACTTCACCACAGCTGTTTTGATAAAATTCAATAAAAATCGATCAATTTCCTTTTCAGCTGTATTTATAACATCATTTAGTGTTCGACTAAAACCGTTTTTATTTTTATTTTGCAGTATGATGTTCTTACAGATGAAGGCATGCTTCAACGGAAAAACATTAGTTATTTGTGGCTCCATATCAGAACTAAAAGGATATTTTGCTCGTTTATCAAGAACAGAGCGTCAAGCGTTTTGATTCTGCTGTGCTTTTGTTCGCTGATTACATCTTTAGTTCGCAAACGGAATCGCGATCGATTTAATGACCTCACGTACGCATGCAACAAATCAGTCGTCGATGCATGGATTGAAATTTCTGTCCAAGGTCAGGTACGCACAGCAAAAGTACTCTCGGGCACAAACCAATTTCTTTCTAAAAATAAGTCTAAAATCATCCTTTTGTGGACAAAATATTTCAGCGAGAAGTATTCGAATGATTTTTACTTTTTCCAGCGAGGTCAAGAAACGTTTAAAAAATACAACTGCAAATTTAGCGACTGTCTTGTGACAAGGAATAGATCTCTACTTCCAACTGCTGATGCTGTTCTGTTCCATGCTAAGGACATGCGATTTGAGGACATGCCGGAAAGAACAAGTAAGAAACAGATATGGATACTGTACAGTATGGAGCCGCCAAAATACATGGTTCTGAAATGGAAGATGGTCCAGTCTTTGTTCAACTGGACCATGACCTATCGTGCGGACTCAGATGTCCAAGTGAAGTACGGTGAGGTGATTCCAAGGAGCAACTCCTGTACCCCTTTCGGCAGTCGACATAAAAGTGTGTCCAAGAGAACCAGAGGAGCCCTGTGGTTGGTGAGCAACTGCCGAACAGAAAGCAGACGTGAAGCATATGTGAGAGAACTGAAAAATTTTTTTGATATTGACATTTACGGTAAATGCAGTCGCCTTAAGAAATGCGAACCAGCTCAGTCTGAAGATTGCTATAAGCTTTTGTCCAACTACAAATATTACTTGTCCTTTGAAAACTCGTTGTGTAAGGATTACATCACTGAAAAGTTTTTCAATGTTTTGAAATACGACGTCATACCCGTTGTGTTTGGAGGTGGAGACTATGCTTCAGTGGCCCCACAAAATTCCTTCATCGATGCAACCAGCTTTCCAAACCCTGAGAAACTGGCAGAACACTTGCTCAGCGTTGCAAGCAATTCTACTTTGTACGACAGCTTTTTCGAATGGAAAAAATATTACAACGTTCATTTGCATCCCTGGATGTGTGACTTGTGTGAACGTCTTCACAAGTCAGTTGTTCAAATTAACACTTTACCTCAGGATCTCTGGTCCTGGTGGGTTCCAGGAGCATTTTGCCGGAAATGGACCAAGAAAAGGAACTTTATAAGCATATTTTGAGTTTTAATGATTATTATAGCATGTAATAATCATAATGACGAGCTATGTCTTTCATTTTGTTGTCTTTAAAAAACGCTGGAGTGTAAACGATTTAATCTAAGTGCAGCATATTCTGTTACACGAATTACAGCATACTAGCATTATTATACTAACATAAAATAAATATTTTTGTTCATTTTCTGGATGTTAAAATTACTGATTTCATTTATAATCGACGTAAAAGAAATTAAAAATTCACCTCCTCCACAAATATATCCTATAAAAGTTTTTCTATTTTCTATGATGCTTTCTTTATCGAAAAAATGCAACAAGTCACTAGTGATTCACACTTTTATCACAGAAGACATTAAAAATCTTTAAAAAAATATTGCATGCTACAATAACACATACAGAAACCCGATTTTAAAAGAAATTAAAATAGTTCTGATCTTTATAGGATATGGCGAAGGTAAAATGGATTGAAAACAGCTATTTTTTTATTCATTGGCTGTTTTCTGTTACTTATGTTAAACATGCAACATTATTGTGTTGCTTTTTGTAATGCATTTATCCTCTTCACATCAAAGATTTCATGTAACTGTATTAGTATTTTAAATTCAAAAATATTAAAATTTAAGAGCTTTTTCATTAAAGGTGGTGATAAGATGAGTAGTATATAAAAAAAGCCAAATAAGTTAAGACATTTCATCAAGTTTTATTTATCTCCTATCAAGATCCAAATTATTCAAATTTAAAAATATTATGGCCAGGGCTGTTAGACAAGGTTCTGGATAAACACTTTATCATTGCTGTAGAGTAACTTGTTCTAAAATGAGTAAGCACTTCTTTTTGATAAAAAATATAAAGAGCAACATTTAGCAACATTTATACCCATTAAAAAAGTATATTAAGAACATTTGCAAACATAATATTAACTAAGCCTAATTGTATACCCCTTCCCGCCACCACACTAAAACACACGCGTAGAAATATATATGTTTTAAATTCTTCCTTTTTTTTGAGAATAAGCTGTTTTGACCTTTTCTAAGCTGAAAGTAATAACAGAAATTCTGAAATTTTCAGGAATGTATTAGTTTATTGAAAGTTTCTTGAAGACACAAGAAAAGAACATGGATTCAATAAAAGATTAAAGCTAATGTTATGTTACCAAATGCAATAAATAACTTTTTTAATGCTTATAAATCTTACCAACTAATGTTTGAAAATATAGGTTAAAAAAAGAAATACCATTTAAAAACAATTTATTTATATATTTGATCAAACAGGAATACTTACCCATTTTATCTCTCCATACCCTACGCTTCAAATTCGCATGGAATTTAATGTAACTTGCAGTTCATTAGTAAAACGGTGTTGAGAGAGTTAACGTGTAATCTCCTATTAACACAGTTTTCGTGTTACAATCGCTAATATTATTATTATTTTTTTTTAAATCTCGACCTTCATACATTTTTTTGAGATGATCGACAAACTTCTTGCTCTAAAAAATAATCAATGTATCATTAAATAATGAGGAAAAACTGTGAAAATTTATTTATAAATCGGCAACCTACATTTTTTATTTAATGAGTTCAAAATAAGATGTTATTAATAATAAAAAAATAACTATATTAGAAGTTTTAATATAAATTCGCTTGCTTATGCAAATTATAAGCATAAAATTTAGAAGTACTCCCTCCTGTTAAAGGAATGATTTTTTAAATATTAGCTCCACGATGAATGATGGTAAATGGTCAAATAACTGGCGATGGAGCTTTTTTTTTTAATAGTTGTACACGCCGCTTCTTTGTGATGAATAAATAAAACAGGCTCCCCAATATAGAGTCTGACTTCCTGCCTATTGTCACAAGAACAATTAAAAATAACGATTTTGAGAAAAAGTATTCATTTGCAATGTCGCATGTAAACACTCCTCTGAAATAATAATGACTAAATAGGCACACACACAAATATGTGCATATATATATAATTAAAAAAAAACTAAAAATAAAGGCAGCAAACCAAATACATGCTTTTAGCTGGTATGCCAGAGAAATAAAGAAGAAAAAAAAAACCTTCTCTTGACCTTATTTTCACTTATGTTCGGTCACTCCTCATTCATTGATTATGGTAAGGGGGGGGGGGTTCTTGTTTACAGGGTTTACCAAGGTGAGTAGTTGATTAGCTTTTATTTATTTTTTTTCTTTCTTCTTTTTTCACCTGCGGACACACTGTGCTCCGTTTTATTTAATTTTTCTCGCCACCTGTGAATCAATTCTAAGTTTTCCTTCTGCCATTAGAGCAAGGGTAGATCGAGAAAAGTTTCATAAGTGAAGGAGGGGGTGGGGGATTGGTAAGTCTGTTGAAGTATGTTATCAGAATGAGTGGGATTTTTAAAAAAGATGGATAAATCCTTTTATTTTTCCACTCTTAATTTTTTTCCTGAACTAGATTTAACCATTAAAAAACACTCAAAAAGATGACGTTAAGATCAGCAAATAAATAAATAAAAAGTACTTCGTTTTTAAAAACACATAAATTAAAAATAGAAATAATTTTTTATATCGGACTTCTATTTTTAATTTATGTGTTTCTAAGTATTTTTATTTTTATGTCGGGTTTAACCAGTTTGCTAGCAACATGTTGAAAAGACAAAAAGGTGAAGTTTCAGTTTCTGCTACCAATTTTGCTTCCCATCATGGGCCTTCAACCAAGGTGGGGGAATCCCTTTAGGGTTGCGTCTTTTGGTGACAAGAAAGAGGAGGTTAAACCTGGATTCATTGGTGCGTTAAGTTCCGTAACAGTACCCCTAAGGCCGTAGTGTCCCAGTGGTTAAGGTGTTTTACTAGTCACCGCAAGGTTGTGGTTCAATATCGATGTACCACTGAAGACCATCATGCAGATCTGCGGAAAAAAAGCGCCCACTTGCCTTTATTTCACCGTCGTTCGCCGTACAGTAAAGTTATATATAAAATTCGTTTTCGCCTTTCATTAATTTCGCTAGCGATAGTCAAAAGAAATAAATATTACTTGCAGGGAAAATACTGTTTCTGGTCTTAAAGTTTCTTGTATTAGTCAGTGGTCCAAATGAACCGTGACTCCAAAATTTCCTTGAACCGTATACATGATTTGCAGAAAAAATTGCAAAACAACTGCTTACGATCTTGAAAATGTTTCTAATTTTGTAATTGTTACTGAGTCTTTGAAAGACAGACGAAACGTTTCCAGGAGTGAGAATCTGTTCTATGCTCTTCTGACTACAAGCAAGAAAATTTCTCAACTACGGTCGAACATGAAGAATGATTTCATGACAGAAAATTTATTTGTTTGAATTTCATGAAAAAAAAAAAAAAAGACGCAATTACCTTTTTGCCGACATAATATTATCACTGTATTTGTTATTTCTTATTGTTCTGTGTTTTGTATTGAGTTTCTTCATTTAATATTATTGTCTGCAGTGTGTAATATTTATATTAAACTTTTGCGGTATTTTAATTTGTAGTCTGATGAAAATTTAGACAAAAAATGTGATTTTGAATGTTTGAGAATGTATGGGCAAGTCTAAAGACCTGATGTTTCAGATATTAAAAATGGTCAAATTCATGCCTGCAAAGTTGAGGCGTTGAGGATGTTAGGTTTTTAAAAATAGGACGTTGTATTGGAAGACATACATCTACTGCATCTAATTCTACTCATGGAAAATATTTTATTTGGGGGGAAACAGTAGCGGACGCATCAATAGATGCTTTGTAGAATCACCATCAAATTGTACAAACCTCCAATTTATTTGCTTCAAAATTTGCTATTTTTTATTTCGCTAGCTTTTACTATTTTTGTGCAAAAGAGATCTAATTTACTTTTATTTTAAGCAATTTTCAAAAAAATTGTCACTTAATAAATTTATATACGGTCCCTTAACTCATATGAAAACAACACATTTTATTTAATATAAATGAAACTACAGAACGTAAAATTTGAAATTTTGCACAATCACGTAATATTACTTTCTGCATCTATTTACATCGAAATTTGGTTAGGTCGCTATTCATAATTTTTTAAATATGAATTTAATAATTCATAATTGATATCCATATTTTATTAAAAATTATAATAATAGTAAATGATGTTTGGGTCGTTTAGTTCTAATAGTACGAATAAAAATCATCTTCTTACTATCAATATTATTTGAGATATGAATTAAAGTATTAAAAAAAATCTTTCAACATAGGGGAGGGAGGCTTTATCTCATAACTCATTCATATTCTGTTCAAATTCATTGAAAATTGGTATCCGGGGTTAAAATGATCTAAATTTTTGAAATATGAAGTGAAATCAAGGGGTTGTTATTGGGGGGAAAAGTAGGTGCGAATTTTAGTGTGGAGATGGCCCCTTATGCAAATTTTATGTATAGCACATTAAACTGCACGTCAATCGTAAACGATTGGTACATTAAACTTTTCTGTAAGACGAAAGACGGCCAAATACAGTGCAAGTGAGCGTTTTTTTTTTTTTTGTTTTGTTTTTTTTTTCAGTAGCTGTACGTGTGTCGTACGTGCCTGTTGAATCCGTGGTTCTATAAGTCCCCTTGGCGGTCGCTTTCAATTTCCGAGGGTTGCCAATATTCAGAGTTCCCCTTCTGATGAGGATCCAAATTGTTGTAAGAAACTTCAAGAAGTACGCTAATAGCTCTAAATGACCCATTCGGTGACGTGAGCTGATCTCTCTTCGCAAACAGTCTTACCCCGAATCTTGTGCACTACTCAGATTTCTGAATGCCGTGGAAGAAGAATGTGTGTGAACTTCATACTTTTGCTTTTTTCCAAAATGTTCAGAGAGTTCATCATTTAAGAAACAAGTTCATTTACTTTGATAATCTGTTTAATATTTTGATACTGTCTATTATTTTGAAAACAGTAAATATAGTCAAGTTATCAGCGCAGCAATCATCCCAGCACGCTACAGGAAATTGAATACTGATCAGTGTAGCCAGATGTTCCTTGGCAAAAGTCGCTGAAAATTTTTATCATGAAATATATTTTATTAGTTCCAAGTGCAATGAAAATTCCCTACATTTAGCAACAAATCCCATAAATTTATAACACTGATACTGACTCCTATAGAGAGTGAATATTTGGCTGTTGTTTCACTCCTTAAGGAAGACTTTTTCATTCTTTCTTGTTTAAAAAGTTAATATTTTTTACTGCTTATTTTACTGCTTTATTATTTTTTACTGCTAAAGTTAAGCACCTTTTCCCCGCAAAATGGCACCAGCAATGTAAAATTTTAAATTTTATTCTATATCATCAAATAATGAAGGAAACTTTCCGTTTCCCTTGTGGAGAAAAATAATTTCCAAATCAAGAGATATCTTTTCTAATAGACGTTCAGCCAAAACCATACTATTTTTTCGATAAGTTCCCTATTATTGTATTTAGTAAATTTTACATTCAGCGGTCAGCTAAAGACAAGAAATTTAAGAAAAGGCTGTAAAAAAATAAAATATACGTTAAACAGAGAACTATTAAACGCATAAAAAGGTAAAGTCAATTCAAATTATTTGGCTGGCCCTTTCTAAACGACAAATCAGTTTATGATCCATTTATCATTTTATAGTATTTTAATAAGAAAATGGTTAAAACTCTGTACGATGAATGCACAACTCATTCGAAAGCATTCTTTAAATATAAATGCTGTTTGTATTTCTTATTACTAAAAATAAAAAAAGTAATGTAGCTTACTTCAATAATAGTAATTTTTTCTATTTATATCCCATTAAATACAAATGTTTCTATAAATATCCTCCAAACTGAAAAGATAATAATTCACCAGACATAAATTGGGCAATCAAGAATACATCTAAAAGAAGCAAAAAATTTTTAATTATCATTTAGTCTAGAACATTGAGCTACTAGCTCAATGGTCTAGAAATTGATGGTAAAGAAATTCGTCTTGGTTTGTTTAATTCTCCGTTTTATCGTATAGTATTTCTAAGATAAGTAATGATATTCCCAGTGAATAGCCCAAAATCAATACGAAAAATGCTCCATATAAGTCATTTAGACTGACAGGATGAGGACCACCATCATCGGAGCTATTTGATGAAACTGAAGACAGTCGTTGTCTGAACGCGAAGTGTTCCATGTCTTTTTTGTGAATTCCAGAAGATACAATTTGATAAATAATTTTATCGAGCTTCTTCTTGAAGGGAAAATCTTTCCTAATGGCAACAGCAACTACTGAAGGGAATATAATATCATCCGAAATGTAAATTCTGTCTTGAAACATCATTTTAAGGGACTCCCTCGACCAAATGACTGCTGTTTTCCCACCGAAAATTTGATTAGAAGTCTCTTGTTCGGTAGGCACAAAATACCAATTATTTTTTACAATGTATTCTCCGATAGCTCTGTGGGATTCGTGAGGACTGTTGACCAAACTGCTGACGAAAAATGTTCCCTTTAGTGTCGAACATCTGTAAGATCCAGTCTTCAAAAGTTGCGCCAGTTCCATAGAGTTTTCCACATTTTTTTCCCTCAGAGGCACCGTCATAAAAGAGAAAAATACAGAAGTGTATATTGAAGATATAAACAAAGCACTCACTATCCAAAGTAAAAATATCGCTTTTTGCCTATAGTTCAGAACATCCATTTTAATCGATTGTCGCAATAAAACTGAAATTACGTAAAAGCTGTTTTTAATTAAAGTGTAACACTGGCAGACGAAAAAACGATGTACTACAGGCAAGATGGTGAGGACTAACGAAAGCGCTATCCAGACGTAGAGATCAAATGGCATTATGAACGCATAATACCTAGGCAAAAGTTCAGCGTGTTTTGTTGCAAAAGTAATTTCCTTGATAATGTAGGGATAGCTATAGTCCACAGCAGACATTCTTTCCTCTGTAACTGACATCGTTCCAACTGCCATATGTACTTCACCCCGCTGGATCATTCCGACCATCCCTGACCAGGTGCCATTAACGAGTGTGCCCCATTCGCCATCTGGAGGGCAATACAGAGTGTAATTCATTTTCATTCCTTGCAGAAGCATCTTCAACAGACCTAGTTCGTAGCCATCGTACACATTTATAACCTTTCCTTCGGGCGTCTGATTGGCATAGAAAGGTCCACTTTTCGGTTGAATGACTACTTTAAGGGTGTAATTAGTCATGATCAGCATGTCACAAAATATACCTGTAAAGAGATAATATGTTATTAAAAAATCATAAAACACTTTTTCTTGACAATAAACTGAACTTCCAATTCAAATTAGAGCGGTTCCGGGACCTCTATCCCAAACTAACCGTCTTTGAAGTTTAAATAAATTATGATTAACAGTTGTTTTTGCATCACTACTTTAAAATTGCAAAAGATACTATCTATAGTTAAACAGCTGTTTCAAATCAAATAACGAAAACTTCCCTGCATCAACACTTACAGGAAAAGGAAAAATTTAGACTCGGCCCAAATTACCTGGAGAGGAGAGTGAAGTGTACACAAACCCAAAGATTTTTCAATGATCTTCATTTGGTTTTGTACTGACACATCTGTAAAAAGATATTATTAATTTAACTTATAAAGGTCTATTACAGATGATATTCTAAATGCTTTTGCATTTGACTTCTACACATTCTGAAGATAGGTACCTTTATTCAGTGACTGGCAGAATCAATAACGTTTTTTTAATATACACTGGCCTCCAAAAGTTAAGGAAAAGCATGTTTCTCGATGCTCACCATTAAAAAAAAAGGCACTAATAATAAAATTTATAGTTAATACAAATGACAAAAATGAACTTTGTGCAAATTTATGCGAAAACGACAGCTACAACTTTTTTTTTTTTTCTTTTTTTTTAAATAGAAAAGTCATGTGAGTGAAAGAAATGTATGCAAATATCAGGCTTTCGTAATTACTCCTGTAACTTTAGTTGATTTACAACTTTTGTAAATAGGGTCTCGCAATGTCTAAGAGAAGGCATTTGCCCAATTCGTTAAGGTGATGGACGGTTGGATGAATGTAAATTAGGTTGTCATAGACTTATGATGCTAGGCGTCTTAATGTGTCTCGTAGTGTGGTCCATCATCTCTGGAATCAATATCAAGCGAAGCTTCTGTGTGTAGAAGACATGTTCCAGGCTACAACACCTGCTGAAGATCGTTTTATTGCTCTTTCGACCGAAAGGAGAAAAAGCATTTCTGTGCCGCAACTTGTTGCAGACCACTCTGTAACATCAGCGAGAAGAATATTTGCTAGTACGGTGCGAAGGCGTCTTCGCAATGCAGGTCTCTATGCAAGGCGACCAGTTGTATGTGCTCCCCTCAACGGACGAGAGAGAAGGGCCTGCTTATCTTCGGCAAGAGAATACGTTTTCTGGGCTTGGAAACAGTGATGGGCCTCTGTACTCTTTACAGATGAGTCCAGATCCACATTGGAGATTCAGGACGTCTGTTGATCTGAAGAGAACAAAGTACCAGATACTAACAATCCAACACTGGCCTGCATGTGTTTCAGGGAGGAACTTAGACTAGTGTGAAATGTTGAGATCAGATCCTTGATTCATATGCCCGACTATGTGCTGGTGCAAATTGGAATGATTTCATTATGATTCATGATAATGCACGACCTCACCGATCTGTAGTTGTTGAATATCTTGGTTTAGAGCAAATGGAATAGCCACCTCAATCTCCAGACCTGAATCCGATTTTTAGGATTATCTTCCCAGACAGCACATAAGCTTAAATCAAGTTTGACATTTCTTTGAATTTGACGCATTAATGCCAGCTTGACAGTTCAACTCATTCTAAGCTGGCAGCAAGCTTGCAGGAGTCAAGTTGAATTGTCAAGTTTAAATACAGCTTGATTTAAGCTTGAAAATTGATACTCGCGTGATTTTTCCTTTTTAAAGGAGCGTTGATGGCGCAATCTGTGAAAGAGAATGAACATTAATTCTCTGCGTCCTAATATTTGCTGAAAGTTCGTAAAGGATGTGTTTTATTTTATATTACCAGTGCCATATTACCGGCAGGGCAAACGGGGCAACTGCCCAGGGCTTACAGATTTTAGGGCCCAAAACTCTTACATCTTATACTTTTGTAGTTTTAAAATAAAATTACAAAGGATAAAAAAAATTCAGAAGTTAAATAATTTTTTTAATTATAAAGTATGAACAATGAAAATAATTCAAATTTACATTTGTATAAATTTAACTTATTTTTAATTCTTCGAAATGCTCTATATCAATATAGCATACCAATATGTAGGAAAATAACCACATTTGTAAAGAGAATTTTTAGCGTTAAAAAATAGCAAAATTTTTCAATTATTTGTTATTTTAAGAAATATTTACAAAAATGACTAAAGTGTTTGTATTCCATACATGTTAGAAACTGTGATTTAGCATTTCGAAGTAACGTTTAACTATCTGTTTCTTTCATTTCAGATTACTTAACACAAAATTTGTGTTAAGTAAACCCATTCTATATTTCCAAATATGGAAATTCTTCAAAATAAAATACAATTATACTACGAAATTGATTTAAAAATCAGTCGTTTGTCTCGATTTTGGCCAGCAGTATTGCTTCATGAGTGTTGCGGTACTGAAAGTTTTAAAACGTGTTTTTTTATTTTAATTTTTTTAAAAATTTAATTTATTTTGATGCATTATTTTAATTCTGATGCATCCCATGGAAAAATAAAAGAAACAAATAACGCATCGCCCACTTATCAATTTGGCGAGAAAACAGCGTGGTAAGTCACTTCAAACTTTAGTCATAGCTGCACAAGGCTACGGTGGTGGAGTGGATAGCGTGCTCGACTAAGAAGCCAGAGGGCCCGGGTTCTATCCCAGCGACGAACACTCGATGGAAACAATTAAATTGAAATTTCAGCGTAGAGGGGGAAAAATAAATTATGTGGGGCACGTTAGCCAGCGGGCGCCCCCTGTATTTAAAAAAATTTTTTTTTTTTGGAAAATTTTTAAGCTTGAAATTAAGCTTGAAATGTCAAGCTTGATTCAAGCTTGAAATGTCAAGCTTAATGCAAGCTGGGCAAGTGTAAACTAGAACACTTGATTCAAGCTTGCATCAAGCTTACACGATTGGAATTTTCAAGCTTAATTCAAGCTTATTGACTTGATAAATCAAGCTTGCTGCAAGTTTGCTGTGCTGTCTGGGTTAGACTGTTTGTTGCTTTAAGTCCTCCTCCAAGGTCTTTAGAAGAGCTGTAACACTTCTCCAACTCTTATATACAGGATGTCCAGCCTTAATGTGACCCAATAGCTAATTCCCGAACCGTTCGGTTTAGATATGCACTTCCAATTTAAAAAATGTTTTAAAAAGGGTAAAGAATGTTTTTACGTGCTTTTAGAACCAAAAAACCCATTTAGAAAAAAATTACAAAAATTAAATTTTTATACGGTCCCCGGGTCCTATCACTTATATTTAGGAAAAGATGCAGTACACAAAAACAAAGTAAACACAAAAAGTTTCATTTTATTACGATAAAAACTGACCAAGTTATGGAACTTTGAAAATCATACATTTCATCCAATTTCTCGGCCAATTTCATGAAGCTAGTAAGGGACCGTCTCCAAAGTGAAATTAATTGGAACTCTGCCAGGAAACTTTCGCTCTTGCACGTCACTCTTATGTAAATCGTTTTTAAATTTAAAAGTACATACATTACGTTAATATTACAATAATTGAGTACTTAAGAAACAAAATTTATTCTGTGTACGTGTAAAACATAGATAAAATAAAATATTTTGGACGAAGAAAACTTTTCAAAAGCAGTTCCAAAAAAATAGACTTATTTGCCTGCGGCTTCAGACTGATTTGCTGCGATACTGATCATGGCGAACGTTAAAAATCTGTTGTGTAGTCGCTTGCAATGGCATTCAGCCGTATTCTAATATTACGAATTCTAGTATGGGAGAACGAGATGTATACAACTGGTCTCCAGGCATTAGCTCCTGCGCCAGGACTGGACGATAAGGAAATGCACCGTATGTATGTAATATGTTTACACCGTCGATTTTGAGTAGGAACAAGCTTTGCTAATATCCTGGACACTACTTTCAGGATGAGCCAGGGCATATCCTAGAACATCCTCAGCCGGTATCTGAAAGCTTGAAGGTGTGGCACGAGACAAGGGAATACGTCTATGACAACTCCCAGTTCTATACAAGCGTTGAACAGCACGGGCAATTGTACAATAAGATAGATGTCTTCGACTGGGAAATTTAATGGCATAAAGTCTTGCCGCCTCTCTCTTATTTCGATTACATTGCCCATACAACAGTACCATTTCGCAGTATTCTTCATTTGTATAGATCTCGTTCTCCTGTACTAGAATTCGTAATATTAGAATACGACTGTATGCAATTGCACGCGACTACACAACAGATTTTTAACGTTTGCCATGATCAGTACCGCAGCAAATCAGTCTGAAGCAGCAGGCAAATAAGTCTAAGTTTTTGGAACTGCTTTTGAAAAGTTTTCTTCGTCCAAAATATTTTATTTTATCTATGTTTTACACGTACACAGAATAAATTTTGTTTCTTAAGTACTCAGTTATTGTAATATTAACGTAATGTGTGTACTTTTAAATTTAAAAACGATTTACATAAGAGTGACGTGCAAGAGCGAATGTTTCCTGGCAGAGTTCCAATTAATTTCACTTTGGAGACGGTCCCTTACTAGCTTCTTGAAATTGGCCGAGAAAATGGATGAAATGTATGATTTTCAAAGTTCCATAACTTGGCCAGTTTTTATCGTAATAAAATGAAACTTTTTGTGTTTACTTTGGTTTTGTGTACTGCATCTTTTCCTAAATATAAGTGATAGGACCTGGGGACCGTATAAAAATTTAATTTTTGTAATTTTTTTCTAAATGGGTTTTTTGGTTCGAAAAGCAAGTAAAAACATTCTTTACCTTTTTTAAAACATTTTTCAAATTGGAAGTGCATATCTAAACCGAATGGTTCGGGAATTAGCTATTGGGTCACATTAAGGCTGGACACCCTGTATATTGAATAGTCTTCGCTTCTCGTTTCGATAGCCGACAACTTAATTGATAGCATGGAAAGTCGATGCTGTATTCAAGCACTGTATTCAAGCTAGGAGTGGGCATATCCCTTATTAAAACTCATTTTTGTTATGTTGCTACGATTTTTTACCACACTAGGGGCCAAGGCCCCCAGACTCGCTACGCTCGCTTTTCGTATGAGGCATTCGGTCCCTAATCAGGCTTATTCGTAAAAAAGACAAATTTTAACAGACAAAACCCGAAGATTGGATCAGATAGAATGTTATTGAGCTACGCATTGCTTGGTTCTTGCATGTTCATTGGTACATAAAAATTTAAACTTCACACTACAGTAAACCCCCTCCCCCTCATAACACGGAAGATATTTTGTTATGGGAATCCGTGTTGTACGGGTCCTGAGCTATACTCCACCTGGAGTGCGGACTCTGCTTATAATCGCTGGAAAAATTATTTGCACTCTTCAGAAACACAATGATTTTCAATGTTGCCATTCAAAAATTATATTAATTAGGAGCTAAAGCATAATAAAATCAGAACATCTGTTTCAGCTGTATTTTTAATAATGTAAAACCTATTGGACACCCTTCAAATTTGCCACCCATTGCGATTTTTCATTATTTGGCGACTTGCGTACATGTAAAGTTAATAAAATCTACGGAACAGATAGGATAGTTTGCCACCAATGGCGACTTATCATTATTTGGCGATTTACACATGCTCACAACCTATAATTACTGTTCATCTAAGGTTACCGGAAAACCGTTATCCATATTTTCATTTACATAATCGTTTGCAGATTGGCGTACTTAGCACCACGAATTATACCATCTCGTCGCGCTAGCAAATATCCAAAGTGTACTGTAACTGCTATAATGGCATAGTGAACGCCGCCAAATATTTCTACTGGTAGCAAATAATCCAGCTGGACGAGAGCCGGCTTTAAAATAATCTGCATTTTAATTATTTTTCATTTTGAAGATATTAGTTATTCTGTTTTGGAAAAACGAATAATCGCTAATTCTAAACTCCTGATGTCTAAGCGAACTTACTATTTGAAAATTGTCAACTTTGTGTAACACATTTTAAGTTACTTATTTCATATAGTTTTTATTTTGGCGTAAAATTGGCGTAATTCTAACTCATGTTTGTAAATTTCATGCGATTCTAGATACTTGGAAACGCTTTGTTGCAAAGGAATGAATGATTTTATGCCAAATCTGGCAACCATTCGGTTTATTTTTTCAGTTTTTTATTAATATCTTCTAAAATAATTCGATTTTCGAAATTTAAATCAGCTTAGCAGGTTTCTCGGAATTTTTCGAATCTGTGGGCACCTTAGTCGAAACTCAAATCCCCACGGTTTAGGAGGAGATACGCTGACAAGCTTTTGACAGCGGCGGCGACAGCGGCCTTTACTTTTTTTTAGAATAGAGAGATAAAACTGTGATATATTATTTTTTCCAAGGATGTACTTTTCCAGCGAGATTGATTTGTTTGTTGTATATCATTTTTGCGTTTTTAACCTCCTTGTACGGAGTATAAGGAAGTAATGAGATCCCGAAAAATTTCGGGGCCCGGATTTCGACGAAAAAACCGATTTTGACTACCTATAAATTTACTTTTAAGAATTTTTGCGATGCACCTCATCGTACGCTAGCATGCACGTTCATATAAATGCGTCTTGACCGATCGCGAGTCTATTTTGACCAGTTTTTCCATGCCATCAGTACTTATGTATGTAACTCGCATATCTCAAAAACTATTCGTCGTAGAATGTTGAAACTTTATATTTAGGAGTTTTGTAACCATCTCCCCTTTTGGTCCCAACCGACTGGATAGTTTATCTACAGGACCGCCCAAAAGATTCGAAATACGATACGCTCTACGGACCGAAAGTCATCAAACTCGCATATCTGAAAAACTATTAGACGTAGAATGTTGAAACTTTATATTTAGGATTGCTGTAACATCTAGTTGTGCCCCCCTCCTTTTAGGCCCCCTTCAACCGGATAGTTTATCTACAGGGCTACCCAAAATATTTTAAATACATTACACTCTATGGGCAGAAATTCATTAAATTATATTTTAGAGGTATTAGGCTATTTCAAACGACTCAGAAGTCATATATGCTGTTCAGGGTTACAAAATGAATTCCGCCATCGAAAAAAGTGTCTTTATCATTTATAGTTCTGTTACAGGAACACTCAAAGGATTTCCAACACATTACTGTCATTGGCAATTTTAGGGACATTCCTATTTCAAGCACAATACCGTCCTACCATGTAAGTTAGGTAATGATCCG
This sequence comes from Cheiracanthium punctorium, assembly GCA_038373885.1. Lineage (NCBI taxonomy): Eukaryota > Metazoa > Arthropoda > Arachnida > Araneae > Cheiracanthiidae > Cheiracanthium > Cheiracanthium punctorium. Next base: position 472,443 of record JAWZYV010011016.1, read on the forward strand.
AACAAGGTCACGTGCCTCCCTCAAGATAAGTGTACTTCTATATCAATAGGTAAACCACGACAACTAAAAATTTCAAGACTAAAAACCCAAGTTACAATAAATAATACAGTACATAACTACTCTGATTATGACATTCCTATATAATGAAATCATTGTTGTATCCCTTGCTTCTCCCAGCTCAATTGTTTGATAATATCAATACAGACCTTAAAATTTATACTGATGGCTCTAAAATGAAAGAAGGTTGCAGAGCGGCATACTCTGTTTTTCAAGATGATATTCTGATAAAAAGTAATCAATTTAAACTCAACAGCAACAACTCCATTTTTCAGGCAGAATTATATGCAATATATGGATCGTTGAAATGGTTTTCAACAACGTCATATAATTCATGCTTAATCTTATCTGACAGCAACTCAAGTATTCAAATTCTACAAAATAATATAACTACAAATAAAATAGCTCATAAAATTTTAGTTCTCCTTACAAAAATACCTAAAACAGTAAGATTTAAATGGATAAAAGCATACTCTATGATTATGGGAAAGGAGCTAGCAGACGCATTAGTAAAACAAGCAGCCATCTACAATAGCAATTTTATCACTAAAAACAAAAATGGTAGTCGCCTCCAAGAAATGGAAAGCGTTTCACTTCCAACCCACTGTCTTATCTAAAATACATATTAAAAAAGGACATATTAGAAAAATGGACAATACCATGGGACACAGAAGTTACAGGCAGGTATTCTTACAAATACTTAAAAAAAATATAGAGGATTTTTCTTTTAGAACATAGGAACCTTTACCCTTTTTTTACAATCATGGACCATTCCCAAAATATTTTTAGAAAATAAAGAGCCTCCTCCGATCATTGTAAAGGCAATATGCAAGGAAATTCTTTATTTCACTAATTGTACATTATTAAAGCAATACAGAGTTTTAAAATCAACTTCACAAAGTAATGAGCAGTGGGCTGCATATGTATTAAAAAATAAAAACTTATGCAACAAAATAATAAAAGGGATTGAAGAACTACAAAATAACCAACCCAAGTATATTCATCAGATTGAAATAAGACCCCATACACCACAAAGCGATTCAGATTAAATAAATACAAGAATTTCAGTTGTTAAAAACCACATGAAAACTCTAAATAGAACATATTTTTTCAAAAATTTTGAATTTATTTGCATTATTTCCTATTATTTCCTGACATAGAAATTCTGTTGCTGCTCTTATTTCGTTAGAATTTAAAAAAAAAAAAAAAAAAAAAAAAAAAACCGCTTCTCATATCCAAGCCTAAATTTATTTTTCAGTACATTATTATAAATATATACTATATTGTATGCTGTCAAAATTAAAAAAAAAAAAACCTTCTCTCTAAAGCACATTTTGAATATTCGGTGTATTTATTTGTGTTTAAATTTTGCAAAATTACTTTAAAATTTTATCATTCTCAAGCCTATTGTTTACTTTTAGATATTTATTTATTTTCTTTCGAACTTTCAAAATTGTAAAAAAAAAAAAAAAAGGAACGCGTTAAATATATGTATATATGGTCAAATGTTTCTAAGAACAATATTGTGAGCAATTGTAAACCATTGTAAATTAACTGCTTTTATATTGTATAACACTGATGTATTTTTTTACCAATTGTAATCAAAAAATTGTGTTGTAAAAAAAAACAAAAAGAGGGAAACCGCTGCTTGCTGGACCTGAGCCTGGGGCTAGGGTTCAGCAGGACAGTAGGACACTTCAGGAACTAAAACAGGCTTTAAACCAAACAGGTAGGCCGTTCCTGAAGGTAGTATCCTATAGTATCCTAGTCAGCAAATTACTGAAGACAGATCGAAACTAGATTGCTGGACTTGCTGCAGTCTCACCAGAAATGTTCTGCTGCAGTTCTTGAAGACTGTGAGGGTCGTTGCGATACACCTTAATCTTGAGGATTCCCCACAAAAAGTAATCGTACACAGACAGATCAGGTGACCTAGGCAGCCAGCTACCGTCGAGTCCAGACTGACACCTACTAACATTCACGTCAGTCATTCGCGTCCCACCGTATCCACTCGTCCGAGCCACTTTTATTTATCCTATCCTGTATCAAGAAGCTGAGAAATTTGAATAAAAAATGTTATATGTCTCTGAATAATCTATTATTACTCGAATGAAACTAATTAACTTACTTCGAAGTTACATCAGATTACTTTGAAGGCACCTCTGTATGCTGAATGTTTGGACGAAATTTTATTAGTTCTTACGCAGTAAGTTTTATAACCCATGTTATGATGAGTTTCGAAATTCAAATCTACGTGTAAAAATACATTATGCAAATTGAACACTGCATTTTTATTGACTCAGTATTGATCCTTTATAGTTTTTGTAGAGCGAAAAACCGCGTAAAAAAATATGGTTCTTTGGTACCATGTAGTTTAATTTTCTTGGTAATGTAAGAAATCCAGATGTTGGTAATGGAACCAAAATCATTACACTTGAAAAGAAACATTATTCTGCAGAAATGTTCAAGAAGTAATATTCCATGGCAAATATTTACACTGCAAAACTAAATGCATAAAAATATAGGAAACATGTGAATGCATCTGAATATTAAGTTAAGACCTCAGAAAATTAAGAACTTGTTGGAGAAAAGTATCATTTGTAAAATAAATAAAAACTTTGTGAAAAAAGCACACATAAAGAGATACTTGACAAAGTTTTTATTTATTTTATAATTTAGCACCAGTATTTTGAGTGGCTTTTTTTAGAAGTATCATTTATGCTTCATGTTCCAATATCCAATTTAAATAATGACTTTTAGAGCACCTGCACGGAATCAAACTTCTACAAAACTTTTAATGCTTTCTGCTTAGTGTTTACAGTAGGTCGTAAATATGTTAATAAATATCTTACACACTATCCAATAAACATGTCTTTCAAATTATCACTTATTTTAAATTAAATATCCGGTGTTATCTAGTTTTGTGCGGAGAAGTGTCTTTTTTTAAGCACAAGAAGATAAAGCCCGTTATGGAGGGAATTAGAACGGGGGCTACAAAAACAACAACAACAACAACAACAACAACAAAATAAATAAAATAAAACGAAGAAGAAGAAAAAATCTACAGTCAATATATTTCACCTTTGCCACATGCAATAAATAACTTCATGTTCTATTGTTTATTACTATTGTTACTATTGTTACTAATATTGTTGCCAGCTAAGTTGTTAAAATAATTCTAAATTCAAAGCTTCATGCAGACGATAATCTGGATAATATCGAGAAGCTTTTCCGAGTGTACACTTTCATTCTATTAGAGCAGTGGTTCCCAACCTTTTCTCTTTGCGAACGCCTTTGAAAATCCGGAAGGAATTGGCGAACCCCTTCTATAGTCACTGCGTACTAGTATGTTATTTTCTCGAATATAAATCAATTATTAATCGATTTATATTCGAGAAAACAATCTCGAATATAAATCGATTCTTGAAAGCTAAAAAATAGAGGAACGGATGTATTTTCAGATATTTAAAGTAGGCACCCCCCCCCCCTCTATATTTTCTTACATATTTCTGCGAATTTGCTACATTTTTTGAGTAAAAATTTTTAATCTGTTTGGAGTAATGATGGTTATAAAAAATCTATTTCGGAGTTGCACCACCGTAATTGTGCCACAGTAAATCAGTGAGTCAGTGATCAGGTAATTATGTATTAGGATTTTATTTCTTACTCTAAAAAAAATTCCGTTCAACATTGAACTATTTGATGGAGATATAATAGCGAAGGCACAACTGTTGGTTCATTTGAATTTTCAAAACTGCTGTAGTATATGGTATAGTTTCGTTCATGGTTCAACTTGCCACCATCATATAGCAGTATGTTACAGCTGAGAGCATAACGATGGCAAAGCTGAAAAAGTATTTCCGTGCAATTTCAGGCAGTAACCTATCAGTCTAGTGGCTAACGTGCGTAGAGTTAACGAAGTAGCCCGCATTCTGTGTAAGTTCCCACTGCCGCTACACGCGCATTTAGAAGCTCACTAAATATATCGCAATAAATTACTGTTATTGGAAGGTAGCTTCCGTAAACGTTGTTAATTTTAACGTATAATTTTACGGTTTGATATTATACCAATATATGGTTCAATGTTTTCAATTTTAAGGTTCAACATTTTACCTGTTTATGGTTCAAAATACACACGTTCAGTGGCGGCTCGTGGATTATTTAAATGGAGGTTCACAAAATTAATTACGAAAATTAAATATGCAGATACGACGCACCTTACAAGTTAAAATATATTTGCATTTCCAGCAGTTAAAGAAAAACAATCCACGCAACTGAAAGAAAACAAGTCATCTTTGGTCTTACATTTCGCAAAGAAGATAAGTTTTAGCAAAAAATATTGTCTTGATTTTTTTATTTCAATATTTTTTTCAAAGGATAAAATTGAAAAATGTCATCGCTGTAGCTCCAAAACATTTATTTGACTCTCATCTTAATTATTTACACTAGTTCGTAAAAATACTGTGGTGAAAAATGATAAAGAAAATAATAAGAAAAAAAAAATGGATTAACTAACCGAACACAACAAACCAAGAGATAATCCGAAGGAGATAACGGGAAAAAAAAAAATCTGCTCTGAACGCAATAAAATTGCGCGAACGGAAGCGCCTCGCTTCTGCCGCAACTCTCTCGGCGTCTTTCCTCAGAGACCGGTTGAGAGGGCCACTCGGTCGATTGCACATGCGAGCGACGAAAGACTATACTGTAGTATCCTATTTTACAGTGCGTTAGCTATAATAAACGCGTTTAATAATAGTAGGGGCTGGTTGAGAGTAAAACTTACAAATGCCTTAAAATCATTTTCAGGATTTTTTTAAATTCGCATCAAAACGAGGATAAGAGGGCTAAAGTGTTGTTTTCAAATTTACCATCATATCTCAAAGGGAAGTAGAGATAGCCATAAAATTCTTGCTTTAGAAAATAGTGAACACGAATGCCTAAGAGTAATTTTCAGGGTTTTTTAGAATTCATGTCCAAGCTGGCGTAAGGAGCCAAAACGTTACTTTGATATTTGTCTTCATATATTGAAGAAAAAAGTAGATAGCCATAAAAATCTTGCATTAAAATGTAACAAACACAAATTCATAAAAATATTTTCCAGGGTTTTTTAAAAATCGATCTCAATAGGGGCTAGTTGACAAAGAAAGGTGTTTTTCATGTATTTATTTGCTCTTGAGTTCTGTTAATTTCAGACAAAGATTTTTGTCTAGCTGGTGAAAGGACGAATAACTTTTCAAGGGTTTCCAGATCATACGTGAAAATTCGCCATGGTTTGTTTTTTTCGTTTATTTATTGCCAAGTTTCGTATAAAAAAATAAGTCCCCTTAACTGGGCCCAGCTTGGCGATATTTTCCTTGTTTGCCGAAACATTCCCTAACACTACTGTTTATATAATTCAAATATTAGAATCTATATTCTCGTAAATGAAGGTGAAGTATAGTTAGAATATGCCTGGCGAGGATTAATTTTAGTGGGCAATTTTAATATAGATTTCAATTTTGAAGATGTGTTTTATGGAACAAGAAAGACAAATACGGCACACTCGCACATGCCAACCAGTATTTAAAAGTATAGTTATAATATGCCTTACGAATATTGTAAAACAGTTTTTTTAGGTGATCAAATCTAACCAAAATATGTTTACTGTTTATTTATTTATTTTCCATTTGTATTTGTTGGATTAGCAATATCCATTCCGTGCGAAGAATGGGTACTTCAACTAGTGTGGTACATATATATTAAAGACTAACGTCGCACAAATGTTAGACATTTTGATGGGTAATATGATTCATAGTTTTTCACAGGGATACAAAAATATTTCTCATACTTTACGGTCTTGTAGAGAGAAATATTTAAAAGTGCTAGATAACGCAGAGAGAGGGGGGGGAGTGGGAGAAGACTAAAATTTTGAAAGTTTCAAGGTTTGCAATTTTTGATGATTGATCATCTAGTTTGGTCTCAAAAAATGAGTCTTCAAAACTGAACTAAGCTTGGCGATATCTTCCAAATTTCGCTAGAAACTGGCAAACGCGACAGTTTATTACAAAGGAAAAGTATAGTTAGTATATGCCTTATGAAGATTGTAAAATAGTTTTAGTAGGCAATTTTAAGATGAATTTCGATTCCAAAGATGTGTTTTATGGAACACGGAAGACAAATACGGCACACTCATGAATAAGGATACTCTTTCCAAATTAATGGAATTAGGATGAAAAATAGGGACGACGCATGGATTATGATACGCATTTAATATATAGCACTTTTGTGCGTATTTAGATGTGAAGGCGTTTCAGATTTTCTTTTTCTTTTTTTATTTTGGGAGTGTTCTTCGTGGATATCTAAGACGAGATTTCTCGGAAGGAAAAACCTTTTATATGTTTCTTGTAAATACCAGAGGCTATTTTGGGAGGGAATAACTTTGTCCAGTTTCTCTCTGTAAGCATTTTTTTTTAAGGCTGTACCAATCTGTGCAAAAAATGTGATATCTGTGAAAACTCTCTCAAAGCATCACCTTCATTAATGCCTTTATTAAAATTTACTCTTTTCGGTATGGAGTGTTCAGTACAGTTTTATTTGCATTTTCGTTTCGAAATGACATCAACAAGAAAACATGAAAATATAGATCCTACCACCTAACGTGCAGTGCAATACATTTCTCCATGCCTCCTTAAGTAAAAATGAAAGTGAAAAGATATTTTCTGCTTCCATTCACAAAAAGCCAAAAAAAGAAAGGTATAGTTTTATCTTGACGAATACTCTCTATTATTAATGTTTTTTCCCCCTTCAAGATATCTGAGGACAAGGCGTCGAAAAAGTAGTAAAATTGGATATACTAAACAGAATAGTATTAAACTTGTAGGAAGGTAAAGGCAAATTAAAAAAATGTCTCTGACCCTTTTTAACCCTTTGAGGCGCAACCCTTTCCCAATGCTGAAAAAAGGGCAGCCGTTGCCATCGCTCGACTTAACTACCAGCAAGATGATCGAAACGTTCATCGCGTGCCACAGATCTAGAGACCCTTTTTTTTTGACGCAGCTGGCTATGCACGGGCACAGCCAGCTGCGTCAAAAAAAGGGTCTCTAGATCTGTGGCACGCGATGAACGTTTCGATCGTCCGCCATCTTGCTGGTAGTTAAGTCGAGCGATGGCAACGGCTGCCCTTTTTTCAGCATTGGGCAATCTATCCAGCTGTTCTCGCATTCTTCCATTTTTCAGCAGATGTCAGTGCTGTTAAAAATAATCGTGACAATTCTTTTACGGGAAATGACGTGCTAAAAAGTAAAGGATTCTCGTGGAGCTATGTCACCCGCAACTATTTTTATAGAAATCAAATCTATTCTTCCGGACTGGCAACAGTCAAAACGTCAGAGTTTGGTGTTCCCAGAGCGGGAACACTGCGCGTTAAAGGGTTAAACAACAAATGAGTTTAAGACTCATTTATAGTCAAAAAGGGAAGGACATGCTCAATGTTTTAAAATATGTTATTATTATCAATTTTAAAAATATATTTACGAATTTATATAAACGCAGCCAGTCCTAATTACTCTTTGAATATAAATTTTGTTCTTTGTATTTCTAATTACTGATATACAGAGTGTCCCCAAGAAGATGGTAAAGCAGTTTAATTCTTTATCGATTAGAGATAAGTGACTAATCCAATTTGGAAAAATGTTCAAAATAAGGTAGGAAAAGGAATGCGTTAAGAAGAAATTCCTCTCGTTAATTAAAAAAAAAAAAGAAAACTTACAGTTTTTAAATTTGTATTTGACTCCAGGACGAGAAAAAATCGCAATTAGTAAAATGTGTTCCCATGCACTAATGAGGTGATGTGCAAAATTTGAAAATCATATCCTAAAAAGTGCCAAAGACAAGTAAATGCTGACATAAAAACTACTCTTCAATGGCTCTGGAAAGGAAAAAATAACGTTGTATGATCGTTTTTCAGGGGTTTTAAAGAAATTACGAAAGAAAATATTTTTTTTTGCTGCGTAGCAATAAACGTTTACATTCAAATTCATCTATAGACCCTGTCCATCTGTCATATAAGGTATCTCTTCTTATAATACGTCGTATAAGATGTTTTATAGAGAAAGACTGAAAATTTGTGCATCTCCTCATTAGTGTATGGGACGCATTTTACTCATTGGGAATTTTTCTGTACGGCGATCGTATACAAGTTCAAAAAGTGTAACTTTTTGAAAGCTTACGAGAGGATTTTTTTTTTTTTTTTTTACCGTAGCCGTTTTCCTAACTTATTTTGAACTTTTTTTTCAAATTATATTGCAAACTTATCTCCAATAGATAAAGAATTAAAGCGTGTTACCACCTTTTTGGGACACCCTGTATATATACGGGGTGTCTCAAAAACACTAACTTAGGCTTTCGTTCTCTAAATATTGATCATGAACGTATAAAGTAAAGTTACAAAGTAACTTAAAAAGTTACTTAAAGTTACAAAGTTAAGTTACAAAGTAACTTAAAAAAAGGGTACAGAATTTTATGATAGTGATAAAAATTTTCATGAGATTAAATCTAAACAAATATAAAACTTAAATTTTTGTACGGCGCCCGTACAAAAAAATTCCCAGTTGTGCCTCATAGGCACAACTGGGAATCTTTTTAGAAGCTCAGAAGTTAGAAGAAGCTCTGAAGTTAGCTCATTTACAAAATTTCAGCCTTTTGTCAAAAAATTGCCCAGAGATGCAAAATTTGTTTCGTTAAAAAATGTTTGTACGAAGTATGGAAGGGGCTATAAAATAGCAAAAATAGCAGAAGTATTATGTATTTATGCAATCATTGTTTTCGTTTATAATTTAAGAACCATCCCTGAAATTCGATCATTTGACGTGATTTTTTTCCCTTCGAGAGACATTGAAAAAAAAAAATGTCAGCATCTATTAATTTTTCGTAGACCGCAAAGCATTTATTTATTTATTTATTTATTTTTTAAGATTGCATGATCTGAAAATAATAATGGACACCATAAAATTCTTTTTAAAGTAACTTTTAGTTTATTGTATACGTCAATCATTAATATTGAATGAATAATAGGTTGGGTCAGTGTTTTTGCGACACCCTGTGCATAAAAGTAATGCAACTTACTTTAATAAACTAGAATACACTACAGCAAATGTTTGGCATGGGTTGGCCATATCCTCAAAAAAGAAAAAGATATTCAAATTTTCAAATATTTTTTAGTCTAGAGTAGTATGGTAATGTCGTTCTTCGACATTTGTTTGTTAATTTTTGATCTTGTTATACAGTATCTCTAAGGCAATTGATGATACTGAGAGTAAATGACCCAAAATCAAGAGGAAAAACGCTCCATATAAGTCATTCAGACTGACAGGATGAGGACCACTTTCATCGGAGCTATTTGATGAAACTGAAGACAGTCGTTTTCTGAAAGCAAAGTGTTCCATGTCTTTTTCGTGAATTCCAGAAGCTGCAATATGGTAAACAATGTCATCGAGTTTCTTTTTGAATGGGAATTTTTTCCTAATGGCAACAGCAATCGGTGAAGAGAATATAACTTGTTTCGAAATATAAATTCTGTCTTGAAACATCATTTTCAGGGACTCCTTCGACCAAATGATCGCTGTTTTCTTGCCGAAAATTTGATTAGAAGTCTCTCGTTCGGTAGGCACAAAGTACCGATTATTTTTTACGATATGTTCTCCAAGAATTCGAAGAGAGTCTTGAGAGCTGTGAACCAACCCGTCGGCAAAATATGTTCCCTTTAGAGTAGAGCATCTGTAAGAACCAGTCTTCACAGCATGCGCCAGCTCTTTAGAGCTTTCCATATTTTTTTCTCTGAGGGGCACCGTCATAAAAGAGAAAAATACAGAAGTGTATACTGACGATATTAACATGGCGGCCATTATCCAAAAGAAAACTGATATTTTTTGTCTGTAGTTCAGAGCATTCATTTCAATCGACTGACGCAAGAGAACTGAAACTACATAAAAGCCATTTTTAATTAAAGTGTAACACTGGCAGACGAGAAAACGATGTACTACAGGCAAGATGGTGAGGACTAACGAAAGCGCTATCCAGACGTAGAGATCGAACGGCATTATGAACGCATAATACCCAGGCAAAAGTTCAGCGTGTTTTGTTGCAAAAGTGATTTCCTTGATAATGTAGGGATAGCTGTAGTCCACAGCAGACATTCTTTCCTCTGTGACTGCCATCGTTCCAACTGCCATATGTACTTCACCCCTCTGGATCATTCCGACCATCCCTGACCAGGTACCATTAGAGAGTGTGCCCCATTCGCCATCTGGAGGGCAATACAGAGTGTAATTCATTTTCATTCCTTGGAGAAGCATCTTCAACAAACCGACTTCATAGCCGCCGTTAATAGAGATAACTTTTCCTTCAGTTGTCTGAATAACAAAGAATGTTTCAGCTCTTGGACTGATTGCGATTTTAAGCGTTTCTTCAGGACTAAGCATCGCCATTCTCCAAACGGTATCTGGAAAGAAATAATATGATTTGATAAAGAAAGATGCTATCTCAGTGTTTGTCTTTTGAAGAATGAACTGATTTTATGTGAAATATCACTCCCGATCAGCTAGCATAGTCAGAACAAATAAGTAAATAATGTTTAGGAATGGGTGCAAGACGAGACGAGACACAAATTTGTAGATGCTAAGCCAGACGAGGAAGGTTTATTTCTCAATACTATGGGGATTTTGAGGGAGAAGAGGAAACTTTATAGCTGCTTTGCGAGACGAGACAGCTGAATATTTCGTCTCGTTTCCATTTCTAATAATGTTGGCAGAGTTGTCCTATTTAACACTAGACCCATAAAACTATTTATGGGAACGAAATGGCAGATATGCTTGCCAAAAGGGGGGCTGCGGTTCTCCAAAAGCCAAAAACGAGTGCAAGCCTCCATTCTATTAAGCTTCTGACATCACTCACATATCAGAAGACTTTTAGAGATTCTGCCACTCGAGCTTGCGATGGCAAGGCTTGAGGTGTTCTCTCAACAAACCCAGCTTTTGTTACTGACAACCTGCGGACTGTTACGGTTGCTTCTTTTAGACTTTTGACGGAGCATGACTGTCTATAGAATCATTTATTTCGCATTGGACTAGCAGATTCGCCGTTTTTGGTTCTTAAAAGAAGTGAATTTAACACAAAACATACATTTCAGAAGTTTTATTGGGAATTACTCCTTAAAATTACTTATAATAGTTTCTTTATTTTTAATATTTTTGTTTTCTGCCATGTAAATTTACTTTGTAAAGCTGTCACTGTCATTTAACATGAATAACATAATGTTTTGGAATGTATTTTATCATACAGCTATTTGCCTCAAAAATTTTATTTTATTTTACTTTATTATTTTTTTTTTCTAATAAAGGCTGAGAAAATGCTTATCATTGCAAGAAACGAAGTGCAACGAAGTTGTACATTGGATGAATGCAAACTTAAAGCCTCATCTTTTTGTAAAAATATTTGTTTTTTATTGCTAAAGAAATCGCTTTAAATCATTTCATGCTAAACACATGCACATGTAACCAATTTTACGTACAATATATGTAAATAAAATCCCTTCCGGTAGATTTGTGTTATAATCATTGAACTGTTCTTAAATCCTTGTTTATTAAAGTCTGTTGAACTAATAATGGAACACGTGGAGAATTAAAAAAATTAAGTCCCTTGTTCTATTAATAGTACAAAAGATACCTAGTTCCCCTGTTCTATTAATAGACAAAGTAGTTATTAAACTTTTGATATCTAAATTCAATTAAACTTGATGTAAGCCATTTAAAATAAAGTATACACATGTTTAAATAGGAATTCCATCCCCCCCCCCCCAACAAAATACCTTATTTGGCCCAAAAGGGTTACTACGAACGAGTTTGACCTTTGAAGTGCAAGCATTTTCACATCAATATAGAAGACTAACTGGACTCTACTGGACAACGCTGATAAAGCGCATCCGTTGCCATCGATATCAATCCATTTAACTACCAAAAACATGGCGGTCGATCGAATCTCCCATCTAGCGCCACAGAGCTAAAGACGTTTCAGGCTAAAGAAGAAGAAGCCGCTCAGCCAGCTGCGTCGGAAAACTTTTTAAGCTCTGTGGCGCCAGATGGGCGATTCGATTGACCGCCATGCTGTTGGTAGTTAAATGGATCGATGGCAGCGGCTGCACTTTTTCAGCGTTGGAACACATTTAAACATATTTTTGCGACTAGCAGTTGAAGTACTGAAATAAAATGGTTTCATGCGGCAACCACCGCCCATCAAATGGTTAAAATCAAATGTTGTCTTTTCGAAATAAAATGGTTAATTATTATTCTTCTGTACTGATATTCATTCCCAGATATAAACAATGATCGTCTTAGCTATCACTAATTTTAAGCTAGTGAGAGAAAAACTGGTTTACGGATACATGAATGAAAAGGGGGACAACCATATCTCAGAAGAGAAATCTTCTCTATTTTTTGTTGTACAGTAGTTTAAAGCTATTTATATAACTCATGTGAAGACAATTGTTTAAGGATTCAGAAAAAAGTAATTCTGAAACGGTCAATATTTTTCAATGTTCCAAACTCTCACCCCCTCCTCCCCTGCAAAAACACACTTTATAAATCTATAAATTTTGAAAATTGGCTTTCTTGAAAAGGATGAATAAGAAAATTTAGCATGTAAATTGAGAATTAAAACAGTTGACAAGTTAAGAAATTTTTGAAGTTAAGGTTTTTAACTTCAAAAGTTTAGAAGTTTAAAAGTTTAAAATGGACATTTGCATTGATACTTTTTATTATCACATAAAATTTTAAAAATATAAAATTGTCATGAATTTTAACTAAAAGACATCGATATTATCTTCAGGAATCGAACCCTTTATTGATCCTTTTCAAATACCTGATTATCAATAGATTACGTTAAATGTATCATTTTTTAAAAGCTGGGAATTTCGAACAACAAAAACGCTTATTTGTCTCTAAAGAGTGCATTATTATTCGAGCGAAATAAGTTTACTTACTTCAAAATTGAACCAAGATACGTTTGCAACCACCTTTTTGTTTATTGAATAATTCGGTAAAATTTTATTTTTCGCTAACAGTTTCGTTCGCCGTTAAGTTTTATAAGCCGCGTTATGATGATTTTTTGAATTCTAAATCGATTTAACAAGAAATTTTGGCAAAGAAAGGTTCAACACTGCCTTTGTGTTGGCGCAGTATTGACTGTCTATACTTTCTATCCCAAAGTAAAAAACTTTCTAAAAAGATTATAGCCCTTCAGCAGAATATCTATTGGGTTAGGAAAAATCCATTTTTCTGTTAATGAAAACCAAATTCATAAGATGACTAAGAAATTTCAGTCCTCAAAAAAGTCAGGAGCTTAGAGTATTCGATGGCAAATATTTACATTGCAAACTAATGTAAAAAATATTGGAAAGCATGCTGCGAATAAAATATTAAATTAAGGTATCACAAAATTTAGATACTAGTGAGTGAAATGTATCGTTTGCTGCACGTTGCAATATCCAATTTCAATAATGAGATTTAAGAACACTTGCACGGAATCAGACTTCTTCAAAATTGTTGATAGTCAGACCTCTTCAAAATTGTTGCTGTATAGATTGACAGACAGTTTGACAAACGATTTTTAATCACGAAAGCACGTGGTTAAAAATCGTTTGCAAACTGTTCGTCAATCTATATAAATAAAAATAGACTTTTATCTGTACATGCAATTCAAAAATTTTGCGATTTCTACCCATTTCAAGCACTTGGGAATCCGGTGCGATCGTCAAAAAAAGTTTGTCTGTCTGACATTCTGTCATTCTGTCAGTGACCTTTTCTTGTTCGCGCATCACATAAAAAAAGACGGAAACGAATGAAATAAAATTTAGAATCATGATAGGTGGTCACTCTACTTAAGCTATAGGCGTCGAACTTTTTAAAAATTCTGATTCGATTTTGAGATTTTGCGGTAATCGTTTCAAAATGCATACATTCGTGGTGCATCACGTAAAAATGATTGAAAGGAATGGAATGATTAGGTGTAAATCATATTAGGTGAAATGATAGGTGGTCACTCAACGTAAACTTTAGGCACATATTTTTTTTTTAAATTTTGAGTATATTTTGAGATTTTACGAAAACGTTCCAAACAGTGTAAATCTTCGCGCATCACGAAATAACGAATGAAATGAAATTTGAATACATAGTAGGCGGTCACTGAACTTAAACTATAGACGTCGAATTTTTTGAAAATTTTGATTGGATTTTGAGATTTTGCAAAAATCGCTTCAAACTGTGTACATTAATGTTAGCACATCACATAAAAATGACAGAACCGAAGAAAATGAAATTTGTTGATTGAAATTAAGAAAATTTATACCGTTGCAAAAACTTACTCAGCTAATTGGACCGTGTTGGTTACAGAAAAGCTACTACACAAGTACCCAAAAAATGGAAATTTCTGTTAGCATTATAATTAGAAAAATTTAAGCTTGAACGAAAAAAGGAAAAGTTTTTTTATTAAAGAGGAAATGTTCTTAAGGATTTGTAAGTCGAATGTTACATATGATTATTTGACTTAAACTACATGATTTTACTGTTTTCTAAGCATTTTTGTTTCAGAAAAAGCCTTTTAAACATATTAAAAAATATTAAAGTTGATTGTATAAAAGTAAAAATAATATAGATAATTTTTTACTAAAATAGAAAATCTACCTTATTAGCCCGAATATAACGCGACACCGAACTTTTTTATCTAGAACGGTCAGAAAATTCATTATCTAGACCTCGAATTTCGAGTGAATCAGGATAGACTGCCCAATACCGAAAAAAGGGCAGCCGTTGCCATTGCTTGATATAACTACCAGTAAGATGGCTGTCGATCGAATCGTTTATCGCGTGACAGAGATCTAGAGACATCTTTTTTGACACAGCTGGCTGCGCTGGCTGTATCAGAGAATGGTCCCTGGATTTGTGTAACTCGATGAACGATTCGATCGGCAGCCATCTTTTGCTGATAGTTGAATCAAGCGATCGCAACGGCTGACCGTTTTTTCTGCATTGGGGATTGGTTGATCTTCAAAAGTTAATGCAAAAGAACTTTTCCTTTCTTCACTCATTATAGCTCTTCAATAATTATTGAATCTTAAGCAAATCGCAAAACGTTCACATTCACACGATGTTACGGGAATAGTTGCTGCAACGCGAAGAACGCTGATGTTCTGAAAAAAGCCATCTTCTGTAACTTTTAAGGCTAAAGCCGGAGTATTTGGCACGTTTGTTGCAAAGTTTTTTCTCAGATGGGCACTCCACCATCTCATTGATCAATATTGCCCTAGCATATCTACTAACTATTATTTATGCTATCTTTTACTGATACCAAAACTATATATATTTTCGTTTTTCCCTCTTTACTGATTAATTTAAAGAAACGGTTTAGATACTTGCCACGAATGTAGTCTTTTATTGTTTGGTGATTGTTTGTAATTTACGCATTAGCATAATAGTACGAGATCCGGTATAAGAAATATATACCCTCATCTGTTATTTAATGATGATAAATAATATATGCTGGATAATAAATACATGGATACATCTCAAATAGGTTGCCCAGCTAAATCGCGTACTGATGATGTTAAATGCAGTGTTGTAGTCCTAACAATAAAAGTGGGGGGACTCTCATTTTTGACGAAATTTTACCTAAACTTATCGAAATCATAAAATGTAATTATTCCTTAAACAACCAATAAAACTAATTTAACCATCATTTGTTTATTAGTTAAATAAATTGAGCTCATTGTTAAATTATTGATTACTTGTTAATAATCTAAACTAAGTCTTTTTGATCAACTGTGTCAGCTACTTAATTTGTTGTTGCGAACATATCGGATTTGTGTGCTTGGCTTGAAATTTCTCTTATAAACCCTCGTCAGAAGAACAGCACAAGGGGGGGGGGATGCCCTCCATGGTGATCTTTCTAAGGGGTCCCAACCCGTATTCACGCTAAGTTTCGGAAAGAACCACGAAAAACTCCAAACTGTTATGGACGCGCGATGGGAGCCAGGGCCGGACTGGACCGCTGAAACGGCCCGGGCGATTCCACCAGACCGGCCCCCAACTTCAGTTGTGCATCTGGGATATTAGTTTAACGGAGAGGGGATGCACAAATGCAGTTGAACTTTGTTATAAGGATGGCTCTCTTATAACGCTAAGATATTCTATACGTTCAATCTGAAAATATCTAAAATGCAGATGCTCGTTTACAACGTCACCGCGTCTTAAATGATGTGTTCCTTTCCTTTCAATGACATTAAAATCGAGCTCAACTGTATGTGGCATTATTCGAGAAATTTTATTTAATACCCAATATTTTTTGTTGAAGCTTTTTTCGAAATAATTTGAAGACAACTTTTGAAATATTTGATTCAGTGACATTTCTCTACTTTAAAAAAAGTTTCATTTTGATTTTTACCTTTGGCAGGGGTATGCTGGTTTGGAAGGGCATAAAACCAGGAAGTAAATGAAAAAAAAGGCAAAAATTAAATTACTCAAATCTAGCATGTGATAATTATTAAATATTACATATAATAATGTTGTATATTTCTGTATAATATTTGATGAATTGTTACGGTTGCTCATATCAGTTTAATTGGGATATTTTAATTTAATCAGAATATTTTAGCTCATCCAACACAATTAAATTATTTTCACGTTCTTTAAATGCTCATTTTATATTTTTATCAGTAGATACTGAGAAAGTTGGGCAACGCAGGCCTCCCGCATGTGGGCTGTTGCCCACCGCGGGCCAAGTTTGACTTTTAACTTTGATATACCTCAGGTTGATAACCGCGGTGGGCCAATGTTCAGCTTTTAACTTAAAGATCTTATATACTTTATATACCAGTCTTCAATTTTGAGACAGTTTAAAGTTAAATATTGAAAAGAAAATCATGACGGTAAAGTAAAACTTGAATTAGAAAAGAAATGGTGTAATGACTTGATTTAATTTTCTACTATTTAAAGTACTTTCATACAAATTCACCATAACTAAATTCGTAATAGCTAAATAAAAATGTAAACCATAATAGCAATTAAAAATAGTTAATGAACACTATGTGAATAAATTAATCCAAACATTGTAAATAGTATTCGGGATTTTAATCTTCAAGTAAAAGACCTTACAAAACTCAAAAACAGTACCAACTGCCTCAGACACTATACAAAATAATTCAGGTATCATAGCACATGTGTGCCATATAATGGAGTGAAGTTCTAAGAAATCAAGATTTAAAACTTCATTAAACTCAAAAGTACAAATAAAATTTGAAGAGGATATTTTGCCGTGTCATATTGTAGCATATTTATAACACTCGAAGCACAGAGGTGAATATTTAAATTAGAAACAAAAAGAAGAAAATTCTTTACGATTGAGAAAAGTTATTAAAATTTTAGAATATTCATTCATTGTTTTAATGAAATTTGTATCATTTAACTTAGTGTCAGAGTGCAAGCATGTTTACACATCTACATATTATTTTATCAAAACTTTAAATAGTCAGCTATTCTTTTTTCACGCTTGCAACAAAAATATTTATGCTTTCCCCCTTTTTTTTTGCCGGGATTGTTTTTCTTTCTTTCTTTTTTTTTTCCCAGGTTTTCCCTACTAATGGCAAAAACGTGCCAAACTTGCATTTTTTTTTTTCTTTCTTCGTTTCTAATGGCCGGGTCAGCAGCCTACTGGAGGCTTGACCACTACGAGGGCCGTAGATTATGGTCAAGGGGATGTCGTCTGTTACAAACCAAAGTTGTCCCCTATGAGTGGCTTCCTAATTTTGGACCAGTTCCAGATGAAAGACTAGCACATGAAATTGGCACTCCCAGAGGTATTATTTTTACATGAAGGACATTGGGGCCACGAACAGATTTTACGTGTGCCAGCTTCCATTAGCGTACCTGGACCCATAGCAGCCCAGACGTGAGAGGTTTTCACACTCCCAAACACTGGCCAAACCGGTGCTATTGCATTTTCCATGTTCTTATGAGAACGGAGCTTAGCGAACAGGCCCTTGCGGGACAAAAACTATTATGTACATTTAATTACTTTTATTTGAAGAATAAATCACGCAAAACTTTATTGTTTTTTGCATATTGTAATTCATTAATTCGTTTGACTAATATGACGAATGTTACATTATGCTTCAACTAAAATTAAATTAAGTTATAGCATAACTCTCCTCCCCCCTCTCCCTCCGAAAAATAATTGTGAATTTAAAAGTCACCGTCTAGCAGAATGGTCGCCACTTATTTCGGTCAGTGGTTTATCCGGATAGCCGCTGATTCCGGTGAAAATCTGTAGGAACAGAACAAAATGGTCAAACTGCACTGTTTTTCCGCCGGTTACGCCGGTAGTGGGTGCCTTTTTATCCGGTCAAGTAATTTGGAGATTAGGTTAAATTTTCGACGTAATTAGCTTTTAGGGCGTCGTGAAAGCCGGTCAAAGATGACTCAAATTTGTGTTTAGATGTTACAGTAATTCAATCAAAAAAATTGTTAGTTCACTTAATAGAATTTTATTAAAATTAATGATCAATCCGACACCTTGAACCAATGAGACACCTGATGATGACGGCGATCTACACCTGAAGGGTATGTATCAAAAGAGTAGATTTGCTGAACGCTATAGACACTTTACGTAGATCGCTTTAGGAGATCAACGTAAATGGTTACCTCTTTTGAAGATTAAGTTAAATTCAGCTTGCGCTACATGACACTATGCCAGTAAAACAGCCTTAATTTCGAATTTTCCCACCAAGAAGTTGTAATTTTTAAACAATAAATGTATGTATTTTTTCAGTTGTTTCTTCTTTTTATTAAATAAATAAGTATATAGTCAAACTATTGAGTAATATAGCAGGAGTGCTTGCTACGGCTGCGCCGATTACGCCAAATGTAATCTCTTGATACATGCTGATACAAAAAGTATAATTTTAAACAAATTCTGCACCAAATCCGTGCCGTCCCAGGTTCCAAAAAAAGTAAATAAAACCAAAAATTACATACTAATATACCCCTTTCCCGTTTTCATCAGAAAACTTCTCTTTTTCATATTAGAAAGCACGTGCAGTCCGAAACTGATAGTCTACATATTGTGATTTAATTTGCTAATTTTTTCCCTCAAATTTTCTCACTTTTACTTTGGTACCGCCGTTTATTTCGGAATCAAATTCGGTTATTCCGGTCAATTTCAATCCGTCCCGATGTGACCGGAATAAGCGGCGACCACTGTATTTTATTTTTCTCACTGCAATTTGGGCGTGCTATTTTTTTTAAAGCACATTTTCTTATTAAGAAGATTTTTTTTAAGACAATTTTAAGGCATCATGGGTCCCGTCTGGGATGACTGAAATCTTTATAAAGGCCTATAAATAGTAATGTTTAGAGTTTGAGTTCTCTGTTGAAGTGAGATGCGGAAGTGAGGTCTGTGAAGTGAGTGCGGGTCGGCCAACGATCACCGGCACCGAGCTCCAGCTTCCATTACATGTTGTTCTAAATGTGTATTTTGTATTTCTAATGTGTTCTACAAAGCTCATTGCAATTTTAATAATTATAAATATAGTTTTGATATGAGAACCATTATTCAGCATACAATATAGCTTGCACATGTTGTGTCGTAACATTGAGGGTCGCTGTCGTATCTAGGCCATCCAGAGCACCGGCCCATGCGGCCCACATGACCATCGGCCCATCGGGCTCTCGCCCGACCGCCCGATGGCCCAGTCCGGCCCTGATGGGAGCTACTTAATTTTTTCTATTTGCATTTGTCAACAATCCATTGTTGTTGTTGTTATTGTGAACACGTATAGCGGATTTGTGTGCTTGGCTCAAAGCCCGCTTATAAATCCTCCTCAGAAAGACCACACAAGGGGGGGTGCCCTCCGTCGGAGTCTTTCTAAGGGGTCCTAACCCTCATTTACGCAAAGTTTCGGAGAAAACCGCGGAAAACTTCGAACGGTTAGGTCGATGGACACGCAATGGGACCCGAACCTGGGACCTTCACACTTCGCTCATCTACCATTTACAGTAACATAAATGCTGTGCCATGGTGAAGCAACAATCCAATGTCAGTCAAAGTGACAGATTTTCTTTTGGATTGGTACATGACTATTCGCTACCCCGATTTTCGTCACTTTTCGGCCATTCGGAAAATCATTTTTTACTAAAAGTGCGTTCGGGAAGATTTCTGTTCTATTCTTAAGGATATGTTTTCACTACTGAAATGTTTAAGAAACCATTCCATTTGTAAAGTCTATTCAAACAGTCAAAAGTTTCCTTTTGATTTTTATACTGATATACTTGCTATCGCGCGAACAAAACGAAAATTTTAATTTCTTCACAGAATTTTTAAAAAGATCTTGTAAATGAGCGTCCCCCCTGAGAATAAAAAGTGGGGGGACGTGTGGGCTGAAATGAAAAGGTAGGGGGACGCCGTCCCCCCGCGTCCCCCTTCGACTACACCACTGGTTAAATGTTAAAAATTTTTCGATCAACTTCCCCCATCTGTTATTTATGAAAATCGAGCATTAGTTGAAAGAGTATACCCCAACGAATTGAAAAATAAAGGCTGCGTTCTTTCCCCTCTGCCCAACTATGGAGTTGCCAGGTGTAAACAGGTGAGTAAGTGTTGTTAATATACCCTCATTAGTTATTTAATCGAATTATCCATCAAATGAAAGGTTATTTTATTCCCAATCCAACCGCATTAGGTTGCCACATCAAAGTTGGTTGCATCCATGGTTGCCTATAGATTTTAGATGCCAAAGCGTTATCCCGGAAGGTTCGAAAAACCGATAAAGCGTTACAAAAATTTTAATCTCCCTGCACGCAGTCCGCCGTCAAAGCTCAAACCAGCAAAGATAAAAGTAAAGCTGCCGTTCTTAGAATGGAACGAGACATCTTCGGCCGATTACTGCGATTGCTATTGAGAAAAACATCAACATAGCGTACTGCTTAACGTTTCCGTTAGCACCGCTCTTTTCTCGTGTACTGGTGAGTTACAAAAACAGACAAATCCAAACTAGCCCAAGTACTGAAGTCTAATGTCAAAACTTGTAAGCCAACCAGTATCGACATCGAAATATTTGAGTTTTAATTAATTGTATGTTATCGGATCATCTATGCCGCAGATATTTGACAAGGTTGCTGAATTGATCTTAAGAAAATTGTGCTCAACTAACGCCTCTGAATGCACAATTTTTGATGGGCACGTAACACCCTCTATCAAAGACTGTGAACGTCAATATCGGCTGGATTTCAATAGACCGTATGTCATGCATGGGCCTCTTCAACCAAGACCTAGCGATTTTCTCAGAAATCACAAAAAAATACCGTTTGAAAGAGAAGCCCTGGTACAATTCTTGGCTAATTACTTGGAAAATGATAATCTATAGTGTCAATAATCCAAAACAAAATTTTTTTAAATAACCGTTGGAGAACACTTTTTCTTACCATACAATCGGAAATCACGTCGTGAAACGTGAAGATTATTTATGTCAACATGAAGAGGCAGATACGCGGATAATCTTTCATATATCAAAAGCGCTACCTAATTCGAATATATTAGTCAAAGCGAATGATACCGATGTCTTGGTAATTTTAGTATTAACTGTACTGAGCTTGCGATGAAATTTGGTCCTACTTTATGCTTGTGTCTGACAGCTTTCCACGTATTTACGGGCTGTGATTACATAGCTGCATTTTGTAACAAAAGGAAATTCAAGCCTTTTATAATGTACTAGCTGAAGTACCCGTCGTTGACGGGTTAGTACTGAATGCAAATTTCTAAAAGCAAGAACTTCCGTCAGCATTGTAGGAGTACACAGAATGAATGTAGTATGTTGCCAAAGTAAAGAAAGCGCAGTTATAATTTTTATGTATTGTTAAAATATTACAGGTTACAGAGTCACTAAGTAATATCATTTCATTCGCTTTAGTCGTAATTATAGGATGCGCGAACGAATATTTACACATATTGAAATAATTTTCGCAAAATCTCAAAATCTAATCAACATTTTTGAAAAATTGGAAGCCTGGAATTTAAGTTGAGTGACAACCTATCATGTCACCCAATTTCGTTTAATTCCCTGTTGTCTTTATTTCGTGATGCTGGAACAAACATTTTAGCATTTTTAAACGATTTTCACAAAATCTCAAAATGTAATGAAAATATTTTAAAAATTCAACACCTATAAATTAAGATTAGCAACTACCTATCACACCACCAAATTTCGTATTAGTCGTTATTACGCGATGCTTGAAAAAATATAACCGCATTTTGGGAGAATTTTCACAAAATCTCAAAATCTAATAAAAAGTTTAAAAAATTGGACACCTATACTTTATGTTGAACAACAACCTATCATGTGACCAAATTTCATATCATTCGCTTTAGTCGTTATTACGTAAGTGTGAACAAAAATTCACTCAGTTTGAAACGATTTTCTCAAAATCCCAAAATCTGATCGGTTTTTTTTAGATGCTTATAGTTTAAGGTGACCACCTATCATTTCATCAAATACCATTTTTTCACCTTTGCAGATATTACGTGATGTGCGAACACAATACGCAGTGTGAAACAATTTTCGCAAAATCTCAAAATCTAATCAAGATTTTTTTTTAATTCGACGCCTATGTTTTAAGTTGAGTGACCACCTATCATGTCTCTCAATTTCATATCATTCGCTTCAGTCGTTTTTACGTGATGCTTGAACACAAATTTACGCAGTTTGAAAGGATTTTCGCAAAATCTCAAAATACAATCAGGATTTTTTTAAAAATTGGACGCCTATGTTTTAAGTTGAGTGACCACCTATCATGACACCCAATTTCATATCATTCGCTTCAGTCGTTTTTGCGTGATGCTTGAACACAAATTTACGCAGTTTGAAACGATTTTCACAAAATCTGAAAATCTAATCAAGATTTTTTAAAAATTCGACGCCTATGTTTTAAGTTGAGTGACCACCTATCATGACACCAAATTTCATATCATTCGCTTCAGTCATTTTTACGTGATGCTTAAACAAAAAAAGCGTCACGGACAGAATGACAGAATGACAGACAGACAAACTTTTTTTTGAGGGTCGCATCGGATTCCCGAGTGCTTGAAACGGATAGAAATCGTAAAATTTTTGAATTCCAAGAAATGTACAGACAAAAGTCTAATTTTATTTATATAGATATTTAAGACGAACGGATTGCATGGAAATATTTGCATCATTGACGGACCCAGTAGATGTACTCGTCAAATAAAAAATTCAACGATTTCAGGAGTTTACTGTCTTTATGGGATAAAGCCATGTTATAGGGGAGAGCGGGGCTATTGGAACACTTTTTTAAGATCAGAACCGCGGGATGGGTCATTTTGACCCAAAACCAAATTTGATTCCGTTTTTTTTTTTTTTTTTTCAAAAAGTTACGAATTGAAATTTTTAAAAAATCGCGACTTTTCCTAACTTTATGTTATTAATTATCTGTAAAAAATTTAAGCTCGTAACTTTTATCGGTTTTGTGTTTTTTAATATGTATACCTGATATCGCGGAATGGGTCATTTTGACCCAAAACTTCGCACGAGTCTGGAATTCGAAGTTCAAATTAAATAAATGCCATTATCATTCATAAAATGAACGTTAATGACATAATAAATAGTATAATAGCATACCATTATGTCATTTTTATTGCAACGTGAATTTTACAAGTCGGGTCAATTTGACCCATACCGCGGTTTTAGGTATACCTATCTCAAGCGACGCGGTTCTAATAAGAATTATAGCAACAATATTTTTGTACTTTTAATGTAATATTAAACTTAATACGAAGGTTAAGATTGCACTAATATCAATACTGTTGAAATATAACATTATTGTTGCATTGCAACGTGTATTCTACTAGTTGGGTCAATTTGACCCAGCCCGCGGTTTTAGGTATATCTGAAACACCGCGGCTCTAGTGTTTAGCTGTATTTCAGAGAAATATGCAGATATTTAAAAATAAATTATACTAGATTTAAGCGTGCACATGCGATTACCAAAAAATACTTAATGTGCTTTTAAAGACCTATTAATAAAAAAAATTCCATTTCTGAAATTATATCATTGACCCATTAGCTCCCATATGCAGGGGCAATGGGACAAATATAAAAAATAAATAAATTTTATACTAAATCTATAAATAAATAAAAACTAAATTATGTATGTGAAACTAATTGCAAAATAGTAATACCAATGCTCTTCTTAATTTTTTATTTATGAAGTAATATTTAAGTTTATATAGAGAAAAAAAAAAAACTCAAAGTTGTAGATGATCGCATAGTTTGTTTGTCAATTTTCGATGGTGTCACTTTCGACATTATTTCAGCAAAGCCAATCTAATTCGTATCTTCTTTTTCTGGATAAATGAATTTAAAACAGTCAGTTTCTTTCCTTAGGTAGTTCACAAGCATTTCATCATTGCTATTCTCACTAACGATGTAATGGAACTCTTTCCGCTTTCCTCCAAATTTAACTAAAACAAAGTCACTTATATTTAATTTTTTTTAACTTTTCTTGGATATTGCACCATTAAAATCAGTTGATGAATTCTGTAAAGACATGCTACTGTCTACAAAACTGTCTGAAACTTTACACAGGTCATATAGTTAGGCTAATTAATTTTTATTATGCCTTAATTAATTAAATTACAGGACTAATTAATTTTCAACAACTTTTAGAGTGGATTTACATCTAAAACAGGATTTTTTATAAAATGATAACTGGTTTACCCTCTGTTCAGCTATCCCATTAGTCCCATATCAACAGTCCCATTAGACCCCACAGTATAAGAATTGAAAATTTCGTGAATAGAAAACCACATGTTCTATCACACAATGCGTGATTTATAATAACATAATCTATGATATCTGCTATCTTGAAGAATCTTTCCATTAATTAAAAGTTATTTTAAATGATTAAAAAATGCAAATGGCGAGATTTTGGGTATGGACCAAGAAATGACTGACTGCAGACGTGATGTATTGAAGATGTCCGTAGACATTAATGGATTAAAATTCTTTTGGGTGGTCCTGTAAATAAACTCTCCAGTAGATTGGAACCAAAAATCGAGATGCACAACTAGATTTTACAACAATCTTATATATGAAACTTAAACATTCTACGATTGTTTTTGAGACATGAGAGTTAAATACATACACACGTATACCAAAAGTCGCCAAGCTTGGAGACTTTTGGAGTAATTTTTGAAGGAGGAACGTGACCGTCGTTGGATAACTATATTAGCTAACTATATGGTAGTATTTTATTGTGCTGGAAATGGAAGAATGTCTTTAACACTGCCATTGACCGTAATGTGTTGAAATGTTTTTGAGCGTTCCTGTAGAAGAACTAAAAGTGATAAAGACACTATTTTCGATGGAGAGATTCATTTTGTAACCCTTACCAACATATATCACTTCTGAGTCGTTTGAAATAGCCTAATATCGCTAAAATACCTTTTAATAAATTTCTGCCCATAGAGCGTAATGTTTTTAAAATCTTTTGGGTGGCCCTGTAAACAAACTATCCTGTCGTTTGGGACCAAAAGTAGTGGTGCTCAGCTACATGTTACAAAAATCCTAACTATCAAGATTCTGCGACTAATAATTTTTAAGATATGTGAGTTACATACATGTGTACGTACGTACAGATGTCAGGGGAAAAAAAACTGGTCAAAATGGACTTACGGTCAGTCAAAATGGGTTGTACATGCATTTATATGAACATGCATACATGAGTACGATGAGAAGCATAGCAAAAATTCTTAAAAGTAAATTTAGAGGTACAAAAAACTTTGTGTAAAAGACACACATAAAAAGATACTTATAACAAGATACGATCGTTTCGACTGAAAATTTATTCAGTCTTCATCATTCATAACACTTCGTCTTCCTAAACAGGGGGAACTGAAGTTCCCACTTCAGGTAGGAAATTCTTTTTTTTTCCCTACATCCCAAAGAAGGATTTTAAGCATTATTTAAAATTATGGAATCCGATTTTCTATCACATTTGAAAGATATTTTGCCTTATTTTCTAATAAGCGATATTATTGGACAAAACCGGGTACCTACATACTTTCAAAAAATAATTTATTTACCCTAGAATAGTTTTATACATTAAAATATAGTCATTTTTGAAACCAACGTTCTAATTCATTCAAATATATTGTTATATATTCAAATAGGAATTGAAGCACTTTATTCATGTAGTTATTTTACACGTGAGAAAAAGCTGTCCTAGTCCAAGTTTTTCATATTATATATGTGTGTGTGGGTAGATGGATACACAACGTTAACAAAGTTTTTACGCATTCTTAGTTATTAAAATATAGAATTAGTTTTTTGTAACTGCACCACCAGCTTCAATAATATTTTTTGGGTGGTGGGAGTGGAGGGAGGGGGGTTGGAGGTGGTCTGGTGCTAAAACACCAGAGTTGTTTTTAAAAAGTGTACATACATGTACATATAATGTTATAAATAGTGCACAGTTAAAAATATGTTTAAATTATTCGTTTTCTTCATTTTTTATTATTAGAGCTGTAATCTATGATTATTATCCGGAGAAAATAAATTTTAAATGAAGTCAAATACTTTAAATGTTTCTTAATACACTGTACGAAAAATATTTTTTTTTTTTTTTTATAAATAGAATATAATTTCCGAATAGCCTCGAGTCAAACAACTTTTCTTAAAAATTTGACCCTCTTTAAAAAATTTCTGTATCCTCTAATGCACTTAAAGAGTTCCAAAAGTTCTATGGATACTTCTCTAGCATTTACTATTATCATCTAGATTTTCCTAGAAGGATTTCATAGTGCTTCGTGCTCTCTATGCGCACCCCGTATCCGAGATACTAACCTGGACAACTTAGGCATCCAGAGCCCTATATTGATTGGGATCGATGGAAATCAAATACTTAGAGGTTTTCTAAGGTCTTCCCCACAAAAGATTAGCCCTAGTTAAATACTGTTATAACTTTCTTAATGGGTCATCATACTTCTAATTTTGAACTATTAAAGAAACCATTTAATTTTCAAATCAAATATTTGTCCGGCATCCCCCTTCCTGTTACGCGCATGGAAACGTATCGTATTTAAAAAATAATTAGTAAAGCCATAGGAGGTAGAAGGAGTAGTATTGTCCCTTATCTGTGTGCATTTCGAGGCGTCGTTTAAGATTCACAACTGAATGAGAAGAAAATTCTGAAAGGCTGTTAAATATTTTCATGGGAAAAATAAATAAATAAATAAATAAGTATCACCATGTACCTTAATGTAAGGGAAGTATTATACATATTTTATATTATTATTTAGAAACTTAATTTCTGTTAATAAAAAGAACTTTTAAAATTCATTTTAGATTCATTAAATGATTTATGCATTGCCGTTCACGGATGTTAAGTATGTGTAAGGTGTGTGTCTGTCACAAGAAAGCAAGAACAAAAACTACTTTATTCCAATAGGCGGAATTTTATTGAATTTTTAACATGCAAAAGTACAAATATTTGCAAGACAATCACCCTACGCAGTTTTTATTTTTTTATTTTTTTTTCATCATTATTTTTTTTATTCTTTTAGTCTTCAGCATCAGCAAACTGTCCAACTCTTGCAAGAGAGGCTTCCCTTGGCTGTCCATTCGCTTCTGTCTTACAGATTAAACTTTTTAAAATTTCATTTTCCATTCATTATTTTTATTTTATTACGAAAAAATGCAAGTGAAAAACGAAAAACATATATTTATAAGGGGAAATGCAAGCTGGTTACTATAGAACGAAACGAAACGAGCTGAGAAGAGCTTAAATTTTTTCAAAAATTCTTCGCTGATATCACATCCAGCCTATTATATTGAAACAGAAAATAAATGAAAATAGTAGATACTAATAGTCATTCACAAGTTATAAGTCATAGTAATTTTTTCTTCTTTCAGCTTACAAATAGGTACCAGCCGCGTTTAATTTTTCAGTGAATCATGGAAAAATCCAGTTGAAACCGGTTTTCTAAGAAGCGAATCATAAATCATGACAAGCGTATACATATTAAAAGTGCTTGGAGTGGCTACATTGAAAAATGCAGAGAAGAAAACAAATATGTAAAGTATTAATTTAGCAACAGCTCCCTAACAGTAGCCAAGTGATTTAAACCATCTTTCATTTATAAACTAACGTTCATACAGATCAATCCTAACGAAAATTATTTATCAATTATTCAAAATAATCAGTTGTGGCCTACAGCTTATTCGTACTGGAATTAGAAGAATTTGTGAGGCTTTTTTAATTGGCTGCAACATATAACCAATACATGACATTTAAAGATTCATTCAAATAAGATTTAAAAAAAACTACTTAGCGAAAATGACGAACCAACGCAAATTTTGCTGCAATCTTTTTAAAAATCCGATGTCCTGGGGATCTGTTGAGAAGCTGTTGCTTTTTCCGGACAAAAATCTATGGCAACTTATTGGAAGGTACGCAATCACATGAAAAAGGTAATAAATTAAGTACTCATAGTAAATTTGACACTAGAAGCTTCTAAGCAAGCTGAATAAATAACAATCAAAATCGAGCAGTCTCTATACTCATTATACCTACACTTACACAAATAATCGTAAAACGCCACAAATCGAATAGAAACAAGACAACATTTACAAATTACATACTTAGCAATAGGAAAAATATGACTTAAGATAGCTACGAAATGTACAGTGTTTTGAAAGCAAGCAAAGCAATCAATGAGTTTACATAGAACTTTAGCATCTACATTTTGTTTTAGAGTTTTTCTCGGAGACCACTCGCTCTTTGTTTCTCGAAAACGCCGTAAGTGTTTTCCAAGAGATGAGAATAAATAAATAAATATATCAACATGGAATATCTGGAATAAATAACAATAAGTACAATACGCTAAATTCTGAGACGGCAGAAGAATATAACAAAAATGCAAAATTTGACACGGCACTGTTATTATGAACGGTAGTTCAAGAGATTCTTCCTCCTAAACAAATATAAATAAACGAGCAGAAAACTAATCAAACTGGTGGTTGGAACTGTGAAATGAACTCGATATTATACATAACATTTATGCTGCAATAATCGAACGTTCCTGGAGATGAACATATAAGGATTGGAATATAACACAAAAATAAAATGGCTATGAAACAAACCTGAATCGAAATTTTGAACTGATCCGCTTAATTAAACATAAGTCCGTTTTGCTACTTAAGCATTTTCGTATATTTGTTTCTGCAGTCTCTAATAAATAATGTATAATCAAGACTAGAGATTATAAATGTTAATGTAGATGTATAAATGGAATGTTTGTAACCATCACTCACAAAGTGCTTATAGAAAGCTAAGGAATAACCTAATATTCACTAAATATATCATCATAATCTCACATTTAGAAAAAAGTTTGAAATAAATAAATTGTATGTTAAGAGTATGAAGTAAAAGTCTAAGTAGGGAGAGCCTAAGATGGAACAGATCATAGACTAAACAAATCTTCAAAAATTCTAATGTCGTCGTCCGTTAAGTTATGTTTATATTTACAGCTAACCAATCTGGTATATGAATCTGCCACTGAAGGACAGTTTATTTCTCTGGTATTATAGATTCGGTACAAATTCCTGCCATAACGAATACCGATAGCCCGAGTCAGAGCAGATGGGATTCGACAAAAACCGCCAAACATTCTGCCCAAGAATAGAATCTTGCCTCAGAAGCTTTTACTCTGGCACAAGCCATGGCAAATTCGTTTTTATTACATTATCCTCAAACTTATTCGCAAGTTTGGTTTTGCTTTCATAGTTAAAAGAAATCATATCTGGTCAAATCTTCCTGAGAAAAATCCAAGTTTGTTACTCAATATAATCAATATGGAATCGTCTTTGACGTCTCAATTACTACTCAAAGAGTAGCATGAAATTTTTCTTCTTTTTTTTTGGTTCATACTGGTATGTTCATCTATAATCTTGATGAAATTCAGTAAATTAAACGTTTCGGCCAATGAAAACAAACTGGCAAATAAGTATTACCAATGTAAAAGAGAAAAACATACATATATAATAGAAATGTTTGAGATAAGTTTAATTAATAAATTAAATGGAAATTCATCATAGTACTGTAAAAAATTACTATACACTTTGTGCATTCCTTGGAGAAATCGCTAACCTGTGAACGAGATAATACTTTCATGCTTATTACATATTTAATTTGAACTCAAAAATTGCACTTTAGAAAGTCAAGAACAACATCGATGTAAAAAATAAGCCGAAGATGAACATACCGTACTCTGAAGATAATTCCGAAGTTTTAGCTGTATTCAAGTGTGTTGTTACTTATTTTCTTTGTTTACATTTCCAACGACAGTTTCTAATTCAAAAGATGTTCAAGAATCAAGATTTAAACAGTGATTTCAAACAAGCAGTGCAGGGAGTAAACCAAAAGGTTATATCAGGATCACCGCATTCATTGTACATATCAAAAATGAAAACAGTAATTTGTGCTTCGATTTTGTAATTATCAAAGTCGAAAATTTTTCGGGTTTTTTCCTCTTTTGCCCAAACATAACTAGTCAACATTTTGCTTCTAATCTAATTCACTGTGCGATACACATTTTTGTGTGAACAACAATAACAACTTTTAATTATTTGTTTTTCTTTAGTTTCTCACCTTTGCAGTCGGGTACAAGTAAATTCTTTACTTTTGCAATACAAACAACACAACCAATGTCCATGCTCTTCCTCCTGTTTTTTCGGGTCACATTAGCAGACTCACTCGATCATGTTTGTTTTTATATTGAAATAGCATTCATCACGTACAAGAAGTAACAATTCATTATCATTATTAAGACCTCTAAATTAACAAAAGATGTTTTCAGTAAAATATAAAATTTATGTAACACACACTACTATACGAGATTCTTCAATGTACTAAGGGAATTCATTCATCCTACTTTTATGAAAACAAGAAATTCTTGTATGACACATGTTTTTTCGATAGAAGGAATTATTATTCTATAAGTTTTAAAATGTTCATCTGTAGAAAGATCATATAATGTGACTCGAGAAATCAAAAGAGAATTTTTTTCTTTTTCAAAGCTCAACCTTATTTCTAAGGGTGACCTCCATCAAATTCGAAATCTATTCTTCCTGAACATATATTATTGCCTGTGAAAGTTGGCGTTTTGTTTCATTACTTAAAAAATGAGTTCGAAATGAAATATCGAAACTACATAACTGGGATCAGTTACATCACAACAGGTATATAGATACCGACAGTAAAAAATCGCGTAATCAAAAGTTTATTCCAATCTATTAAATCCCAGATGAAAGTTGCCATGACTTTTTTACTCGAGAAATGTCTCCTCTGCACGGTAAAAATCGCTAACACTTCTTTCATCCTTAACTCGGAACTACGCAATTAATAACGCAACGAATAGTGAACTTTAGCATCCCTCCCGTGTCAAACTGAATTGAGTATTTTTCGTGTCTGTAAAATGGCAATAAGATTTGATAGTTCTTTAAAGCAGGGGTTCTTAAACTTATGTAGGCAGAGGATCCCCCTCTTGAACAATATTCGTTTTGTAAATCTCCTCCCAACCCTAGTCGTTTTACAACGCTCTTGAAATTTCTGTCTCAATAATCTGGAAAACACAGTGTTATAATAAAAATTGATAAAAATATACACACGAACAGTGCTGCAAGTCAGCGGAAAAATAAAAACATAAAGAAATGTCAACTTTGGACAAAAATTAAGTAATATTATTAATATGTAAATATTAAGTAATTTTAACCAGTATGGTATATTAAACAAGAATGCATAAAAATCAGAGCATAATAGTAGCTTTCATAATTTCAGACCATAGTTTAAGAATCTCTGCTTTAAAGAAAGAAAGGCAATGGTTTAGTTTAAAAAAATACTTCGAAAATATGATTAAGATGCTTTTTTCATACTAAGCACATTCAATTAAATTGAAAAAAGAAAATGAAATGTAGAGTATTGATTCTGGCTCAAATGCAGTTAAAATTTAACATTATTTTCAAGCTTGTTTTAAGGAAAGTTTGCTTGAATTCACAATTATGATTTTAGAACAATGAATTTCGCCCAAAAATTTCACCACCGTTCCAACTATTTGGGCCGTCGATTATTAATTGAGCATCAAAAGCATAAATCTTCAATCCCACTCTCCAGCTTCGAGAAGAGGGGTTGCAACCAGTACAGAGCAGCCTCACATCTGGGATGATTTTAGTACATTAGTTTGCAATACAAAGTAAAAGGCATCATTATTACAACATTCTTTGATAAACGACCAGCATTGATTTGTGTGATGTATACGAACAAGAATATATAATATATATATATATATATGTATGTATATATATATTTCTAAATATATATAGAGAGATTCATTCATATAAAAATTGACTTTTTTTAGTTATTCAATTATTGAAAAAAGTCTCGTAAATGTTTTCGGCGAAAATCGCGGGCCTTTTGTCTGCGGCCGCGCGAGAGACGCCTGTGGAGAGAGAGCACCTGTGAAAGTGATATTACCCAGCACCAGCGAGGTTAAAAATGTTTCTTTGTAGCAAAACTATCAGAGGGATACATATCTACAAAGAACACATTTTAGGGAAGTCTACTTCGAAGGGGGAGGGGGATACATTTTTTTTTTCAGAAATTTCAGTTAAGCATTTATTTTACAGGCAATTTGAAATTTGCACACAATTAGTGACTACATTCTTTTTTTTTTCTTTTTTTGCGTAAAAAATAACAATATCACATTCAGTATAGAGAAATGCCATCCAACAAAAATGACATCTCTTGTCCAGAATTTGTACATTTATAAGATTGTTATTGCGTCTTCGTATACATTTATTAATCATCCGCCACGCTTTTTAATATGAACTGTCTAGAAATGTAAGACAACAATGTTTCCCAGAGTCTAAAGTAAATCGAATCCAAGTATGTTTGTTTTTATTTTTCAAGGGTAAATGGTAGTGCCTTTTCAACCTTTTTAGTGAATGCAATGTTCATTGCTTTGCGAGTGAGAGTATATTTGCCGTGTTTCTAAGTCGCGAAATGCTGACACGGACGAAGAATTCGCACGATTTATATATAAAGATTTATATATTTTTATATATGTTTGTAGTTATAGTTGGAAAATTATATCCTGTCAGAAATACGAATAACATTAACCCTCTGAGCGTCTTGGAAATGGACAAATAATGTAAAGTTGTTTTCATTGCAAAATTTTCATGCAGCTTTAAAATTATTTAAAAAATAAAATTTTGTTAGGAAGATTTGTAATTATTAAAAAGTTAACTCCGAAGATACCTATAATCTTTAATATCGAAATATATTTTATGATCCCTTGGTGTTATAAATAATTTAAATTATAGATGCATTGTAGTGAAAACTGGAATGAAGTGAACGGGATTTTACATCTCAGCCGCTTGGAGGGTTAATGAATGTTTCAAAAGTTTAAGTAACACGATAGACTGAAGTATTCTTTCAATATATAAATTATTTCAATTCAATGGTTAATAATATATAATTTTTAAAAGAATATATAGTACTTTTATTAATTGGATTTGCTTGGAAATTATATTTTCTGATAAAAAAGATAATGAACATTTAAGATTGAATGTCAACTGATCACTGATATAAATTAGCATATTATGTTAACTCTCAATAAAATTTTATTTTCATTGCTGACTTCAATTATCACAGTCAATAAGAAGCTAAGTAATGTTATTTTTTGGTATGTTTTCTCCTAAAATAAATAACTAAATAATTAAAAAGATGAAATTGCTGACATCCTTCGCAACTGGGAAACATTGTTTGAGCGGCAGGTGAAACGGTTTTCTAAGCACTTCCACCTTTCATTCCAATGACCACTCCTACAGTCTGCATATCATATGCAGAGACAGGAAAACGTAACGCACGCTCCAGTCACGTTTATGCCTTCTTTTACAGCGCCTTTCTAGTGAAGTGGCCTGTAAATTAAAGTTTAGCCAAAATCCTCATGTTAACTGATCCAAATTGAAGTACCCCCCCAGAAGTGAAGGGCTTGCGTTTTCAAACAACTTGCTTTTAAAACTACAACTATTTCAAAAATCCTCAACACACATTGGGTATGACATATAACAGTACCTTGTATCAAAAATGCCTTAAAATGGTACATCCCTCATATGTACAATTTTCTGATATATATTATATATATATAAGTATACATATCCTTTAAAGTGTGCTGCATTTAATCTCGGATATATCGCGGCTTTTCGTTACCGATCGGAAATTAGGCGAGTCCTAACATTACTTGAGTATTTTTTGCATAGATTTCGCAAATATATATCACATTTCTGGAAAGCAAAAAATGGCTAAGTATTTTGCGCATTAAAACTCATTTTTTTTATTACTGTCTATAATCAACCGCCTGATAAAAGTATGTGATTGTGCATATCAATATGCTTGTCTGTACAGTTATAAATTTGCATAATTTAACCACATATCACAAATAACGCATTTCATGCAATTTCGTACATTTTTATTCTTCCCTTTTTTAAAGATCTGTTAAAACAGCAATTTGGCGCATGTATATATGTGGTTGTTTCCTTTTTGTGAACCACAATTTCCAAATTCAAGTCTAAGCCTTTGATTTGATTTGGGCACAAGATTAATTACAGCACGCCCGCGTAGACAACTTCAGGCCTTTGTCTCCTTCCAAAAGTTTGTCGGTATAACATGTTCGCAACATCCCTCTTTTGCTTAGGAACCACAGGCAAATCATTGAATGTATGACCAGTTATGAGAGCCTATGTCAAAAAAAAAGTACCGCATATGAAGTACTTCTCGTAAATACACATCATCTTGAAATGGAAGATCGGAGGTTGTACAAAAACTCAAGGGGAATGCAGTAAAAGTAGATTTTTTTTCAGATTTTGCTGCACTATTTTTTACTTGGAAACGGATTTCGAATAGGCAATTTATATCTTCGTTAAACATGATGTAATGCGGCGACTTCAGTGCTGCCATACGTTCTTTGTCAAAATCAGTTGAAAAAGTAACTTTCTTAAAATTAGCTAAAACATTTTAAAGTAATGCATTGCATTTACCACCAAACGCGAATGAAAAGTCGCTAAGATTAACGTTAAAACAAGAAATGCAATAAAAAGTCACTCAATTTAGTGACATGTTCCCTAAATTTGCATCACTAGGGGATTAATCTACAAAACTTCTTTCTTGTTAAATAAGCATCTAAGAATTGGGGGAAAAAATCAGCGTTTTCTGAAAATAACATCGCATTTATAACTTAATACTTTTTTTTGGTATCCTTTTATTTAAATTTTACAGAATAAATTAATATGTACTAATATTTATGAACTGCAGAAAGTGGAACTAATTTTTAAATTTTTTTTTCAAATTTAATCCTTTTTTTTTGTATACGAAATCTAACATTTACTGCATTTACCATGAGCTCTACGTTACA
The DNA here is from genome assembly GCA_038373885.1 of Cheiracanthium punctorium. NCBI lineage: Eukaryota > Metazoa > Arthropoda > Arachnida > Araneae > Cheiracanthiidae > Cheiracanthium > Cheiracanthium punctorium. The sequence goes on from JAWZYV010011016.1 coordinate 508,062, forward strand.
GACAAATATTTCATTAGCAACAGCACGATTTATTTAAAATATTGATTTTCTATATTCATATAAGAATGATATTTTGACCAAGAATTGAAAAAATGTTTGCAGTAGTGACCGATGCTAGCAATGGTGTATCGAAATTTAGCAGGACCACATTGGCATTTACATTGAAATGTACGATTAAAGCGTAAAAAACAATATTTAAAAAATGTTATAGATCATAAAACTCTATTGCATTAGGCCCGGCCACCCATCTCCACGTAAAAAGTTTGAACACGATTAAATATTCATTAATTAATCCTGTCGCCAGCATCGGTCGCTTAAGCAAGTTATTAGGAATGAAATTTTTGACACGAATTTCACAAACCTGTTATTATTTGAGCACATTTAGGTTATGATAATTCATGTAAATAGTGAATGATTAATGAACATTTTAACTGTGTATCATCATGGGATGAAAAAAAGCATCTTGGTGCAATGAAAGCACTTAGATCATGCAATTAATAGGAAAACAAAATAATTGTACAACATGCATTGCAGTAACTAAAACGTAGTGCAAAATGTATAAGAAACAAAAACTTACTCACAAAAATATTAAACCACATTCGAAATAAAAAGTTTTAATTTTCCACCAATTTTACATACAAACAAAATCAAAAATGAAACTGAAGAACAGATAACCATGCAAAATCATAAACAAAACAAACCTAACACGCAAAAATAAAAATAAATATGCAAAAGAAAACACATTCCAAATAAAAGAACTAAATATAATGTGACTAGGTTGGTTATATAATTTTAATTAAACAAAAAATGAAACGTTGTTATAAAGTAATCCATGAATAACAAATCATTTTAACTTTTTAAAACTATATTTTATAAATATATTTTCTATACTTGTCATAAATATTTTTTAGTTATCGTATATTATATATATAAAATATACAGTAAAAAGATGATGATAATTTTTTTCATTCAATGGTAACAGGAGATGAATAAAATGAAACGACTAGCAGTCAACTAGTTAGCCTCTGGTGATTCCCTTCCCACATTTTCACATATCACTTGGAAATCATTCAGTATTTACATAAATCGTTTCACATCTATGAACATGACATATTTTCCTAGTTACATAAAACAGTGTCTTTTACAAAGATTTCAACATTTAACTTTTTATATTCTATTTGTTTCTTTTTTAAATTAACCAATTCTTACAAACATTGAGATTTTTTTCTCGTAAAACAAACCCCAACTTTTATATCAAATTTAAAATCTTGATTAGAATTTTTGGTACGTCTTCACAAAAATACAACAGATTACAGTTTCTTACATGCATTTTTTTTTTGGCCTTTTTCTTTTTTGAACTTGCATAAAATATTCTCAGGTTCAAAAAAGTTAAATGGCAGATGCAATGGTCGTACACATAAAAATGTCACACTTTTACAAGAGGAACTGCTTTTGTAATTAATAAAACATAAAAAGATATATTCAAATATTCAAAAATCATCAGTGTATACGCCTGTACAATCAAATACACGAAATATATGGAATACATAGTAATGACAGAGTTCAAGAAAAAAATGCAATGTGAACTGGAATCAAAAAATGGCGAAAGCTGCTACGAGTGCTAAAGAATAGATGATTTCACATTGCATCGAATATGAAAAAAAAGCATGTTCCTCTTTCAAGAAAAAAAAAAAAATAAGCACACGGAGAAACAATAAGGTCCGGAAACAAGAATGAAACAAGAAAAATCAGTGAAGAGATTTTTTTTTTCCGGGTACCAATGGATTATTTGTTTTGACGATCGAGGTAGACCATTTTTTTTTTCAAAACACGATGGCGTCCGTTTACGACTTGCATTTGTTTGTCTTGAACGATACCTGAAGGACCCTGTTTCCGAGGGTGTAGCCATTGAGACTCTGAATGGCCACCAGGGCCTCATCATAGTTGGTCATGGTGACGAATCCAAAGCCTTTGCACTTGTTTGTCTGAAGATCTCGAATGACTTTCACAGACTGCACGGCCCCGAAAGGGCCGAACAGCTGCCACAGTAAGTTTTCTTCGGTGTCTGGCGCTAGGTTGTAGACGAAGATGCACCATCCTGAGCCGTTGATGGCGGTGCCAGCCAGCAACGGGTTAGCGAGCAAGTCACCGGCCAGCGGGGAATACCTGTTTGCAACGATAAAGTTTACACAAGAATGAGATTAAGCATAAGAACAAAATAATTTCGGATGCAACTTTGAATGCTCCGTAACCCTCTGAGCGGCTGTGCAGTCAAAGTCTGTTCACTGATCTCCAGTTTTCGCTGAATAAATTGAACTAAATTCAGTAGCACAATGTCCCATATAAGGACCACAATAGCAATCCACAGCTTCTCTATCATGAGCCTTGGGACGCAGAAGTATTTAACCCGGCTAGATAGTCAGCCTGATGCAGGGTCCCCGAAGTTTAGTTCCCCAAATACACTTGCATCTCATTTTATCGACTCATTTAAGAAATGAAAAACTGATCCAACGTGTACCTGCGTAGAATGGCAGCCCAATACGCGAACCATTACGTAGTTGACTTCTTTTGCTGTAATAGATTTGCATTTTTTGATAACTAAAATGCTCTTTTTCTAAAAGCAATTTTTAAAATTACCTGAAGATTTATTTTCTACTTTTAAATCTATTCTAAACGATCTACTCTAATTTTTTTTATTTCGGATTATTAGTATTTGATCAAATCGCTCCTTTCTTTACAACCATCATTCAAATATGTGAACCCAACAAATGAAAATTATAATAAAACTAACATTAGTCTAAATGTTCCACAAGAGCTTAGCGTTGCATTGGACACAGAAGAGGATGAATATTCAGTATTACGTCTTTTCAAAGATAACAGTAAGTTGGCTTAATCTGAGCTCAGCGGAGGTTAAGCTTTATAACAATCCCTCTTTCCCCCTAATTGTACACAAGCAATTGCCTGAACTTATGCAGTGTAATACAGTTGTGAGTGCAGTAAAAACAATTTCTCATTTTTGCCTTTTTTCATAGACGCTCAGAGGGTTAAATATTACTGAACTTCTATTGGTCAGTTCAAAATCAACACATTTAAAAAGGAATTCTTATATGCCTTGAGCAATCACATATATTCGTGAAAAGTAATTCTGTAGCTTTCTTTCTGTTAAAAATTATGCCAATTTAAGAAAAGGCAGTCTATGGCGTGAAATTCCTTACAAATATTATAGGCAATTACTACCTTCAGCTTCACTTCTTTACATAAAAAAGAACGGCAACGAACATTCTTAAATGATTCTAAACGCATTTTTCTTCAAAGAAAATTGAAACACTTTCAATTATGCTTGTATAACAGAATTACTAATTTCCTAACATACGAGTTCTTTGAGACAGGAACCATCATTAGGCCATTAATTTAAGATACGATTCGGAATTCTAGCTATGAGCTGAAAGTATAAAGTTAAATTTCTTAGGAAAAAAAAAGAAAGAAAAAGTTACCACCGTATGGCTTTGGCAACATATGTTTGGATTTTTTATCAGTATATGCATATTTAAAATTTGTATCTATAAGGGTTTATAATAAATTAATTATATAAAATTTGGAAAGGATCATTTGGGCCTCGTTCAGATGAATCGCATTTTAGTTATTTCAATGCGGGGAAATTGATTCGAGAATACGAGTATTTTGACTAACGAGCGCGGTTAAGAAACGAATAATTCTTGCATTTCAAAGTACCATTGCTAATAGATATATAATGAAAGGAATATTTCGTAAAAATATATTTGCATTATTTTTGAACAGGAAGAAAACTACAGTTTTTTCTTTACATTGCATAACACATATTAAATTTATACACATAATTATGCTTTTAAAAATACCCCCCCCCAAATAAATAAATAAATAAATAAATAAAATGCAAAGGTATTTAGCTCTTTTTTTAAACTACTTATTCGATTCTGTTTCCGATGACAAATAAATAATTTTTTTCCTATGGGTAAGAATTCAAACTTTACTTTTATAATTTTATAGAATGAATTATATCATAATTAAGTAAAATAGGGGTGTGTGTGATTATGGCAACGCTACACTAGGGGGATCTGCCAAGGGGGGGGGTGCTTTGGTAGGAGGACTTTCTATGGGGTTCTAACGCGTATTCACGTTACATCTGGAGAAAACCTACAAAAACTCTAGACCGTCAGATCGACAGCCGCGCGATGGGTCCCGAACCCGGGACCTTCACACTAAGTAAAATAGGAAATACAAGAATCATATTCCATGTGTACCATTTTAGCATCGCATGCGAAATGAAGGAATTAATGCCCCTTTTCACTGAAAAAGAAAAAGTCTTGATCGGACAAGACCAGGGACTTCTAAAGCGCCTGTTTTGAATGATCTCAAAGCGAATTGCGGAAGATTTTTTTTTTCTAAAATTAAATTTTGTGCTGCGCCATGCTGCTTTAAAATCCAACTACCTTTTGGCTGACGGCAGTAACGATGTGTTATTTCTAAAACATTAAAGTGGTATGCATCTGTACTAATGCTTAAATTGAAATTTAAAAGCAATCCTTCTACCTTTAAATGAAAGTTAAATAATTATAAGTTATCTGCATGACATACAGTGATGTATATTGCCGATGTGAAAAGGAAAATTTAAAAAAATTCCTCGATGCGTAAAATTAAAAATTTCTTAAAGTGTGTTGATAAAAATTTTTTAAATCTTAACTGAAAATGTGTAAATTAAAACAAAAAATCTTTCAATATGTAAATGAAAAAATACATAATTTGCAAATTCAATAACACAAAGCAAATAGAGGTCAGCACCAATTATTCTAAATTCGAATAATCTCTATTACGTCACTTATTTCTTCTTGTCTGTGTTATTTGCAGCATAACGATATATATGATTGTCAAAAATAACAGGATCACAAATGTTTATCTTCAAATTAACGTAACGTAACGTAGATTTTAATGACAATGGACACTTTACTTCTGATTGAAAGTCGAATAAAAATATCGAGTTTTCAAAATAATTCGATTAACAGGATCAATAAAATATATTGTACTGCATTTTGACTACAAGTAAAAGTTGTTTAAATTCGAAATTTTTTATTCCTAGAATGGAATGGACACAAAAATAAATAAATTAATTAATAAAATAGAATAAAATAATTATTCTTACATTCTAGTATTTTTATAAATGCACTTTCAGGAGAAGAAATAATTATCACTAATAAATTTTTGGAAATTAAGGTATTTTATATTTAAAGGTAAATAAAAAGGTAAGTTAGCTGTAAAAATTTTTTTAAAGAGGATTTCCTGTAATTTCTTAGGAGGTAATTAAATTTGATTTCTTTTCAGTTAAAACATGAAACATACAAGTTTAACCTATTTCTCATTGCTACATAGGCATTTCATAGCACGTGATAAACATTTACAGATGCTGTGCACGACTTGATAGGAATACATTTAAAAATTTACAGCCGTTTATGTGAGTACCTGAATTTAATAATATACAAAACAACTCTAAGAGTTCGAATAATTAGTGATTTACTGAGGTTACAGATTAGAATCAAAACACAAGTAAAAATTATTAACTTGCATAATTTCATTGACAAAATAAGTAATTATGAAACAAAACATATCCACAAAACACCAAAATTATTCCTTTTTTTCTCTCTGGTATCTTTAAATATTTTGTATTTGCATCAAATTCATTTTAGAAAAAATATTTTAGTCTATATATAAATCTAGTGATTACCTTCTTATTTTGTCATCAAATTATGAATGAAATTAACCCATTGCAATCCAATGTTTTTACAGAATTCTAGCAAGTCAAACACTTCCTTTTATAGTTTGTATGCCATTACAATATTTTTCAATATTATTAGAAACCTCTTCAAAAATGTCTTCTGCCTTGAAACAGGACGGCAATGAGTTAATTTTTAAAAAGTAGATAAAAAATAAAGCAACACACATTGAAAACGTTTTCTAGTCAGAAATATTTAATTCATAATAACCAACGTGGTAATCCAAATATTGCCGGTATTTTCAGCAATTCTAGCTTTCATTATTGATGAAATTGAAAATTTTCAGTTATACAGTACTTAGTATTTGTAATGAAATCTTACTTAAACGGTGTAGTAAGAATGATACATAGTAACTTATTTGCAACAGCTTACAAATAGGATAAGACATTTACTGTTGCGTTACGGTTTCTAGATAATTGCATTTATAAACCTTATTTATTCATTTTTAAGAGATTTTTAAATAAGAAAGAGTATGCTTTTAAAAAATTTGCATTTGCTTGCTTATCATTTTTGTGATGAGGAACAAAATGATTTGTATACTTTTGTATGAATAAAATGTGTTAGTTTAAGATATAGTCAATTATACTAACATCGAATCAGAATTCTTGCACTTGACTTTTAACCGTTGAATGAAGTCTTGTTCATTTCGAACTGAATTCCTTACTTTGGAATGATTTCGTGTTATTGTTGAACTGCATTCAGTTTAAATGTCATGAAATTTGATGCATTTGGCATACCAAAAATTAGCCAGATGCCTTTTCCATTTGATTTTTTCAAATACAAAATTTCGAAGCGCCCGTTATATTTATCCTTTTTTCGTTATCGTACTTATCAAATACAGGAACATAACAACTTGAGTTCTGTAAAGCCCATTTCTAGTTTGCTAAGAAAGATCTAAAATCATTTCATTATTTATTTTTTAGATATAATCTCCCAAAAATGTGCTTGATTGAAAGCACTTCTTGTGTTTGATTGAAAGCACAATTTTCTTTTTCTATTTCATAAGTAAAATATTGCTTTTTTATAAAAAATATACCTTTCAATATGGAACAATTACTTCTTAGATTTTCTTCAGAGTTTTGTGATTTCCAAAAAATAATTTGCTATTCACATAATTTTGACAGGAAATTTCTAAGGGAGTGTTTCAGTGAGTAAAAATTAAAATGGAAAATAAAAGTTAAATAAGAAAATTGTAACATTAAATTAAGCCCGAAAATGTGAAGTTGTTTTCATCATTACTTCAGTTTCAGTGTTTTGGATTACCACGACACATTTTAACCTCATCCATAAACGGTAAATAAACCAATAACGAAAGCATACGACCAAGGAAAATAAAAACAGAAGAAAAAGTATTACCAAAAGTTAAAAAAAGGGGTAACATATCCAAACCCTTAAAGTTTACGGCCTAGAGGCAATAATAATAAAATCAAATCAAAGATTAAAGGCAATGAAATTATTCGAACCAAAAAGAACCCATTTAATGGGTGGAACAAAAAGAATACGCATTTCAAAATGATAAAAATGTTAAACGAGATCTTAGAATTAAAATCGAGGAAACAAAATTAGTTGAAGAAAATAATGAAAACCTTTTAAGTACACATATCAAACATACAAATGCATTCAATAACAAAAGTATTCGTATTAAAATAACATGTAAACTAGGTAATATACAGTCATTAATAAGAACTATTCTGGAAAAAATACATTTGAAAACGTTTCCAAAAATAGTTATTTTTTAAACAGACAGTATTCATGAAATGCACATTATAAAATACTATTCATTCATTGAGTGAAAAAACAACTAAAGGCATAAATAGCTGAAACCAATGAAAATGGAACTCATTCAAACCAAAAACAAAGCTATGTGACTGAAATGTTTAATCTCAACTACGTACAAAGATAATTTATTTGATGATGATTTGAGATCTCAAACTGAATTATGAGTTAAATGCATGTCACTTTTTACTGAATTAGAAAACTGAAGTAATTAATTTTACACGATTTTTTTAAACTGTGCTCCATATGGAAAAACTGCTATTGGTTTAAAAATAGCTCTCAGAAAAAAAATAATCCACTACATTTTAAACGAACTTGTGAATGAAAAATTATATGTAGCTTAGGTTTATTTAATTATTTTCTACTATTTTTTTTAATAGCCCTTGAAAATGCTTTCAGAAGTTTTGGTCTGCAAAAAGAAAAACTTAGAAAGTTCGGCGATTTGAAATATTATAACCGTAGAAAAAATAATTGCATATTTTAACAATTTAAAACAATTAATTGGAACATTCTTTATGATATCAACTTCCTAAAGAAAATTCGAGCCTGATTATGCAAGTAATATCGTAAAATTCGGTTTCTGGTGATAGCGCTGCGAATGGTTAATGCAAGTATAATTTTGTATTCATCATCTGCGGATGAATAGATATGGAATTTATGAAAAACACAGTGTCTCGTAGTTGCTAAATAAATTATTTTGTAATAGGTATATTATTACACTTCAACATACGATGTCTTCAACAGTTTTGATTTAAGGTAATAAAGTAATGAAATTTCCTTTAACGCATTTCACATAAACTCTAAAAAATAAGAAAAACAGATAAGCCATATTAAAAACAGCGATATCATCCTGAAAACACTAATCGGGTGCCAAATAAGGAATAAAATAAGAATTGCATTTCTAATCATAAAACTAAACTTCTGCAAACCATAAGAAAATACAGCAAGGAAAAGCCAACAACAACAAAAAAACGGTGAAAGAAAAAAACCAAACCATAAAAAACTTCAACGGCAGCCCTGGTCCAAAAAATCAACAACACAACAAAACAACAAATAAAGGCTCTTGTTTAAAATATAATCTAAAAAACCTTAAAAAATGGAATGACGAACGGAATTTTCGTCAACCGCTGCTGGAAGTTGCTTGGCGAAGAAGCAGAAGAAGAAGAAGAAGGAATAAAACCAATTTGGTGGATTTTTTCCGTTTATGGATGGTTCCAACGGTCGTACCTTGAGGTGACGGCGGGTGTGGTGACAGGTATATACCTGAAGCGGTTGGCCGGGTGGTGGATCGGACCCGGGAACCTCCTTTGCGGCGAGAGGTAGGCGGCCAGGGGCGCAAGGGCCTTCACGTTGTTGCTGGGGTTGTTTGCGAACTTCACGGTGATAGGATCCGTGGCACCTTCCGGCACCGTGTTATTGAGGTGCTTGATGGCACGCTCCGCCTCCATGCGCTGATCGAACCGGACAAATCCGACGCCCTTAGACAAGCCTGCAAAAAAGAAAAGAACAAAGTTGGAACGGGCCACTTTTTCAAGTAGATGAAAGCATAAAACAAAGGTTTACACAAATGAATTGTAATGTTACAAATGTTTGCCTCGTCAAGCAAAAAAGCTGTAAATTAGTGACTTGTTGCGCAAAAAATCTTTTTGCATCTATCTCTATAGAGCCTAGATCATGCCATGAAAATGCACCTCTATGTCTAAGACAGCCTTGAATGATTGAATTAGACAAAAATTTAATCATATAATGTAGAACACCCCCCTAGCTATATAAGCTAAATTAAAACAATGAAATTTGACACATCTGATTTACCATTAAAATATTTACTCAGCAATCTGTGTATGAATTCTTTCATTCTTAGTGCTTTATTACTAGTAATTCCTTCTGTTTTAAAGAGTAATACTAAATAATTTCATCTTTTTAAATTTGTCGAACAGTGCATCTCGTATCAATAGACCATCTTGCAAAGGTTCTGCGATGCTTGTGGCAGTGCTTCAAAGTTTCGAATTCTGCATCACCCCCACCACTCCCGTCTTTTTCGAATGGTCTTTATAGTTGTAGTTCGATCATAAGCATTTTACAAAACTGATACAGATGGAACAAATTTTAAAGCTAAAGTGTTTAATCTCTTTTAAATTTAGGAACTACGTACTTAAAGTCACAACTCCACACAGTCATTCTGTACTTACCTCTTAATTGTCTTATTAAAATTTGAAGCATTATTTTGAGCAGCACTGCATACTGCATTAGGCTAGGCATTTTTCTCTCAATACAAAGATTCGGGTTCTAATAAGGCTTACTCATAAAAAGGCATGAAATTTGTTCTAACCCCATTAAAAACACAAAATCTGGTAACTTCAAAATAACAAAATCTGATATGCTGATATCAGTGGCTTAGCCTAGGAGGGTCATAACCCTCCCATGAGAAATTTTTTGCCTTACAAAATGTGTATTCTTCATTCCCTTATCACACACACCTATGCATATATATGAGTTGAGGTAGTCGTAACCCTCCCCATGAAAAATTTTTGGCTACGCCACTGGCTGATATTAAATGTCTTTATTTTAACCTAAATACGTGACGTCACACTTTTTGTTACTTCCCTCCCTCCCCTTTGTTAGGAACTGTCACAATTTCGCGAACGCCACTCCCAGACCGCGAAGCGTGACATCATTTGTGGATGACCCCTAATTGACAAAATTGAAGGCTATCGACTGTGTAACAAGATAAATAGAAATAAATCAAGATTTGTGAATAAACTTCAAATTGTGGTCAAAATTGGAATGGTATTAAAGTTTGTGGTAGGAAAGAGCAAGCATTGTGGCATATGTTACAGCACGAGTAGCCAATTCTCACAAGCACGGAAAGTAGTTTGAATGCATCCTCCTGTAAATAGGTGGGAAAACTTTGTGAGGAGAAATTTTGTTTCAGACCTCTTGAAACAGATAATTTTAGTCAGCTTTTCAGGTTTTTGGATTGATTATTTTTGTGTGACATAGTTAAAAACATATTACTTATAGATAAAGGTATCTTATTTTTAAAGTAGACATCATTCAAGGTATTTCTTTTCGTTTAGAACAGAAAAAGGCTACTTTATTAAAAACCGTTTTAATTATAATCTTACTGTAACTTCGAACTGAATAACAATTGTCAGTAGACAGTGTCCAGGCAATTTTGAAAAATGAGTGGGGTTAAAATTCATAGTGCAGAGCAGTCTTGCTTTGAGACTTAGCAAAAACAAATTCTTGATTATACATGAGATATACATTATAATAAATTTGAGAAATTCTCTTGAGCAGTCCTTTATCATGAACTATGTATGATTCTTGTTAGCTTTTAAAAAGTATCTTATTTAACTTGTTCAGGTAATATTACAAAGCACATAAATAATCAACATGGCTGCGAGTTGAAAATGTCACACATTCGGTAAAATTTTAGAGTTCGCTGCATTTTAGGAGAGACATGCTTTTTAATGGAAGTATTTCTTTATGCACTTTCAGCAAACAATTGCCTTTAACGACCAATACGAAGTTAGAGTATGAATTCGAATGAAATTCACGCAATCTACTGTTAAGCACAAATAACGGTTATACGGCTATTATAAAGTGAAATGATATCCTAAATAACCATCTTGATGAATAACGCGCATACCTGCTGTATATTGTCCAGAAGAAGTTTCATGCTGAAATATTTCAGCACGGCGACATATGACGTCATCATTTTACTGAAGCCCTGTATTATGCATTCGAAGCGTGATACCACATCGATACAGTACGACGCAAGTCGTAGGTGGTACGCGATTATAAAGCACGACAGTATTTACAGTTGTGCATAAAAATGCCTATTAAGACAGTGTTAGCACTTGAAGCACAACCATTTACCACTGCTGAAAACAGGGCATCGCTCGTTGCCATCGCTCGATTTAACTACCAGGAACATGGAATCGACCATCGCGTACCACAGATAGAGACCATTTTTGGAACATCTGGCTGTGAGGCACCGCACAGCCAGCTATATGCTAAGCACTGTTCGTTTGTACTAAGCACTGTTCTGTTTAGCAGCCAGCACAGTGCTAAACAGAAAAGGATTCTCGTGTAACTACGCCCTCCTTAATTATTTTATTGAAATCAAATTTATTCTTCGTGGATCAAAACAATCAAAATGTCAGAGTTGTGTCCTCACAGCGAGGACACTGAGCTTTAAAGGGTTAATAGGGTTGGACGCGAAGCGGAAAAGGGGGCCTATCTCTTTTCGCAAAACAGCCGCAAAGCTTTGTCTCGACTAAGGCATGGAACAAGACTTCAATGACAAATAGAGTGTCGTAATCCCTAGGCAAGATGTGAAGTCTGACAAATATACGTTTTTACGAAAGTATTAACCTAACATTCTGGAACTAACACATTTCAATCATTTCAAAAAGAGAAAGCAAGATCTTTGAAGAAAAATCAGCGAAATAGTCCCTTCTCCGTTTTGTTACTGGAGTAAGATAGCCTACCTCTGGAACACAGCATACGCCACTGAAAGAGATGGTTCAAAGTAATTATTTTATTTCGACATCGTACAGAAAAGCAGAAAGGGAAATCAGATTATTCAAAAAAGGGCTGATAAAAACAATAGCTCTATTTTGGTGGTTAATTCTTAAATATAACCCACACCCAGGGGATATTCATTCCAAAATATCTTTCAAAACATAGCTAAATATCCCCTAGTATTCTTCTCATACATTCCGTAGCTCCGCTCCAAACTGTTCGTTGAACTATTAAGATGGTCATCCATCCAATTTTGTGCTCTGAATTGGCCACTCCTACGCTGCTGTGGTGTCGTATTACAGGCATTCAGCATCAACTTCGTTTTAAAGAACACTATCTACTAAACATAATGCTGCAACATACTAGAAAGGAACTGTCTACTGCAGAAGTGAAATATAGCATATTTGTTTCAGAAGTTAGTGTGCTAGTTAGCAATTAGCTTCCTACATTACTGTTTACGAATTTATCAGGAAAAGGAAAGAGAGAGACAGAGAAAGACAGGTATACAGAGAGACAAAGAAAAAAAGCAAAAGAGCGAGTGCATTGAATAGGTTTTTTTTTTTCTGTTGTATAAAAAAACGAAAAGTTCTACTGACCGCCACTATTACCTGTGATGTTATCGCAAAGTATACGGGAGGTGATGATGCGTCCGAAGGGTGAGAACTGCGCTTCTAAGTCTTGTTGGGTGAATGTTTTGGGCAGTCCACTGACGTATAAGTTGGCACCCTTTATAGCTTCACTGCTCGGACGGGCATACGACACCTAAAGGAAACAAAAAACGGAGACGGATCAAACAATATGAAGAGAGGCTGGGAAAACGCTCGAACACAGCCACACATCCTGGAAATGCAAAACGCAAATTAAGGGGACAGTTCAGCCATTCAAGACATGAAATCACAAAAATGTGATCCATTTTCTGAAATTTCTGGCACTAAAAGTATTCAATATTTTAAAATAATTTTTTCAGAGTAGGTTACATAAGATATTGTTTTATATAATAAAAATTAAAAAATACTAATAAACAGTTTCTTCATGACTTAAAAATACATAAATAAAACACAAATTTTCACGTCTTCAAAATTACTATAGTGCACTTCGCGCAGGATAACTGTAGCAACTTTCCATATTTTCCAACAAATTTGACCTTAAATTGAAGATAATAGTCCTAATAACAATTTGAACTACAATCATAAGGATATCATAAAATTCAAGAACAATAATTAATTTTAATTAGGAAAAAATAAAAATTTTGCATTTTTTGAATATATTTTTTTTATAAATATTTTTCTATCCATTTTATTTTTATAATTGTAGTTCAAATTGTTATTAGGACTATTATCTTCAATTTAAGGTCTAATTTGTTGGAAAATATGGAAAGTTGCTACAGTTATCCTGCGTGAAGTGCATTATAGTAATTTTGAAGACGTGAAAATTTGTGTTTTATTTATGTATTTTTAAGTCATAAAGAAACTGTTTATTAGTATTTTTAAATTTTTATTATATAAAACAATATCTTATGTAACCTACTCTGAAAAAATTATTTTAAAATATTGAATACTTTTAGTGCCAGAAATTTCAGAAATGGATCACATTTTTGTGATTTCATGCCTTGAATGGCTGAACTGTCCCCACCCTTTGAGGCGCAACCCTTTCCCAATGCTGAAAAAAGGGAAGCCGTTGCCATCGCTCGACTTAACTACCAGCAAGATGGCGGACGATCGAAACGTTCATCGCGTGCCACAGATCGAGAGACCCTTTTTTGACGCAGCTGGCTGTGCCCGTGCACAGCCAGCTGCGTCAAAAAAGGGTCTCTCGATCTGTGGCACGCGATGAACGTTTCGATCGTCCGCCATCTTGCTGGTAGTTAAGTCGAGCGATGGCAACGGCTTCCCTTTTTTCAGCATTGGGCAATCTATCCAGCTGTTCTCGCATTCTCCCATTTTTCAGCAGATGCCAGTGCTGTTAAAAATAATCGTGACAATTTTTTTACGAGAAATGACGTGCTAAAAAGTAAAGGATTCTAGGGGAGCTCTGTCACCCGCAACTATTTTTATAGAAATCAAATCTATTCTTCGTGACTGGCAACAGTGAAAACGTCAGAGTTTGGTGTTCCCACTGCGCGTTAAAGGGTTAAACACAGCTAATTTCTGTAAATATCTCAAATAACTGGAATTATATACCACAAGCAGAAGTGTTTCTCTACCAGGATGTCTACCACACCTGTCATATGTTCTCCTTTATTTGACTGCTTGGTGACCTTCCGTGAACAGTGTTTGGAATGCATGTGATGGATAATTTAGATTTTTTGCGTATCAATATGCTAATTGATGCCAAAAAACAAAATAGATGTTAGTAAACAAAAATCAGTTTCCCAATTTTTGGCGAATTCTGTGACCCAAGGCCTTCATTAAATGACCTTTCTTTGACTTCTGTGATTTCTTTTTCTTATTTCCTGACTTTTCAGCAACTTAAGTAACTTTCTGGACCTTGTAGACACCCTGTATAAGGGTTTTGTGCGCCTGTGTGCAAAATAACTATAAGGTGTGTGTGCGTTACGCATAGTTAAGGCATTGCCTTTTGCTAGCCCAGGAAGCTACTTTACCTATAAGGGTTGTTCAAATACAAGTAGGACTGAGAAAATAGTTCGTAAGCATTTATTAGTTACAATGCACGAATAATTGGATATTAAACAGCGCAGCATAGCCAATATTATAGCAAGAAGAGAAAACGAAACTTATGTGTACATTTATATGCTAAAATGCAAACAAAAATTGAGATAAAACATGCACGTATATCTTAATCAAACAGCATCTGGTGGGACGTGGAGGACTGTTCAACAGTTTCACAGAATCAAATCGGTTACTGGTGCATACGCATGCTGTCTATCTATTTCACAAAATCATCACAATCACATGCTCGTTGTCATTAAAAGGACTTCGGTTTGCAGACGACAGTGAAGTCCATGCAAGCGTTAGAGAATGGTTCCATATGTACAACCAAAGGCATTCTTCAAAGCCAATATTCACAATCTTATTAAACAACGGGATAATTGGTTTAACCAACATTATGATTATGTGTGATGTACAATATATGTATACACGAATAATTGTTTTCAATCTGTATAATTGTTTTCAAAGTTACATTGGATGTTTGATTATGGCTAAATTTTTGTTTACATTTCAGGATATAACTGCACTGCACACATTACTGTGTTTCACTTTATCTACTCCCTATAATATTGGCTATGCACCACTGTTTAATATCCAATTATTCGTGCATTGTAATTAATAAATGCTTGCGAAATATTTTCTCGGTCCTACTTCTATTTGAACAGCCTTTATAGCATAATTGCCTATTCTTCCAATTTTATCGAAAGACTTTCGACCACTAATTTTTACTTGGTCATTCAAACTTAAAATGTGTCTTATAACTTGGTCATTCAAACTAGTCCAGAATTTTTTATGTAAAATAAAACTGTTCAAAAATTGGGGTGGAAAATCTGGATAAAATAAGAAGAGTTGGCAGCTATGATTTATAGGTAAAGTAGCGTCCGTGGCAATCAAAAAACTATGCCTTACCATGCATAACACACACACACACCTTATAATTACTTTGCACACACGCGCTAAATAATTCAGAACGGTTGCACAGAACGCAATCTGTAAACCATCTGTAAACCTAGAGACTTCCACTGGAAGTCCCTAGGAATTCACCTGTATTTGAAACTCATTAATTAGAAATTAAGCTATCGAATGTTTATTGTTGGCTCTCAAGAAGGTTTGGTGTATCGGAGGTCTATGTTGTGAGTGTATGGCACACAATGATGTAAAAGTTCTTAACTATAGATATACAAACTCAAAAAAGTACTGTTATCATCTAGAACGTGTGCTCGAATGATTAGTTTTAGAAATTGTGAGCCCATCACGGGAAAACAGTGTAATATACTCTCATATTTTAAAAACGCACTGCAGTGCTATTTATTAAAAGCGTATCATAATACATGCGTCGGCCCCATTTGTCTTCCTTTTTCCATTATATTGGAAAGAATATCATAGTCCATAAATGTGCCGTATTTGTCTTCCTCGCTTCATAAAACTTCAGAATTGAAATGTATATTCAAATAAAACTGTTTTACAGTCTTCGTCTTGTGCAGTCCAGCTATACTTCACTTATTTCAACATTAACTCACCATACACTATAAACGCCTTTATGTACGTTTATTAATATCCCCATAAAACAAACAGTAGGATTTAGCAATTTTTAGCCAAATATAGAAGATATTACCAAGCTGGGTTCTGTTTTGATGACTTATTTTTTGGGCCAAACTGGGCGATCAATCGCCGAAAACAACAAACCTTGGCGACTTTACTACCCCACCCATGCTATCAGGCAACCCTTGAAAAGTGAAACTTCGTTTCTTGAGTAAATCATTGCCTGTAATTAATAATACTCAAGTGCTGGTAAATAAACTTCTAAAATAAGCGAGGAGAAACAAATGAAACAGAAGCGCAGGACAAAAACCAGCCTTTCAACTCAGTTAAAAATTGTTAGTGAGATTAGATAAACAAGTTGACAAAAATGTATTCTTGTACCACAAGCATATCTCATTCTAAATCAAGCTATATAAATTCGTAAATGACAATCAAGTGAGAAAATTTCCGCTAACGTAACATGTGTGATGGCAGCGGTGATAAAAACTTGCTCGAAATAAACCCATAACTTGTGGCTCCTGACTGCCTGTCTGACTTCAAATATCTTGAAACATATATGAAGTTCTTAAATTGCATCAGACAGTTCTGATTTGTCCTAGCGTTTCGACTGAGCGTCGGCTTCACGGTCAGTTTCTCCACCAGTAGAACTCTGATTCGAACAGAAAGAAACGATCTTGCAGCCGATTTGAATCTCGTTAAGCTAATTCTTTTGTCGTATTGTTAATCAGTGATAGATCGTCCACCTTATCGCTGTAATAATCTTTTTGCGTGATAGGACAGCGCCGTTTGGTGAATGACAATGACTTCAGCCAAAAACTGAAACTTGAATGATGCAAAATGTGAGACTCAATACTCGAATGACTCTACACAATATAATGGACGTAGATTTAAAAGAAATAGTTATTGCTACTTTATTTACAATTTAAATACCTATTTAGTAGCATACATTCGTCAATGTGTATCTTCAATGACTGTTTGTACACCTTATTTCTATTTAGTAAATTACAAACGGTCGTTGTAAAATGAAATGCTTTATGGATATGAATTCACCTCTAAGAAAAAGCTTTTATCAACTCACAGGTTAAGATATCGATATATGGATTAAAATAAAATCTCCTTTAAGCAGTTCAGTTGGTCTGTAAACAAATAATTAAATGTATCAGACACAGTTTAGAAAAACCATATAACTATTTTATAGTACTAAAAATAATTCTCATTTTACCACATGATATATATTTCTATGGAGATTATTATTATTATTTAAAGTATTTTTTGTTTTAGAAATTCAAATTTTAATTTATTAAATAATTGCATGTTACCAGATGTAAATTAATGTTATAATTTTAGATTGCTACAGTTTACATAACAATAATCTAATTTTTTTTTGAGAGATTTTACCGAAAATTATGCTACTATTTTAGTTTTTAATGAAAAAGGATACTCAGAAATTATTGAACACCTTAAAAAATCAGTTCTGTCAAAGAAATAAATTTAAATCATATAACATCCCGTTTCATTTATTACTGTTTTATTAGACCTTGCCGTAAAGCAACTTTACATCACTTGGTGTAATATCAATTACATATATTAAAAGAATGAACATATATTCAGTAAATATTCATTTAAAGAACAGTTCGCAAAAAATCCAATGTTGTTCTTTTTAAAAATAGTTTACTTTTTGAAAAGCTTTAAAATAATCAAACAACGTTGGTTACACACACACACACAAAAAAAAAAAAAGAAAAAAAAAAAAAAGAAAGAAAGAAAGAAAGAAGAAAAGAAAATAAGAATTTCTCTTCTGAAGGTATGTCATGCCGTTTTTCAAACGGCAACCTACGGCATGTTTCAAAACCTATAAATGTTTAGAAACATGCATGAAAAAGCATGCAACATTTTGCAATATTTTCCTAAATGAATAATGACCCGTCTGTCCTATTTGTAAAAGTTGAACGACACATATATTATGTTTAACAATGTGCAGGATACGACGGTTGTAATGGAACATTCGTAATTCTTTAGAAGTGTCTAACATAATTTGTTATTAAGTTATTGAAAAGCCTTGCGAAGACTGCAAATAAAAACCTTGATAAATATTTTAACTGAGACAAGTTGTTAATGTAATAATCCATACTAATAGTTGAAGATTTCGTTTATAAATATGTTTATTAGCCCTAATCTCAGGAACTAAGATTTGAATTCCTTTTGCGTTAGAGAGCCCGTTTATTAAAGGTGGTTATATAGCATCACGCCACAACCTATGTATTACATAATAAGATGATATATTGCGGCGATCTATTAGAGACAGACAAAAGATTCGTTCGTCTCTGACCCCTCACTCAGCTCATTCATTCGAGCAGTCATAATCCGAATCACCTTAGATTCGAACATCGTTTACTAATAACCTTCTTGGCACAGTGCTTATGTCCCTGAGCTATCGCACTTTTGATCTGGATTCAAATCCAGGGCTAGCCAATAGATTTGTGCTTCATTTTGTTCAAAATGCCTCACACAGGCGTATTTTCAAAATTTTTTGGTCAAAACCTGTAGATGGATTTAAACATTTAAAAGCTGAAGAAATCGAAAAAAACATTACTAGCATATACTAAAAGCAAATAAAAAGTCTTCTGTTAAATCATTCTCAACAGCCAAAAAAAAAAAAAGTTTTACTTCGCCGACCAGATTTTCATATTTTTTTTTATAATTATCCTTTGAATTACATTCTCTATAACATTCAATTAATTGTCCTCGACACATGCCGACATTCTCAAAAGATAAACCTAAAAAAATTGAAAAATTAAAAAAATAAAAATAGGTTAGTGTTTTTAAATTTTTGTTATTAATTATCTAATAATGGGGAGAGTAGCAAATATTAGCACCTACAATTAACACAAACGTTAAGCTACGATGAGAAACTTTTTTATAATCTTTGTAACGTAGCCTGATTCTAATGAATTTACAACTTTCTAGCTCAATAAAGTCAATCGTTACATTAAATTTAACTCAAAGATTTGTTTTCTTTTGGTTTTTCAAAAAAAAAAAGAAAAGAAAAGAAAAAAACTGAAGAAAATAATATCTATATTTTAAATACGCAAATATATATCCACCATGTTCACAATCCATGATAAAAGTTACATCCAACACTTATAAAACACGAGAACTTTTCTCTTTAATAACTTCAAATTAAAACAATTATCATTTGATTTTTAGGGAGACGACAAACTTTTCAATAGTGGATGACCGTTAAAACATTTGATTCAAATATTATGCAGGCTCTTATTGGATTCAAGAAACCAATAAGAATCGAAAAAACTAAGTAACTTGACTGTCATAGCTGACTTCGTATATGAGTTTTGACCGCGACTATTTGAAAATCCGCCGTGAGTGCCTGAAAGAAAAATCACTGCAGTCTACTACAGTAAAGCGTTTGAGACTTTTTTTGCTCAGCATTAAGATGGAAGACGAAAATATGTATAAGTTAGTCAACGAATAATGACCGCTGAAATGGATCATGCAGTCATAATGCATTTGAAACAGGCATGAATAATCCAAATTTAACGCGGATGAAATTGCGGGAAGCTGATAGTGAAATACTAAAAATTAGTATAATTATATGAGAATTTGTCAAAGAGCTTCAACTGGTATGCGGAGCATTTCGACGAGCCTAGCAGAAAAGGGGAAATTTCCTTCTGTAGGAGAAGCGAGGAGTTCTCGTGATGTATTTTAATGAGGGAAACTCGATTTTGAACTTTTAAAAAAATCTGATGTGGACGCCACATGGTTTTTTAAACTACATATATTAAATAACAGAAATTTTTGATATACATTTCATTAAAACTTAATTGAGTGCGACACTTCACCAATATTTAAGTTTGGCTAAATCATCAAGCTGGTTTCAGTTTTAAAAACTTAATTTTGGCAGCAAGTTTAGTGATTTTTCATAATAACTTGTCAAGCTTGGTGACAGTAGACGAAAATTTGGACGTGACATAACAATAACTGTCCATAGACTTTTAATCCTTTTACACCAGATTAAATAATTTCTTTTTTAATTAAAGAATTTTTCTTTTGATAATAGAGATTTCATTCGCATTTTAAAAATAAAATAAATAATCCTGACGATGAAATTTCCGAGGAAAATTTCGTGGGAAAAAAAAAAAATCTATCCTGTACTTTAGTATGTGTAATCTTTGTATCCTCAGGGCCTGAAAAAGTTAATGTATCTGAGCTGGCCATACCCTTTAATGAATTAGACCGCGGGAGAGAGGAGAAACCCAATGGAAACGCTTTGCTTTATCTACTCGGTGTGACGTCACAAGTAAGCGTCGCGGCTTTCCTCTCTAGGGGGCGTTGGATAAGCCCAAATACCCACGAGGATTAGCATTTCTCGCGGCGAGTTTAATTCAATTTTTAAGTGAGAAATCTGCAACTGAAATACAAAAATTTAAGATTTTGCCGTAAGATGAACAGTTTTTGCCGCCAGCTTCAAAATCTTATTTCGATCCTTCGTGCACAATTACAACAGACCTACCGAAAATATGAAATGCCAACATCCTACTGCCAATTGTTTTTGAGTTATGCGAATTATACATACATACATAGGTACAGATGCTACGAAAAAAAAAATGTCGAAACGGATTTGCGCTTGGTCAAAATGGGTCGTACGCCCATACACACGTACACTCATACATACATACATTCGTCGAGACGTGCTGCAAAACTCGTGAAAGTAAATTTAGAGTTGATTAACTTAGTAAATTTAATAAGCAAACCTTCGATTTTGATATTTCAACCCGCATATCATGTTTCGAAGTGTTCAAAAACAATCATTGATGTTTTTAACACCTTTTGCCTGGGGTTAAAATGATGAGAGTCATTGCACTGGATTGTCACTCACATGCGATGTTAGTGAAATGCTACGTCGAAATGCTCGCTATTATCCAAGAATGTGTACTTACTTTTATGGTTTTGTTTTGCAGTCGCAGGCCATTCAGCGTGTTGATGGCCTTCTCTGCGTCCTCTGGACGAACGTAGTTGACGAACCCGTAGCCTAGGCTCTGACCTGCTAAAAAACAAACCAAAAATTTCATGTAGCTGCATAAATAACGCAGAAAGAGTATCTGCGCTAATTCTGACTACAGTTATGTGCTACTGAAGCACATGAGAAAATACGCACACAGACATATTATGTTTCACTTATTATTATTAACCACTTAACAGTTTTACCCGACTGCCGGTCGGGTCACAGGAAAGTTGACTTCCCTGATTTGCCCGTGTGTCGGTCGGTCAGTTCATTTTTCACGCTTAGCTGCTGATTTCCCCGACTTTTTCACTTTCCGTAGTTTGTAATATTTCTAACAGATTGCTCCAGTAGTCCTATAAAGATTTGAGAGAAAAACATGTGCGCAGCTGTTTCCGAACAGGTTTATTGTTTTCTGACTGCTCGGGAAAATGGAAAATTTGTTCCCACACATTCAGTCTGTCTTGTTTCACGAGTAATATTTCTTTCCAATTTGGTGATAAAATAATGATGAGCGACAGTGAGCAGCTTATAACCGAATATAATTCTGATTTCGAATCCGATGGCGAATCGAACATTTCTCTAAATGAATCTGGAAGTTCTGAAAGTTTGTTGTCGGAATTCTCCAGCGACGAGGAAGCGGAGAGTTTGGATCAAACTACTGTTCGGAAATTTTGTGAAATTGATGCTAATAATCCATCTCCTCCATTCCTGTAAAGCGTTCTTACAGTTCAGTTCGCTCTTCGGGGGGAAGCCAACTTTAAAGTAAAAATAGTATATTTTTTGTAATAATTAAAAATCATTAATTAAATTCAATAATTGTAACAGTTATGATTGCTGATATGAATTTATGTAATCAGTTAGAATGCAAAATTGTTTATCCAAAATATGCTTATATTTGGACACAATATGACAAGAAAAAGAAACTGTTAAGTCGTTAACACGCTTTTACTTTATTTTCACCTGTAATTAAGTATTAATGTAATGGAATTTTGTAATTCAATTTGCATCCACTTCCACAGATCCAATTGACTTAAAATTTTGCTGACATATAAGGAATCCATGACAATACAATAATATTGAAAATGTTATGCTTAGCATTAATAGTTCTTTTACAACAGCTCACACACAAAGAAACAACACAGTACGTTTTATGGGGAGTAATTGTTTAAAGCATATTTCGGAGACATTCATCTGTATTTCAAACAAAATAAAATTGATATATGTTGTTAAGGATTACAAAATAAGGACCTCCATCGGAAATACTGCATTTAGCATTTAGAGTTTTTTTTTTTTTTTTTTTTTTTTTTTTTAACAGGAGAACGCAAAAGAATTCCAATATATTACACTCTTCGACAGTTCAGAGACATTATTTCATTTCAACTACAATACAAGTAGTACATAGACATTTATTAAGGTTTTCTCTTTAAGTAATGGGGAATTAAGTAAGGTTTTCTATTTAAGTAATGGGGAAATGTTTAAAGTTCTTTTACAGAGTCTAGGAATATTATATTAACAGCGATGCAGCTTTTTGAGATTATACCCAAAATCTCGCAAAAATTGACAGAAATGCATCAGCAATTTTTAGTTCTTCGTTTAACTTTTTAAAGACTAATTGTTTTAAATATTCTTAAAAAATCTAAGAAACACTCTTTTATAGTAATATGAACTAAAGATAAAAAATAATAATCTTGAAATAAAAAGCATTTGTTCAACAGCATGATGCCCCACAACTCTGTATATTTTAACTTTTAAAATTAAGCTTAAATAAAATATTGGTATACACACTCACAAAAAAAAGACCTTCACCTTAATATTTAAAAAACCGTGGGGTGCTTCCAACAGTTGTTTCAATTCTTACTTACTACGAGTTATTCATAATTACTGTAGTTATGAAAATTTACGTGAAAAGTCCCAAAAATCTTTCATTATTATTATTATTATTATTATTTGTCAATAACTTTTTTCTTAATTTTTTTAAGTTCAATTCAGAAAATCAATATATATACCGAGTTGTGGGACACTGTATGGCTGTTGAACAAAATCTTTATACTTTAAGATTTTTTTTTTTAGTTCATATTGCTATAAAAATTTTCTCTTTAGTTTTTAAAAGTGTAATTTATATATATACTTTTATGAGTTTTTTTTTCATTTTGGCTGAAAGTAAAGGCTATTTTCCTGAGAGAAATAAAGTGTTATTTTATTACATGCATGTACTTGTTTATTTATTTATTGCTATATTTTGTAACATTTTTTTTCTGTTAATGTTGTAAATGCTATGTAAAGAGAACTTTTTTTTATTATACTTGGCGACGACTTGGTGTCTAGGATATCAGGGCAAATTTGTCGTGGGCAGTCATTATTGTAAAAGAAACTTTCTGCTCATAAAAAAACACTGAACACAAACATAGCAATTTTTTTAAATAAGAACATATCTAATATAAATAACATTAGACTTTTGTCTGTATATTTCCTGGAATTCAAAAATTTTGCGATTTCTATCCGTTTCAAGCACCCGGGAATCCGATGCGACCCTAAAAAAAAGTTTGTCTGTCTGTCGTTCTGTCTGTGACGTTTTTTTGTTTAAGCATCACGTAAAAACGACTGAAGCGAATGCTATGAAATTGGGTGTCATGATAGGTGGTCACTCAACTTAAAACATAGGAGTCGAATTTAAAAAAAAATCTTGATTAGATTTTCAGATTTTGCGAAAATCGTTTCAAACTGCGTACATTCGTGTTCGAGCATCGCGTAAAAACGACTGAAGCGATTGAAATGAAATTTGGTATCATGATTGGTGGTCACTCAACTTAATACATAGGCGTCGAATTTTTAAAAAATCTTGATTAGATTTTGAGATTTTGTGAAAATCCTTTCAAACTGCGTAAATTTGTGTTCGAGCATCACGTAAAAACTACTGAAGCAATTGAAATGAAATTTGATATCATCATTGGTGGTCACTCAACTTAAACATTAGGCAGCGTATTTAACAAAATCTTGATTAGATTTTCAGATTTTACGAAAATCGTTCCAAACTCCTTAAAATTGTGTTCGAGCATCACTTAGAAATGACTGAAGTGAATGAAATGAAATTTGGTATCATGATAGGTGGCCACTCAACTTAAAACATTGTCATAGAATTTTTTAAAAAATCTTGATTAGATTTTGAGATTTTGCGAAAATTGTTTCAAACTGCGTAAATTTGTGTTCGCACATCACTTAATAACTGCAATGGTGAAAAAATGGTATTTGGTGAAATGATAGGCGGTCACCTTAAACTATAAGCATCTAAAAAAAAAAAAAAAAAAAATCGATCAGATTTTGAGATTTTGCGAAAATCATTTCAAACTGAGTGAATTTTTGTTCACGCATTACGTAATAAGGACTACTGCGAATGATATGAAATTTGATCACATGATAGGTTGTTGCTCAACATAAAGTATAGGTGTCCAATTTTTTAAACATATGTATTAGATTTTTGAGATTTTGTGAAAATCGTTTTAAAATGCTGAAATTTTTTTTTCCAGCATCACGAAATAAAGACTACAGGGAATGAAACGAAATTGGGTGACATGATAGGTTGTCACTCAACTTAAATTCCAGGCTTCCAATTTTTCAAAAATGTTGATTAGATTTTGAGATTTTGCGAAAATTATTTCAATATGTGTAAATATTCGTTCGTGCGTCACATAATTACGAATAAAGCGAATGAAATGATATTACTTAGTTACTCTCTAACCTGTAATATTTTAACAATACATAAAAATTATAACTTCTCTTTCTTTACTTTGGCATACATCCATTCTGTGTACTACAATGCTGACGAAAGTTCTTGCTTTTTAGAAATTTGCATTCAGTACTAACCCGTCAACGACGGGTACTTCAGCTAGTAATGAATATTTCTCGAAAGGGATATAAGATTAATTTATCTGAGATCACACAAATGGATAAAAATTACAGCTGAAAAATTCTACATTTTCTGATTTGGCTGTAAAAGGATAAAATTGTTGCCACATCCACTAGTGATTGTTTTAATCATGAAATAATCGATTACGAAAATATCACAAATAAATTAATTCGCCAGATCAACCAATGACCAAAGTGAAAATTAAAGTAATTTAAAACATATGTGGATTTTTATTCAAAATAACCTTAACTTTATTACATTAAGTAATAAGTATGTATTTCAGGTTCAATTTCTGAAAATTTGAAAAAAGAAATTAAATCGTTGTTCCCCTTTATAAGTTATGAAAATGAAATTTTTGAAATGAAATTAAAAAAATTAACTATGAAAAAAACAAACAAGGATTTTCCTTTGCAGGTTTGTCATTATAATAAAACAGACGCCAAGAATTTTTGGACGAATTTTCCAATGAAGGGCGTACGAATGCTTATTTCTACTAACCATTCTACGCCAGATATAGGTAAATTTTCCTATAAATCTATCTAATTGATTATTATTATTTGTTTGTGATAGGAATCGTAAGGAAAATCTGATTTACAAAACATAATTTATCAAATCCAAAAAAACTTTTTTTAACATTATAAGTGCTAAAAAGCCTAAAAACTTGTGTTCGAAAACATTGAATTCGTTAAGCTCTTGTATCTATAATTACCGAAGTAAACTTCCGTAAACCCTCAGTTCCAGTGTTTATTTAAACTAACTAAACGCAGAGTTTAACAAAGACGGATATTTTCGAATACTGAGATTCATTCGTAATCTGAAGCTAATCTAGCAGACGATGTGTTGAATACTAAGTATTTTAGGTGGGAAAGTTGAAACTTTAACATTATCATTTTAATTTTATCCACAGAGTGAACAGAAAACCATGTGAGTATCATATGCTCTATTTTTATTAATATTGACATGTAGAGTTATGATTTTACACGATGAAGTTGCAGTTAGTGTACAGTTGTAATTAAGTAACAACAACAAAAAAGATATAGAAGCAGGAATGCAAAAACTAAAATAGCCAGTGGCGTAGGAAAGGGTTGGAGCTTAAGGGGCTCAGGCCTCCCATACCCCTGGAGAAAGGGATAAAATTACCCCCAAATGAGCACAATATAGTGGTTTTTTTTTTTTGTTTGTTTGTTCCAGAATCAATCTAAACAGGCTGAGTCCCTATCCCCCAAACTTAATGAACTGCTACGATACTGAAAATAGCAGACCGGTTTCGGCATCTATGGTATGCCGTCGTCAGTACTAGAATTCACAGACGATGGCATGTAGTGACATTCTAGCACAGACGACGGCATGCCATACATGCCGAAACTGGTCTGCTATTGTAGTTTTTCCATTGGTACTCTTGACCGTTGTTTTTTGTTGCTTAGTTATTAACTTCTGCTCCGAGAAACGCTATCGCTTTTATTAGTGCACGGTTGCTTTATGGCAGTGAAAAGAGTTGTGTGGAAATATGCTAGATAGAAAAACACTATTGATCATATTCTTTTCAGCATCACTATTATATATATTTTTTTCAATTTAACTATACTGTGGTCAAGGCAGCATTAAGAGTAGAGCGTTTGTATCAATTGCTTCAGAGCCCCACGATCATGGAGGTTCCATAAACTTCTAGAATAAATTTAAAAAGGTTCATAAATAAAAATAAAAAAACATTCCAACCTAAAAATTTTAAAAAATGAAGCTGAATTCTGTTTGAGCGCTGTTGTCTACTGAGTCACGTTCTTGCATAAAACAATTTTTTTGAATAACTTATCCAAAATTTTGCATCAGCAAAGTGCAGAAAAAAAGCGTTTTAAATAGTACTACTGTGTATGTCCTACTTTTATATTACATTTCGAAACTAAACAAAAAAGTGCCTGAATATTGTAAATTTGAAAAAAGTTACTTTTTGTTATGAGTTCTTACAACATAATCCAGAAATGTTCTTTATAAAAGCAGTAGTAAGTATTCAGTAGATTGGTTTTGCTTCACAACTAAACTTTAAAATGTTTCTTTTTTTATTTTACTTTTATTTTTATTTTTTTTTTAATTGCGCCCAGTATTTTTCTTAGCTTCATTTCCCTCAGCGGTTTTAATCTGTGTTGACTGACTGAGTTATATTTTCAAAAAAGTACTCTAGTGCAAATTAGTTTTCCTATTGGTTTTATGTCAAGTGTTGTTCTTTGTAAATAGTGCATCACATAGTATACAGGGTGTTCCAGAAAAGTGGTAACGGGCTTTAATTCTTCATCTTTAGCGATAAGTGGACAGTGTAAATTAGGTCGGAAATAACCGTTAAGAAAAAATTCCTCTCGTTAACTTCCAAAAAGTTACACTTTTTAAATTTGCATACGACAGTTAGTAAAATGTGCCTCATACACACATGAGGTAACATACAAAATTTGATAATTATACGTTAAAAAGTGTCAGAGATAGGAAGATAAATATAACGCTGACTTAAACGACTTTTCCATGGCTTTCGAAGAGAAAAATCAAGTCGAATGATCGCATTTCAGGGGTCATACAGAAATTAGGAAAGATAATTTTTTTCCACTGTAGCAATAAACGTTTATATTCAAAATCATGTATAGTCCCCGACAGGGGCGTAGCCAGAAATTTTTCATGGGGGGGGGGGTTACGACTACTGCAACTCGCATATATGCATACATGTGTGTGATAAGGGAGTGAAGAATATGCATTTTGTATGGCAAAAAATTCCTTATGGGGGGGGGTTATGACCCCCTAACCCCCCCCTTGGCTACGCCCCTGGTCCCCGATCATCTTTCTTTAAAGATGCGACGCTGCATGATGAAAGGCTCAAATTTGGTACATCACGTCGATAGTGCATGGGGCACATTTTGCTAACTGGGAATGCTTTTGTACGGGGGTCGTACACAAATTTTAAAAGTATAACTTTTTGGAAATGAAAGAGAGGAATTTTTCTTAACGGAGTCTTATTTCCGACTTTTAACATTTTTCAATTTACTGTGCCCACTTATCGCTAACAGATAAAGAATTAAAGCCCGTTACCACCTTTTTGGAACACTCTGTATAATGCGAGCTACACGCTTAAATCGATTGATTAAAACTGACACTCCTTTATTGATTAAATTTCTTATCGGCTGATATAAATCCTTTTACGCTAAAAAATACTCATTAAAGACAATGATTTGTTATCTCCTCAATTCCCCTCAATGCTCAGGATTCGCTAGATCCTATTATACTCCATTTTTCACTAAAATCTTGTCTATTTGAGAATTCTGTCTCTCCCCCACGAAAAATGCGTAGTAAGATATCCTATTTCTATCATGTGATCTTAACGGAAAACGGTACATAAACATAGTCACCACAAACAACACAACGCGGGAAGCGGGAATCGTATGGCTTACGCAGTGGTTATTTATATATTCTTTGTTGCGGCGAGCATCGAAGAGCAAACATGTCTTTATCAAATTATGAATTAAAAGAGTTTCTGAAGAGGATACCCGATGATACTTTAGAATGGTGATAATTTTATTTTATATCCGAATACCAAATGCATCTTTTTCATATTCAGCGTTGTGAAATAAATTCAACCTAAATGTGGAGAGGATGCTTTCGGTAAAAATGTTGTGTTAATGGACATAGTTTCTTACGATTGGATTATAAAAATCTCGTCGTTCTTGTAAAACAAATGAAGTTATGATATCTTCAGTCAAGTGAGTAAGTACTATTTTACCTTTTTCATGTCAATAATTTGGGTTGCTTCTTTAATTAAATCTTACAGCTGGTTTAACCATGATTGCATTTGTGTATTCTGACTGTACTGTGAATTCGTTTTATAACTAGAGACTATAGTGAAATTATATTCTATTTATTAAAAAAATACTTTTTTATAGTGTATTAAGATATATGTAATGTATTTGCCTTGTTTTAAAATTTATTTTCTCGGGCTTATATTCATAGATTACAGCTCTGATAATAAAAAATGAAGAAAACGAATCATTCAATATATCAATCAAAAACAGCAAATTTTCATAAGACACCCTTTTTCTAGCTTAAAATAATAATATTAATTGAGTACAGATATATTAATTAAAAAAGTACTGATTTTGTAAAAACGCTCATTCTATAGCTTAAATAATAATCATAATTGAGTACAGTTATATTAATCAAAAACGGACAGACACTCCTCATTTTTGATTATTATTTAGCCTAAATGGAGCTGTTGTAGAATGCTCAAAAATTGAGAATTTTTCGCTCCATTGATATTTGTCGATTAATGGAGCAAATTTTACTCAATCGGGAGAATGGCTGTTTGAAGTCAATAATTGAGTAAAAATATACTCCGTTTGATTATTATTTTACTCAATAGATTTAAGCGTGTACTCTATCTCCTTTGTCTAAGCTTCATTTTTAAAAATATTAATCAATTATACACAAAACTAACACAGAAAATTTTGTTCACGTACGAATACTTTTTTGAGTGGGTGTACCTTGAGATACAATTTTAATTCGTTTCTAGACCAAGGTCGTTTTACAAAATAACTGTATTTCGAATTATTTTTACAGGTAATGAAAACTGCATAACTGTATTTATGAACTTTCGGATTCTGTGTGGTGCCTTTGCGTAGTAATGGACTTTAGTAAAAAAAAAATTTTTTTCTGAAATGATATAGGCATACATAAAAAATTGAGTAAATAATAACATATTTTTTTTAATTTTGTTTCTTATAGTATCCTTTGAGCTCCTAGTAAAATTTCTGCTGCATAAATAATTTCGATAGCGTTTCTTCCAATAGTAAAAATGTTTAACAGAAATTCAATTTTACCCACAGAACCACTTGACCAGATGATGGACTAAGTAGAGAGAAGGATAAGTACAAGTAATTAAGACCTCGCTTTCACGTGATCCTTCGCCGGCTTTTTTCCCATTCCTTCCATGATTCTTGTATTGCTGTATTCATCAAATTTTACATGTCCCTTGCCGAGAAGTTACGTACTTTTGACAAATCGCGTAGTGGGATCAGTGACGTCACGTTCCGTGTAAAAAAGCGAACTTACTCATACACCTTTTTTTTTTTCTTTTTAGACACATTTCGGAGGTAGCTCATTTTTCTTCATAATACCTATACCCTCTTTTAATTCGGGATTTTACATTTTCCCATGTAACGGAATCATGGATATAGAGGGATATACAGATGGGAAAACTCTATCTATATTCTGTTAGAGGAATTAGTAAGGAAACTTGCATGCTGTTGGTGAAGGGGTAAATTTCGAAAGCTGTCCCTTAACCCTTTGAAGTGCAATCATTTCCCAATGCCGAAAAAGTGCAGCCGTTGCTATCGCACGATTTAACTACCAGCAATATGGCGCGGTCGATCGAATCCCCCAGTGCGTGCCACAGAGCTAAAGAACATTTTTGACACGGCTGACCACCATGCTGGTTGTTAAATCGTGCGATGGCAACGGTTGCACTTTTTCGACACTGGACGTCTATTTAGATGTCCCTCTCAAGTATTTAATTGAAATCAAATATATTCTTCGCGAATCAAAACATCCAAAATCTCGGAGTTGTGCACGCACAGCGAAAACACAGCGCGTTAACCCTTTAACCTTTTAACGCCCGACAGCTGGCTGTGCCCGGCACAGCCAGCTGTCGTCAAAAAAGGGGTCTCTAGATCTGTGGCATGCGATAAACGTTTCGATCGTCCACCATCTTGCTGGTAGTTAAGTCGAGCGATGGCAACGGCTGCCCCTTTTTTCAGCATTGGGAAAGGATTGCGCCTCAAAGGGTTAAAGGGTTGAACCTGGGCGAAAAAAAATAATGTCACAGAGCGGAGAGAATGAATGGAATGAAAGTATCAGGTTGTAACGAAAATTTTCCGTCAGATTTGCTTGAGTCAGCTCACGCGGTACCCAGCTATTGACCTTATATGTCAAGTTTATGCGATGCTTAGCGCGACTAATGGACATGGCACTAAAGTCTAACTCTTTTAGCTAGCTCTCGAGTGGATGAATATTTTATCTTCTTCCACAGATTGTCGTAGGCGAGCCTCATCAGCATCATTAGGCCGGCCAGAGCACTCTGCTTCTTTAATGTCCTAGTCCTCGTTTTCGGTAGAACTTTCGTGTCGTAGAACTTTCGGTACCAAATCTTCACAGTGTCATATGATACAACAGTAGTACCTTAAGCTGTATACATGATTCGGTGTCATTCTGTAGCTGACTTTTTGCGACAGAACTGAGAGTAAATGATGGTTCAATCTGGTAGCGTGATAGTTTCATTTCAGACACCTTATACTTAATCATAACGATATTGTTTTGCAGATTTCACAATACAGTGCTCTAAAACAAGTCTTTTTCTTTCAAATAACAAAAATCATTTCGCAAAATATTGGCAAAAACACCAACGCGAACTGCTTGTGCAGGCAATACTTGCAGTGGCGGAAAACTTTCGTTACAACCTAATAGTAAAAAAGTGTGACCATAACGATACACGAATGACTTCGGCCGGAAAGCAACTGCTGTGAATATTCTTAGCTCCACCCCTCACTCCCGGTGATTTTTATCAAAAGGGAAAGCATAGTGATTTGCACAAGCAGTGTTTCCCTGTGTGTATGAAAGGGGTAACTGGTGAAGCCCCTATTAGTGTGTCTTACCTGTGACCTTGTCTCTGATGAGCTTGCAGGATTCGACCTCCCCGATCGAGGAAAAGAGAGACCGGATCTCTTCCTGCGTCATTGTCTGAGGAAGGTAGTTGACGATCAAATTGGTCTTCGAGTCTTCGCAACCGCCATTCTGCTGACCACCACCGCCGTCCATGCCGTTCATGAGGCCGGCTGCAATAAAACAAACAAACATGAAATATGACAACATTGTTCACAATAATGACACAATGTACGTAAAATATCGTAAATTAATTGGGATTAGAAATTTCCCGTAAAAATGTCGGCATTATTTTTAGCAGCACTGACATCGGCTGAAAAATGGTGAATACGATGGATACACATTGATATAGAAGAACAACTGGAGGGACTGTTCGTGCCCAATGCTGAAAAAAGGGCGGAAGTTGCCGTCGCTCGATTTAACTACCAGCAAGATGGCGGTCGATCGAACCGTTCATTTCATGCCGCAGATAGAGAGACCATTTTTGATACAGCTGGTAGTTAAATCGAGCGACGGCAACGGCTGTCTTTTCTTCAGCATTGGAAAATGGTTGCTCTTCAAAGGGTTAAAAAAATTTAGCTTTTTTTACAGGTAATTTACCCTTTTCTTTCCGAGATTCAGTCAGTTAATCCAATAGTAAAAGTTTTTATTCATAAGATTTTCTAAAAGTGTTTTCCCTCGTTTCTGACAATTATGTTGCTAGTTCTAATAGTGGTTTTCTAAGTCCGACCCAAGGCTCACTTTCGGTGCAAACGTCGGTCATACTGTCATTAAAATGTTACTATGACAGCTCAAGAGGCTTGGAATTGAATGCCAAAGAGACGTAATGTCATGTGGCTTATTGAAAGATAAAGACGGTTCCCATCTTGGAGCTGGACTTTTGCGACATGATCGTTCGCTATTAAAAACTACAGTTATTGCACGCTGCATGTACCTCTCTCGATGTAGGTTGGCTGTGGAAAGAGTTTTAATGCCACTATAATAAACTCCTAGTCAAACTCCGTCTATTATACACCTTATTAGCCCGAATACGACCCAGAATTTTTTCAAGATAATTATAGAAATCCTATATGTAGGCCTCTAATTTAGCGCGAGTCAGTTTTTTTTACGGGAAATGGTCAGTGAGAAAACATAGCATTATATTCGGGCTAATACGGTATATCTGTATATGCTAAGGGTAAAAGTGATTGATCCGGTAATTATGTATAATCACCACTAAAACCTTCACGTTACCAACTACGTTTCGGTAGCACCGCTACATTAGCAAAGGTTTACACGTGTGAGAGTTACTCTGGCCAAGCACAATGTTAGCAACATTTCTCAAAGTCCCTGCAGTCCTGACCTGGCTTTAGCAGACATTTTACATGGCCAAAAATCAAGATCGCACTTAGCCCAAGCCTCATCACCGGTGCAAATGGTATTCGAGTGATATCTTTCGTTAGAATATAAATAAGATTATGATTTATTCTTCTCTTGATGTTATCGGGCTGTGTAAAGTGTTTTTTATGCCATCAAAGTAAAATCTATCAGAGTTCGGTTTTATTTTAGTTTAACCCTTATACATGAAAGATAGCAAATCCCTTCATAATAAATTATAAATTAAACCCATTTAAAGCCATTTCCCTTTGTAATAAATTAAATAAATTTAAAAATAGTTAGGATAAGCGTTATGAAAATTAATAGAAACATTAGTTATTTTTAAAAATTTCTATGCTTACTTTAAAAATAGAAAACATTTTAAATATTACAGCTGCGGGGTTTCTTTTTGACGCAGCAACAGGGCATGAATTTCTCGTCAGACTGTGGAGATGCAGGATTTAGTCCTCCCCCCTCCCGAAAAAAAAAAAAAAAAAAAAAAAAAGACATTGCTTAGGAGTAATATTTGTCTTCAGGATCTCCGGGAATTTGGTGAACTGGAGTTGAAATTAAATCTGTTGAAAATGTAAATATAATAGACGATCTCAGTTTTAAAAGTCGACGGATTTTGCTTAAGGAACTGATTTTTTTTACATATCTCTCAATAATGTTACCAGTGAAATTATTTTCGACAAAGTCTGTCAGTTCAGCAGCGTGTTTCTAAAATTATTTCTTCAAGTCTGAAGAAACTGGAAAATTATTTTCGTAGTATAACTAGAGAGCAATAGATGGGACTATATATAGAGCACTGGCTGATGATTATATTGGTTTTAAAAGAAATCTTTTTCCATACTCTAAAAAATTGTGTTCAAAACTTAGTACATATTTCTTGAAATAGCTGTTTAAAGGAAAATTAACAAAATAATTCTCTAAAGTATTATATGACATTTAGATTATTACAGAAAAAAAAATTGCAAAAGTTATCTTTATTATGTAAAGAATCAAGGATATCCTATATATTAAAAAAATATTATATCAAGAGAATTTTCTAATGTTTTTAGTTGTTTCTTTTCTTTTCAGCCCCTTGAAAAATAATAACAAGATTAACTTTTGATTTATTTTCTAAAGTAACTGCGAAAGCGTCGACGCAGATATTTCAGACTTAAGAAGTCGCGGAGAAAGACGTGTGAATCAAAATTCTTTTTTTCTCCTCTGTTCTATTCATTCTTTTTTCTTTCTTTTTATATATATACTTAAGAATTGTTTTGAAAACAATAAAGGAAATAAAGTCGAAACTATAAACTGATAGAGTTTTTAAAACAATTCTTAAGTATATAGCTGCAATATTTTTTTTTTCAACAGTAAAAACTAAATTAACAGAATAAATTTTATGAAAAATCAAGTATACTTGTAAGTAATTTTTTTTAACATTACATTCAAACAAATAAAATTTTAACAAGTTTCGGTGACAAAGCAGTTGTGTCTAAACAATGGATTCACATTTGTTATATTTTAAAGCTCAAATTTTATGGATAGCTGTTATATTTCTTGATTTATTGTTTGAATTTTTATTAAAAAAAGAACAAAGAAGGGTAGACGGGCAGTCAAATTTCAAAATGTTCTGAAACCGATTCAAAGGTATTCGTGTGTGTTTCATTTTTCAGCAAGAATTCTGTAGATAATATCTATTTCTTTCTTTGCGATACAGTGTTGTGTCCATTTTAATCAGGAAAGTTTAAACCAGTCGTTTTAATCGCTATGGTCTAATATTAATTTTGACCAGTTTTGACCACTAAAATTCATTATTCTATTTATTGAATAGTAATCAATTATATTTTACTAGCATATGTTAAAATTAATTTAGCATTTGTTTAAAATGCCATTATAAATAACATAGCTCAAGCAAACACGAACAAATAAATAAATAAATGTCGTAGCTAAATAACATAACACCAAAATACAACACTAATGTTTTGATTTCCCCCCCCCCCCCCATAAGCTACCTTCTGTAATTTGTGTTGAATTTAAAAATCGATTACAAGTAAAAAATTTTGCGATTGTTTCTAAATTTAGACTGATTTTGTAATTATTTTGGATTATTTAAAGCTTATAAAATAATCTTTCTATTGAGGAAGCGTTCACAACAGTTCACTAGATGAAATGTGAGTTCAACAAATTTTATATCAATTTTATAACTGAAACATAAGTTTTGAGTGAAACTGTGTTTTGTACTTTTACAACTGAATGGTCCTTTTTTAAATTTCTAACATTTTAATAGTACTGTATAAGCAATATTCTACTAATAAACCTTATAAACTTGTCGGTGTATATTTTTTTAATGCATCCCCCCCCCCATGAGAATTTTTTTGCCATACAAAATGTATATTCTTCCATCACTTATCACACACACATATACTTATATGTGAGTTGCAGTAGTTGTAACCCCCCTCCCGATGAAAAATTTCTGGCTACGCCACTGTTACTTTTGTTACTGATTAAGTTACTTTCAATCGCATAAAATTAATTATTAGTACTGAGACCCTTAAAAACCATTTTTAGCTTTTGGAAATAATATTTGTAGCATTATTAAGTTTCGCTTCAGCGTGCATAGATTTTTCAACTTTCCACAAACAAAAAGAGAACTAGTGGAATGAGACTGGACTTCCCCTAATTTCAAAGGTTAATCGAGACCTACCGGGGGGGGGGGGAAATTTATCTGAATTTTTAGGCTGAAGGAATTTCCCAAATTCTGTTTGAAAACACACTTCAGTTTGAGTGGTAAAAGTAGAATGGGGATCTTAAGCGCTCATAATACTGGTGTGTTCAGAATACGGAGAGTTCACTTTTGATACGGAGATCACTTTTGATACGGATACTCTTTTAATCCAGCTGTTATGCTAAGAAGTTTCATTGGGATCGGCATAATGTGACCATAATACCAAAGTGTTCACATTAGAGAGTTCAGCTAGAGAGAGTCCACTATACTAATAATTTTAATTTTTGGTCCTGCACATATCACACTCAACGATCCCGAAAATGCTTTTTAACCCTTTAACGCGCTGTGTTCCCGCTCTGGGAACACCCAACTCTGACGTTTTGACTGCTGCCAGTCACGAAGAATAGATTTGATTTCTATAAAAATAGTTGCGGGTGACATAGCTCCACAAGAATCCTTTATTTTTTAGCAAGTCATTTCCCGTAAAAAAATCACCACGATTATTTTTAACAGCACTGACATCTGCTAAAAAATGGAAGAATGCGAGAACAGCTGGATAGATTGCCCAATGCTGATAAAAGGGCAGCCGTTGCCATCGCTCGACTTAACTACTAGCAAGATAACGGATGATCGAAACGTTCATCGCGTGCCACAGATCTAGAGACCCTTTTTTTGATCCAGCTGCGTCAAAAAAAGGGTCTCTAGATCTGTGGCACACAAAGAACGTTTCGATCGTCCGCCATCTTGCTGGTAGTTAAGTCGGGCTACGGCAACGGCTGCCCTTTTCAGCATTGGGAAAGGGTTACACCTTAAAGGGTTAAATAGCTCTGCATTCAATTCGCAATATGGCACCTCTTGGCCATTTTTCACTTAAGCTCTTCTCCCGTGCGGCACGATAAAACTACACTTAAAAGTGCTCATCGTCATATTTATGAGTGCCATGCTCTCAACTGTGTTGCCAGGCGCCGCCGAGTGAATATTTATGTGGCTTTTCTGAAGGATTAACTTGCATTTATGTCGAGTAAAATATGCTCACCATAAACATTAAATTCTATTTCTCCCATATTTGTGGAACGACTCAAGCAAAAATTGCTCTTCAAACAGCAGGAAAGGAAAAAAGAATGCGAATTATTCTGTTATTTTCCGTTCTCTCTAGCGGTTCTTTATTATTAAATTTATACTATAAATAATAATTTTCGTAGAATAATCAGCTTTAACGGTATATCCCAGATTGCTATTACAGTACTTGTGAATGATTTTAATATGCAAATTCTGAAACCGTTTTGGAAGATATAAGTGTTTCGCTCCACTGAATGCAGTGAGAATGGTGCATAAAACACATCGTTATCTGCAGGTTAAATAATGCAGAAACATATAATTATAGTCTTAATAGTGTAGTTGTTTATTTAAATAAGTGTTGAGGAATTCTGATCCTACAATGTAAAACAATTTATAGTAAGGAAACGAAGGTAAATTATACAAGGTATTTCCCAGATTGCACTTTGATAGACTTCATTCTTAAGACTTTGCAATAAAGCTGAAAAAAGTAAATGATTTTGTCTGTCTGTCAGTGCTCTAACTACCTTACATACGCATAGATCGCTACGATATTCATATTTGATATTGTTATTTCCTGTTCCACGTACCCTATTTAAAATGGTGTGCATAGTATTCGTACTTAAAGGAGGATCAAAATAATTCCAATACATTACGCTCTAGGGTAGTTATTGTTTAAAGCGCATTTTAGAGATATACATTTATTTCAAACAAACCAAACTGAAATATCTAGTTATTGACTCTAAAATAATGCTCCTCATCAAAAGTATGGAGTTTAGCATCATAGTTTTACGACAACGCTCGAAAGAATTCTGATTCATTACAGTTTCTGACAGTTTCGAGACATTAATTAACTTTCAGCACAATACGCCTGGTATATGAACGTTCATAACGGTTTACTTTTCATTTAAAGAATGGTTTATTTGTGCTGTTGTGGCATAGCTACGCAAGGGCTATCTGCCTAGGATGGGGAGTGCCTTCGTTAGCTCTTGAATCGAAAGAATACCGGATACTGATGGTTGTTCAGCCTTCTAGTATTCGAGTCAGTCTAATAAAGGACATAAAATGTTCAATTTTCCTCTTGAAATGAAGAGAAGAAAAAAGCGGATACTGAACGATCGTACACATGTTTGATATTCTGGACCAGCATTTAGCTTCACAATGTAGCACCTAAGAGGCAGGGAATGCAGTGACGGATCCAGGAAAGGGGCTAGGGGGGGCTTCAGTTTCCCCCCCCCCCGCCCTAAAAGATATTGCTTTTTTGTACCCTTTTTTAGATTAAATGAGCTCTTTTATATAAACTGGCCCCCTCTCAAAAACGTTACATTGCTTTAGGGTAATATTTTGTTAAAGTCAAAAGAGCTTTTTCTAAAATTAGTCCCCCTCCAAAATATTTTTGCATCCGCCACACAATGAACTTGCTGAATTTGACAAACGGCAGCACAAAAATGGGGCCATGAGCATGGCCGTGCCTATTGCAGGCACTCTACCTCCGACATACATACTGATTTGTGTGTTGCACACTTTTAATTGATTTCTAGAAAAGTGTAAATTCAGGGTTTATGTGGTTTGAGATGACTTGAAATAATTAGAACAATTTAACAAGAAATAATCTGGACTTATACTTCTTTTTTTCGAATTACAAATTAACATTTCAAAAACTTAATGCCCGTTTCCTCCTTTTTAATAGCTGTCGAGGTCAAAAGCCAGTTAATCGGCTTAGCAATAATGCGCCTTAATGTGCTATCTGCGAATAATGTTTTTTTCTCAGAAAAATTTGGTCGAGAACGAGCAGGCTCATAATTCGTGTAAAAGTATCAACTAATGATAATACATAAGCAGCAAAAAATAACGTACTAATGGCACCGATATGAAAAATAAGATACAGTAGACCAGTTTCGACATGTATCATATGCAGTCGTCAGTGTTAGAATGAGAATGGAAAAATTTGCTTTATTTGTATAGAAAACGTATGGATTCAAGATAGTGTTTACAAGGGCCAACAAGAACGCAGGAATCCAGATAGGGGTTTTCAGATGGCCAATGGGAAAGCAGGAAATCAAGGTAACTGAGAACAGGGGGATTTGCAACATCCAGAAAGGGGAGAAACAGCGAAATCAACGTTAACAAGGTTACTTATGTTTTTGTAGATATTGAAGGCTTCAAGGAAATTTAATTCACTTCGAGAACGGGGTTTGCAAATAAGTCCAACTGAACTAAAGGGCTAAAAACATAAATATAGTTGGTATGGTTGGTGTTCAGTGATGGCCAGACTTGTTGGTTATAAGTTTTTTTTAACAAAAGCTATGTGCGCCTTAATTCTAAATTTAAGAGCGCAATTAGCTTTTCCGATAAAAGACAAACCACATTGACAGCTGATTCTCTTTGAATTCATGTGCGTTCATAGTATCACTTGTCAATGCGGTTGGTCTTATATCGGAGAAACTAATTTTAATACTGCATTACTTAAATTATATTTCAAAGAACCTAATAATTAGAAGAAAACTTAAATTACTGTTTTCTTCAAGCCAGCGGATTTGAAAATCACAGTTTTAGATGGTTTGGACAACAAACTATCCACTTTACAAGTTGCAAAAAATAGTAAATTAAGACCAAAGTCATTTTAGTGGCTTTTCATGGTTCAGTTCAGTCGTGCGGTGCTTGGTTACAGCAAGGCAGTCAAAAGAGTCATGACGGGTAGCAAGGTGGAGCACGGAAGGGGAGCTATGTCCTTATTTTCAGCTCCCGACTGAAGAATCAACATTTCCATCATGCTTTTATTGTTTTTTACGCTAAATATCTGGCTAACGTCGTTGTGGGATTGGTGCCTTGCCTTTGTCATATGCAAATTTACTCCGTGTGCCTTAATCGCGTTTTCATTGTTCGTTCACAGAGCTGTTTTTGAAGCGTCTAACGTGTGCATTTTCTGTGATACACGTACAGTTCAAACGCTGTTTAGGTTTTGGTATGGGCTGAGCATTTTGTGACCGAGAAAAATAGGTGTTGTCTTTCAAAAATTTGAAGTTTCTGTACCTATAACCGAAACAGTGAGTGCCACTTACTTGCAGTTCATAGAATCTCGAGCCCATACCTTTGAATAACTATCTCTGAAATTTCACCTCGATCAGTTGAACAGACCGGCCACTAGATGTCCATATATCGGCAAATATAGTACTTTTATAGCCAATCTGTATATCAAAATGCACTTGTCAGATCTGTTTGTTTTTCTGGTTTCATAATGTTATGGAAAGTGCATCATCATTTATACGTCGGCCCCATTTTTTTTCCCCCTTCATTATGTTGGAAAGAATATCCTAAATCTACGTACATTTATTTTAAGTAATTTGTCCCCGCTCTCTGTGGTCATGTCACTGAAAATTGTAGACGTCCGAAGTGTAAAAGCCACGGGTTCGGGTCCCATCGCGCGGCTGTCGATCTATCGGTCTGGAGTTTTGGTAGGTTTTCTCCACATGTAACGAGAATACACGTTAGAATCCCTTCGAAAGTCCTCCTGCCACGGCCCCCATCCCCATCCTTGGCAAATTGCCCTAGCATAGTGTTGCCATAATCACACAAATAGGGATGGACGCGAGACGGGAGAAATCTCGCATTGCCTCGCAATGCGAGACGAGAAAAGATATAGTTTGCAAGACGAGATGCGAGACGAGACAGATTCTTGTCTTGTCCGAGATTTCTCGTCTCGTATAAATTTACAATACGAATTACTTTTCCCTCAGAATAGCAGAGCTGTATTTGAGGAGGGATGCCATTCTGTGAAGGGAGGGTACACTTTGTCTGAAGCCTCTACCGTTTAACGTGCGTCTCCTTTGTTATCATTCCTGGTATACTATCAGCACTCGCAAACTCGCGACACTTAAAATTAGGAAGCACGAGCGATATACAAAACACACAAAGAAGAGGATAAAGAAAGAAACGGAAAATAGAGAACAGAGAAGAGTAGAATATAGAAAAATAATAATTAAACAGAGGACAGGCGGTAGGGTATGTCTAAAGCTTGACCAAATTTAGATGGGGCCCCAGAGCACTTACTTTTGGACCCCTTTACTATTAGAAGCATTTTAACCCATTTTTGAACGCTGTTGAGTTTTCGCAACATATAGCTTTTTTTTAAGATTTTTAAAATTACTTACATATATTTGAGCAAGATTATAGATTTAAAAATTATTTTTACTTTAATATTTTTAATCCATCTGTATCATTAGCTCATAAGGACGAAAGTCAGGGCTGGCTGTTATATGACACACGGGTGAAACTTCATAGAAAATTTTCCTGTCCCAACAAAATATTTGTAATTTTGTTTTTTTCTTTAAAACATAAAACACAAAGCACTAGTATTCGAAAATTGCATTTAAGTTAACTGTGTACTTTGATCAAATCGTATTTATCACCACAAAAATATGTCTGATCTAGTGATAGACAATTAGGTAATAGCTGTTACAGGGGAAATTCAGTCCCCCCAATTACTATTTTAGTACCTATGAATTTATAATCTAAATAACCGGGATATATGAAGCCCCCTTTTCCTCCAGGGATCCCGAGCGACTGCCCCCCTTGCCTGTATGAGGATGGGGCTCTGGGTACATCAGAGAGAGATTAGAAGCCAAAAGAAAAAATTTCAAACTTATTTAGAATGTCTGGCTATAATTATTACATTTTTTCACATAATTTGTGCAAGTATGCTTACTTTGATATTTTATGCCCAAATTGTGTACGTAATAATTGTGGTTTTTTGTTTACTTATAATATTGTGCCCATTTCATCAAAATGATTGAATATATAATTAAATCTTATGAATATTTCATATTTTCTCTTAAATAAGTTAATATTTATAAATAAAATGTTTCATCAGCTATTAAAAATACTTCTTTTACCATAAGCCAAGCAATGCAAGCGCAAATAAACGATCGACTGGAGCGATTGCGCAAATACAATTCTCACAAGTCTTCTCTGTTGTCTCTTCTTTTTGAAGGTGTGAATGAACTGGTTAAACCGCCGGGTTCCGGCTTAAATATGAAACCCATACCTTCATGCGCCAAAACGAGAGGGACGGTAAGTAGACTTCACTATAATTATCCGTCCCGAATTGAAACTTTTATGAATTCAC
The DNA here is from genome assembly GCA_038373885.1 of Cheiracanthium punctorium. NCBI lineage: Eukaryota > Metazoa > Arthropoda > Arachnida > Araneae > Cheiracanthiidae > Cheiracanthium > Cheiracanthium punctorium. The sequence continues at coordinate 550,244 of JAWZYV010011016.1, forward strand.
TATTCCGTACATTGGGGCCACTTAATTATATTAAAATTTTATTTGCGCAACATGTCCTGAGTTCTGCATCATTTCTAACAAAATTCAAATCTTTATAAATTTTCAAAAGCAAATGAAACTCCCATTAGCCATAACATTTACGCAGTTTTGGAAATCTTATAAATAAAAATGAAATTCTGTTTGTTTGTTTGTTTGTTTGTGGATTTGATTCGTATACAAATCCACAAAAATGGACCTATCGGCCTGAAATTTAGTACAGATATGTAAAATAATATAGAATAACTCATAGTCCACTTTAAAACTTTGAAAGTCCACCCGTTCCCGGAATTTAAGAGATTTTTTATGCTCTTCACGCAAAAATCTTTCCTTAATTGTAACCCCTGTAGTGAAAAAAGTGTGAAATAAGGATCGTAGTTGCCATGTGTGGCGATTTTGCCGAATAAAATGTCGTTCGTATACAAATCCACAAAAATGGACCTATCGGCCTGAAATTTAGCACAGATATGTAAAATAATATAGAATAAATCGTAGTCCACTTTAAAACTTTTAAAGTCCACCCGTTCCCGGAATTTAAGAGATTTTTTATGCTATTCACGCAAAAAGCTTTCCGTAATTGTAACCCCTGTAGTGAAAAAAGTGTGAAATAAGGATCGTGGTTGCCATGTGTGGCGATTTTGCCGAATAAAATGTTTTAAATTCTCAAAGTAAAAATAAAAGAATAATAATGATTTTTTTTTGTTAGTTTATATTCGTAAGGTTATTTTTTTTTAATTATAATATCGTGTGCATGGGAAATCAGAGCAGGAATGTAATGCTTTACGCTCAAAACAATAAGAATTGAAGATTTCCGAGGCTAATAGGTAAATTATTTTAGTTTGGCGAAAAAATAAAATGGCTCAAATGCCGATTTTGTGAAAGTGAGTTCTAGCGGTTTGCACTGATTTCGGCTTGGCGCAATTTATTGAGAGCTTAAGGAAATATATTTTTGAAAACAAGTGCAAAGGTTTTATTAGAATACAACATTAAATTTTAATAATCCGTGAAGAAATAATGCAGTTATTAAGGGATTTCAATTGATCTATCTCCAGAATTCTCGCCAAATGAGTACATTGATTTAAGTTGGGGGAATTCCGCCAAATTTCAGAAAATTGAAATCTTCTCATTTAGTACATCGGAGTAATGATGAATAAAACACGTTATAGTTGATAATTTTAAAAAATTCGGCTGTATTAAGGGATTCAACTTTTCAAATAAAGGCTTGCTTTACTTTTTCGCGGTCGAACCATTTCCCATATATTATTGCTGCTAAGTCAATGCTTCGAATGATTTCCTGAAAAAAACGCTTGCAAAATGGCGTATGTTGGCACTTTGGCGAGGCTTAGACTTGAAACTGGATTTTATTTGAGACTGGGATATATAATGACACTGGTTATAGATAAAAATGAATGTTGGTATGAGTGTATGAGGTTGAAAAACTCCAGCACCGTTGAGCACCGTTGCACCATGAAATTTGGTTCACCTAAGTCTTTTATCATGGAGAAGCTTTTTATGCTATCCGTTTTCCTCTAACTTGCCACAAGGTGGCGCAGCAGAACGTCGAATTCTATTCCGTTTAGCCGTTTGCTATGCGAATATCGTCCAACCGATTTCGATGAAATTTGGTACACGCGAATATTAGAACACGGAGAATATTTTTCACTATCCATTTTGCTGTAACTTGCCGCTAAATGGCGCTGAAAAGCATCAACTTCTATACCGTTCGACCGATCGGCATAAAATTTTTTATACTTACACATTTGAGCACGAAGAATATATTCTAACTGCGTTCCTTTTGATGTTACTCACCACTAGATGAAACTGCAATGCATTATTATTTTAACTCGCCACTAGATGACGCTGCAGCAGGCCAAATTCTTGACCATTCAAACGGTCGCTATGAAAATCAGTATACATAGCTATTTGAACAATGAGAATATTTTGGCGTTATCCATTTTGCTATAACTCGCCACTTGACGGCGCTGTAGCAAATCATTACTTTAATTAACTACTAGATGGCCCTGCAGTGTATCACTTATTGACTGTGCAAATGATCGTTATGAAAATTGGTATACATAGATAGTTGAACACGGTCGCTATGAAAATCAGTATACATAGCTATTTGAACAATGAGAATATTTTGGCGTTATCCATTTTGCTATAACTCGCCACTTGACGGCGCTGTAGCAAATCATTACTTTATTGAACCACTGGATGGCCCTGCAGTGTATCACTTCTTGACTGTGCAAATGATCGCTATGAAAATAGGTATACATAGATATTTGAACACGGGGAAGAGTTTGGCGCTATCCATTTTCTTATAACTTGCCACTAGATGTCGCGTCAACACATGAACTTCAGGACTGTCCAGCCGATAGTCATGAAAATTCGTATACATCGATATCTGAATGCGAAAAATATTTTCGCCATATCCGTTTTGCTAAAACTCGCCACTAGATTGCGCTAAGCCGCATGGCCTTCTGCACCGTACAAACGATTGCCTTACAATTCGGTATGCATGATTATTGGACACAATATAACGCGATATCCACTTTGCTATATCTGTTTATTACAATGAATAGTAATCACCACAAATCGTAATATCAAAAAGTCCATTCATTCCCGTGCGAAGAACGGGTACTTCAGCTAGTAAATAAATAAAAATAAGCAGTGGCGTATCCAGAGGAAATACGGTGGTCATGATCTCCCCATGAGGAATATTTTGCCATACAAAATGTATATTCTTCACTCTTTTATCACACACACGTATACATTTATGTAAGTTGCATTAGTCGTAACCCCCCCCCATGAAAAATTTCTGACTACGCCACTGAAAATAAATATTTTTTCGGTGCCATGTCACATTATATATACGGATTAAATCGGAATTTTTATAACTTCAAATGCACATATGAATTAATATGGTAACTAATATATGTGACAAATTGTTATTATTAATATTAATTTTCAATGAAATAGTATTAATGTTACTAAAATATGGTAAAAAAATTACAGGCCTTAATTTTGCGAGACGAGACAGGCAATTTCACTGCGAGACGAGACGGTACGTGCCTGCTTCTCGTCTCGCGTGTCTCGCTTCCATCTCTACACACAAACATTGTCCCCGCTCTCTTTTTTACATGTAAACAATAATTTGATTAAAACAAAAGAAGAAACTGTCTTCTTTTTTTTCATGAGCTGCATTTTTGTCTGTTGCTTAGATAATAATACTGCCGACAGCCGAAAAATAGACAAATATGGTAACCATATGCATGTTATGCCTAAGTATAATTGGAGAACTGGAAAAATACGAATTTCGTTCGACACTCGGTTTTTCGGGGTTTAAAATTAATATCACTCTAAAAAAAAAACCTTTTTTTTTTGGGGGGGGGGGATTGTCTTAAAACCGTTTGCAACGCGTGTGTCATACGTGCTCTCTAGATGATTGGTCCTTGATTCAGTTCATTCTACACTGTGCTTCATATAAAACAGATAAATATAACGTACTAAAATTTTACTTTAAGAAAAGGAGTAGACGAAATTAGAACCCCCGAAATACACATCACAATTTATCGGTTTAGATGATTCGATTGTGAGAGGAGCCTAGCAACTTAACACAATAAATCGAAATTCGCCTTTTTTGCACACGGTAAATGTTGTCGGCGTCACAACTTCCGACTGCGAGATTTTATTTATTTTTTATTTTCCGATTTCCCCAAAATGGATATTCCAAACTTTTTTTAAAACCGTGACGTCACGGAACACGAAAATAACCTAGTAGTTTTTTTTTTTTTTTTAAACACCAGTTTCAGTTTCTGTATCATTAACTTCCTGCACGAGAATCGAACGGATACTAAATATAACATCAAATCCTTATCAAATGCTATTTGAAGTATGAGAGCTAAGAATGGTCTGATAACTTAGAATGATCATTCCTTTGTTTATCTGAATTATTTCTCGTACATATAAAAAAGACATTAACAGTACCTCACAGCGGCCAGCTGTCATTAAGAGAGATGTTCAGATAAGGATCAAAATGTAAGGACAGGTATCATTATCAGTGCCGCAACTAGGGGTTACGTCGTACGTGGCAAACCTTAATTTGCGCGACCCCTTTCATGAAACCATAACTGATTTTGGTGCCTCCTTAGCACGGGACACGTTCCCCGTTGTCAACCCAATAGTAGCGACTCTGAACACTATGGTTTAAAAAAAGAAACCAAGAAAGAGTTCTCAAATTGTCCGATATCAGAGGGCGCTTTCTCGTGAAGAGTTTCTACGATCTGCGCTAGTGAAAAGAAATCATCAATAATAATAAAATAGTAATTCTCATCAGGGGCGGCCCTAGGGTACGTGGCGCCCCTATGCAATCGTAAAAAAAGGCGACCCCTTTTATGCTCTAGACCAAGATTTTCTCGGTGTTTGAGTTCGAGCCCCCGAATGGCTGAATAAATAATTATGGTTATTTATGAGTACTATATACATGGCAAGAAATGTTAATACGATTTCGCTGAAAATTGACTGGAAAATAGAGCCTATGTATTCAAGAAAGTTATTCAGTCCATTAAATACACTCATGTCCATAAATTAAGGATAATTCAGAATCACACAGAAATTGATTTCTAAAATAAAAATTTCACCTGTGGAATGATCACACACATCTTGAAGAAGAATATGCAAATTACAGGAAACCACCAGATGGCGTGGATGGTACGTCACAATGACGAGAGTGTAAGAGAGGAGTATATAAGGAATGGTGGCAAAGAAGTAAAATTGTTCACAAGCGCTGTGAAAGCCTTTCAGTGCAAAAACCGCATAGTTATGGCACAAAGGAGGCATTTGGATGATGTTTTTCGTGGCAGAATTATCGGACGACTGGAATGTGGACGTACCCAGCTGGAAGTATCCGAGGAACTTGGAATCGCCCAGAGTGTCATCTCCAGGCTTTGGCAACGATTCCAAGATGATGGTAATGTGAGTAGACGTTACAGCACAGGTCGCCCCCGAGTTACAACGCCGAATGAGGACCGCAATTTGGTAGTTACTGCCAAAAGAAACAGACGGAGTACAGCATCAGACCTGTCTCGTCAGCTCTCTTCAGCTACCGGTACGACAGTTTCAAGGCAGACCGTGTACAGACGCTTAGGGCACATTGGTCTATATGCTCGTAGGCCTTTCAGATGTGTTCCACTTACCGCAACTCACTGTCGCCTGCGATTAACCTGGAGTAGAGAGCATGCATTGTGGACACCGCAACAGTGGTCTTGTGTGATGTTTTCCGACGAGTCCAGGTTTAGATTGGAGTCTGATTCTCGTCGGACATTCATCTGGAGAGCGCCAGGTACCCGTTACCACCAAGAGAACACCATTGAAAGACACCGTTACGGTGGTGCAGGATGGCTCGTTTGGGGAGGAATTATTCTTGGTTCCAGAACTGACCTGCATGTTCAGAGTGTAACGATGACAGGCCACATCTATCGGGATGTCATTCTGGAACAACATGTACGTTTGTTTCGGGGCGCCATGGGTGCTGAATTTGTGTTTATGGATGACAACGCCCGTCCTCACCGTGCAAACATTGTAGACGAATGCCTTCAATCGGAGGATATCACCCGTATGCATTGGCCAGCATACTCACCGGACTTGAATCCAATAGAGCATGTGTGGGATATGCTTGGCCGACGAATTGCAGCCCGTCAACCCCCTCCCACCTGTCTACCGGAACTTCGGAGTGCATTGCTTGATGAGTGGTGTAATATTCCCCAAGATCAGATTGATCATTTGATACTCAGCATGCCTAGGCGTTGTCAGGCCTGTATTGCATCGTCCGGGAGACATACTCCGTATTAACCATCCTACTAACCATGTTATACTGTTTTTTGTAAATAGGTTCTTTTTTTAAATTTGGTCAAGGAAGTAAAACTTGCAATTTTTATTAATTATGTCAAACATATAGCATCTTTTTTGCTCTTTACTTTTTGTTTAATAAATAGACTTTACAAATAAGTCAAATTTGTTTTGCTTCTTTCTCTTTCTTTGCCTGAACTTCATTATCCTTAATTTATGGACATGAGTGTAAATAAAAACACGTAAGAAATTGCGAAAACATTGCCATCTAATATTTTAGTGTCATGTTTCGTCTATTTCAACACAAGCACGAATTTTTGGTAATACTTCAGTGATAGTTATGAGTAGTGTCTTCACGACTGTAAACGTCAAATGAGGGAATGCAAGGTTTTTTTTTTTTTTTTTCAAAATGTTTACTTAAAAAAAAAGAGATATAGTTTACTCAAATGGAATTGATTTATTTATATTCGTTCGCATAAGAGAAAAAAAAAAGAAAGAAAACTGCATAAAAGCATATGAAAAAAGCATTACCCTCTGATAGTTTACTTGGAAACAAAAAACAAGTTCCATTCTTTTGTGTACATTGACATCACCAAACCCCCGTGCAACTCAACCCCGCTCAGGCGCCACGTTCTCTCAATACAACCAATCGATCGGTATTCGAAGTAAAACCAGGGCATTAAGTATTAAACAAATTCTCTTCAACCGCCGACGGAGTGTGGAAAGGGGGGGGAGGGGGGTGTCTCGCCACTCCCGTTTTATCGATTTTGGGACCTCTCAACTCGATTCCACTGTGGGACAACTATAACTGCCTTGTTTCTGATTTCGCTGAGTCACCGGCCACAATGGGAAATATTCTGTTTTGTTTAGAATGAGCCCTTAGTCAGATCGGCTCTTGGTTTTTTTTTTTTTTTTTTTTTTTTTTTTTCTCTGAGTAATAAAGCAAATGCATAAAGGGGGGAAAAGATCACGGTTATGACTTAATTGGAAATTTTTTTATTGCTAGATGGAAGAGCAATAGTGATATCTTTTTACAACAGGATGGTTGTTACCATGGGCGCCGGCAGAATATTTCCCAGGGGGGGGGGAGCAAAGACTACTCAAGGTGGGGGGGAAGACTACTTTAACGTATGGTTACCATGTTGGAAAGAGCAAAAAACTAAGGGAAAACACTGCATACAAAAATCCTTGTGGGCCTTGCCCTATGCTGCCGGCGCCCATGGTTGTTACTCATAAGCTCCCTTCCTTCCAGAAAAAAGAAAAGAGTACACCAGCACCGAAAATCTAAATTTGCAATCCATATCAAAGTTAAATAACGTGCTCTCTCGGTGATTACTGTCTAGAGATTAGTGTCTCAAGTTGACTGAGGTCGATAACCGTGTTGCAAATACCATGCATAAAAGTTAGTTGATAAAAGCAAAAATTTACAAACTTAATATCAAATCTCATCGCTAAGAATCACATATTAAAATCGCTTTAAAAATCTAGTTTTTGTAAGATGAATGATTTAAGCAAGTTTTCATATTCATCTCAAGAAGAATGAAATTGTTTCGCAACTGTTTAGCATAAAACGTAAACATGTGACCGTGTAATTTTGCAAGACCGTGTAAGAGAATTTTAAACGGTACTTACATCCTTTATATTAAGAGTAAGATGATAAAAATGTTTATATACTTACTGTATTTTGCATGAAATGAATTAATGTCTCTAAACTGCCATACACGGAAAGTATTGGCATTCTTTTGAGTGCTCTTTTGTAAAAGAACTGTAAATGCTACATTCATAATCGTTGATGGACAGCGTTTCTTGTAATCTTTAAAATTATACACGAATTTTGTTTTGTTTGAAATAGATTAATGTCTCTAAACTACACTCTAAATAATGATTGTCCCTAGACCATAATTTCATTAAATTATTTTGTGTGCTCCTGGTACGCACCATTTTCTATAGGGTACACAGTGCAGTACTTAGAAATAACGAGTATAAATATTGTAGTAATTGATATATTTACGGTAGCTAGAACAAGGATAGAAAGACAGACGGACAGATAAACCGAAACATAAACACTCTTCAACTTTGTTGGAAAGAGTTGTTGGGAAAAAAGAAGTTGGTTGTTTTTTTCTTAGAAAAAAAAAATGTTAGCAAAAAGGAAGAAAAAGATAAAAGAAAGAAAACAAAGTTAATAAGCTTCGAAATGAAATATTATACAAAATTAAAGAAAGGCCTTTGATTAAATTAATTAGCTTTTTATGGAAAATAAAGTACATAGATTGTTTTTTAATATACATTTTTATACTGAATATTTGCGAAAGAAAAAAAAAAGAAATCCTGATGAGAATGACAAAAATATTAATAATGGCTGTGCATAACTAGAAGGCATAACACTAAGAAAATAATTAGTTGAGGGATGCTTTAATTAAATAACTTAACATTATTACTTTTTTAAATTTTCTTTCAGACAAACAGAAAAAAAACCTTCACATCTTTTTCATTTTCTCTGATAAAAAAGGGGCACTAATTACAAATATTCTTTTCTAAAAGAATTTTCAAGTGAATTCAGTGCGTTAACTATGCTTCTGAGTTGTTTGGAACCTTTAAACGTCGTGGTGAAGAGTGTCCCAAAATTTAAGCAAGATTTCAGTGATGTAGAAAATTAATTAATTTAGCGCATAGGATTTTTTGTAAGAGTTCGCAAAATGTCAGAGAAAGACACATGTGCTCATACACACGCGTCATAATACTTTTGTAGATTTTTACTCAGTGTATTTCAGTAACCCTTTGAGGCGCAACCCTTTCCCGATGCTGAAAAAAGGGCAGCCGTTGCCATCGCTCGACTTAACTACCAGCAAGATGGCGGACGATCGAAACGTTCATCGCGTGCCACAGATCTAGAGACCCCTTTTTTGACGACAGCTGGCTGTGCCCTTTTTTCAGCATTGGGCAATCTATCCGGCTGTTCTCGCATTTTTCCATTTTTCAGCAGATGTGCAAGTTTTGTGCAATTTTCGACATTTTTTATCGCCTAATACATTATAACGGTGATAATTACACTTGAAGTAAAACGATATTTGCTTAATCAGATAGACGAGAAAATTTCTTTTAAAAACAGTTTGTTCTGAACATATAACATAATTTGGAGACTTTTAAGATTTTTTTTAAGATCACTTTTGACGAAAACTTTAGTAAAATAATTTTTAAATTGTTGAAATATTTAATTTTATCTTTCATAACTTTTTAATATTTTGACAAATGGTGGAACATTCGAATTTTCGTAGGTGACGTCATTTTGATTTAACGCGTTTAAAATAGCCCTTTGAAACTCAATCAAATTAATAGAATCACACGTAAAAATAGGGCGCCCACGAAATGATTCTGCATAGAATTCCGATTAGCTCAGAAGTAGCTGGCGATAAATCGTCAAAAATAGCCAATCTAGTCGAATTTTGAATTTTACTGACATATCATCGCATCGATGGTAACCCTTGAAAAATGATATGCCGTTTTCTTAGTAGACAAAATCCGTGTCTGAAATTAATAGCACTCAAGTGCTAATGATACAGTTGGAACATTTAAAGTGCAATGATTAGAAATTGTCTTTTTTCCTGTTTTATACGAACGAAAAGCATTAAAAGAAGCCTGTACATTAGCTTCGCTGCATCATTCTTACATCGACAATGAAGAGACATGTACAGGCATACATGGAAAGTATATTACGCTAGAATTAAAAAGATATATGACACGGGTTGCCAGAACCCTTACTGAGGCAAACAGAAGATGACCTGTACATCTACTTTTTTCTTCCGTCTAATAGTTTTGCAGTGAAGCTAAAGAATAGTGCATCGTGATTTGTTTGCTGGTGAATTACGGAAAAGACTATTCCAAGTTTTCTTTTTTCTTTTCTTTTCTTTTTTGCATTTTTAAACACACGTCGAGAATGATTGGAGAGCGTTTGTTATACACCAAAGGGTGATGGTGAATTTTAACAAGCTGTTCAATAATTCGGCGCAGTGTTTCCTCTAATGCAATTTTCATTTCCATTTTTTTCACAAATAACCTTCTGTGAGTATATGTATATTTATGGTATATAAATAAATAAATTTAATTGAGAATTTGTTCGCATTTTTAATGCGCTGTCGGCGAAGGCCATTCGTTTCGAAAAGTCCAATCGTTTCTCCCCTCTCCACGAAAAGAATAGTCTGTCTGAAGCAACCACGCAAATTTTGTAAACTCGGCTCTTCTGAATATAACCGCCAGCGCTTATGCAAATTACCTATTACTATTTATTTTCGTTGCATATTCGTTACAAAATGCATTAAACCATCGCAACAAAATATGATGGATTATTAAAATGGCAACTAATAAACATCGTCCGACATGATTGAGTAACATCAACTGTCGGTATTAATATTCGATACCATTTGCAACAAATTATCACACATAATCCAGGTCATGAACAGATTTATTTCATTTCGTGTCATTAAATAAATCCTCACTAAGATGCTAAAAAAAAAAAAAAAAAAAAAAAAAAAAAAAAGTGTCATAAATATAACGCGATCTCTCTCAGATTAATCTGTATTTTACGCTTAAACCTTCTCCTTCACTACTTTCAATTAAAAGCTGCTAAAAATACCGCACACGGTGCTTTTATCTAATCGCCATCTCGGTTTTCCTTTCGCTTGATGCAAGGGAAAAAAATAATAACATCTCCAATAAAAATAATGATAAAAAAAATGCATCTACGACCAATCAACGGCATAGCATAGCATGACGTGTAGCATAAAGCAGCGTGACGTAAGCGTCGAAAAGCCAATAGCCGAGCAATAACGTCGATCGGTAACATGACACCGTGTTTTATGTGGGCGAGCCCTTTTGTTTCTCTAGCACAGCATCATTTCGTGACACTTTATGCTAAAGCTTGCTATATTTTATTTTCTCCCATTTACTTTTCGGCGAGGTACTTTTGGGGGCACTTTGTACAAGTTGTTTTCTCCTGGAGATAAATCTGCGAGAGACGACTTATCGATTCGGTTTCTCTATGAATCATTAGAGTTGCAAGGTGAAAGTCCTCTTCGATTAGTTAAGTTAAAAGTAAACAGCGCATTAGTTTACGAGAGGTCATGCTACAGATTTAGGAGCAGTGACGGATTTGTAATTTGTGTAAGATGAAAAGCTAATCGTCATACTTCATTCAAGAGGAATTTGCGTCAAACCTTTGGCTGCTTTGAAGTTCTATACTGAACGTGCACATTTATTCCATGTACTTTATTGGAATAAATTTGTATGTCCAATACTCTGATGCGTTTTGATGTATTTTATTCAAAATGATACATATAGCATGGCTAGGTTTTTTTTTTTTTAACAGGAACACACAAAAGTTTTCCAATGCATTAAGATTTATGGACACCCTTTTTCTAGAGATGATCATTTATCTCCAATAAAACAATGCATGTATATATTACTGAAGTTTATAAAAGAAAGTTGAAAATGCACATTGAAATTTTTATAGATCTTTTACACGGACACAACACCTCACATCGATATAGTTTTTACGGTCAGTGATTATATAAAGAAAATGCTTTTAAAGTGTTACTGGCTTTAACCTGTTCCCTCATCGGTGCTTCTAGCGTATGGGTCTTTGGAGGTGCTGCTGTGGCCCAGCATTTAAAGGAGAACACATGCGCTTCGCTATCACTGCAACGATGAAAGTAAAGAGGTAAACTCATCCGTTAACCCTTTGAAGCACAACCATTTTCACACCGATACAGAAGAACAACTGGATATACTGCCCAACGCTCAGAAAGAGCAGCCGTTGCCATCGCTCAGGGCACAACCAGAAAAAAAGTTCTTTAACTCTGTGGCACGCGGATGACAATTCGATCGATCGCGATGTCGAGCGATACAATCTTTCTTAATTCACAAAATCAGTATAAGGGAATAGAAGGTCGATCTTCTCCTTGGCTCATGCCCTCCCCCAGACAGCACAGCAAATTGCAACAAACTTGCAGCAAGCTTGATTTATCAAGTCAATAAACTTGAATTAAGCTTGAAAATTTCAAGCGTGTAAGCTTAATGCAAGCTTGAATCAAGTGTTCAAGTTTACACTTGCCCAGCTTGCATTAAGCTTGACATAGCAAGCTTAATTTCAAGCTTAAGAAATTTTCCTAAATACACCGGTCGGCGAACTGGCCCCACATATTTTATCTTTCCACGCATTTCCCCCTCTATGCTGAAATTTCAAGTTATTTTAATCCGTTTCCATCAAGCGTCCGCGGCTGGGATCGAACTCGGGACCTAAGGGTTGGGAGGCCAGCGTCCTAACCATTCAGCCGCGCTGGGCTCGCGCTGGCATGACTAAAGTTTGAAGTGGCTGTTATGGTTGTCACGCCGTTTTCTGTCGAGATCGATCAGTGCCCGATGCCGATCTGTTTCTTTTATTTTTCCATGGGATGAATCAAAATTAAAATAATGTTATGTGTGATTTATAGACTCTACTAATAGTGAAATAAGCATAATATAAACTTAAAAGCAGCACAGGTTTTAAAACTTTCAATATCGCGACACTCATGTTGGGCAATACTGGCAAAAATCGAGACAAACGATTGATTTTGAAATCAATTTCGTAGTATAATTGTATTTTATTTTGAAGAATTTCCATATTTGGAAATATAAAATCTTTTTTTTTAATTCTATGGTCAAGTACACTTATGACTCATGATAAATTATTTGTTATGTGGATGTGGTTTTCCAAATCAAGCAGTAATCAAGTTGCATTCAAGCTTGACAGTTCAAATGACTTCTCCAAGCTTGCTGCAAGCTTAAAATGAATTGAATTGTCAAGCTTGTATTAATACGTCAAATTCAAGGAAATGTCAAACTTGATTTAAGCTTATGTGCTATCTGGGTCGGACGGTCGTCTTCTAGGAAGGCAAAAAATAGGTAAAAAAGCAAAGTATTCACAGCGCCCCCTAGACCTGGTATCCGGGGCAGCGCCTTCTCTGCCCGTCGTCGGTACGCCATTGCACACAAGATACGCTGAAGGAAGTTGTCTTGGTTCCTGGCAGACATTTTTAGAACAGTTCAGTTCAAAAATGTCTACTAGCGGTGCTTTGCATGGAAAACCGGCGAATTCAGCTCAAGGAAAGATTCAAATTAGTGAACAGATTTCCAAAACTATTGAATAAATGATGGAATTATTGCTCATTTCTACTTACTTAGTCATTTCCACTGGCATTTTTTTTTTCATGGAAAGCGCCATCTAGAGTATGTTTTTGAATTAAACTCGTTAGGATAGTTCCTTGAGCGCATCTCATGTTCAGTTCCAATGCCAAAGTCGGTGGCAATCTGATCACGCATTTCAGCAGCAGAATGCAAGGAAAGCTTAGGTATAACCACCCTGTACATCGATCCCAACCAAGAAATAAATCATTTTGTTCAAACTTTAAAAAAATAAAAGTCCACTCGAGTTTGAAACCCCATCATGTAACCACTTTTCTGTAAACAAGATGCAATTCAGGCGGACAGACCAAGAAAGTTCATTAGCAACCTTTAGAGCTCCTGAATAGCCGCAGAATTCGACCCGTAGGGATGTTTTTCCCCCTTCTTTTCAAAGCAAGAAACGCACACAAAAGAATTCATTAAGAGCCGCCTGCCGCTGAGATTTCGTACGTACGTAGACCAGACCGAGAAAAGCGACAGGGACGCTTATTTCGGGAAAGCGAACAAAAAAGGGGGAGATTTCCCATCGGGGGATCTCTTGGTTTTCCATTTCCCTAACCGAAAAAAAACTCATTAAGTAAAGAGAATGCGGCCTTCGAATCCATACGGTGGAGTGCATACGACATAAGAAATATTTGAAAGCTATTATATATGCTCCTCTTTATGTCGAATTTCTATGTTGAGAATAAAAATTTATTTTTAACGTTTTCCAACAAAGTTGAAAAGCGCTTATGATTTCTGTCTGTCTGTACGTCCGTGCTCAAAGAAATTTATAAATGCTATTCCTTATATATCCAGGGACAAATCCAGAAAAAAAATTCGGAAGGCGTCCAAGCGGTGGAAAAGACAAAATTTTTCACAAAAAGACAGCATCATTAACATTTTGTTAACGAAAATCGATATTTCGGGGGAGGGGGAGCTCCGGACCCTCCCTAGATTCCCCTGTTCCTGTTGAAAAAGAATGAACTTCTGTTGAAAAAGAATGTACGTGGCATTTATAGTTTTCTTACAAGAGCACCTAAAAGAACTGGATTACATTTCGCTCTGTGGGCACTCTTTGTTAAAGCGAGTTTTAGAGATTTTCGACTGTTTCGAACAAAATTATACCAGAATGTAAACAAGCCGATTTAAAATGGTCCATGGAAACGGGTAGAAATGCTATTAAAACTTAAGGCATATAGCTGGAAAAGCTGCAGGTAGTTTTTTCAAAAATTTGTAACTAACCAGGCTCTTTAAATGACACATCTAGGCACAAAGTGGCTGAATTGGCAACCGTGTTTGAGGTGAGGAAAAGTTGAACAAGGCATCATGTCAAACGGAGTTATGATTGGGCTTATTACAGTACAATTTCATAGAAGTTCAATTTTGCATTCACCGTCACGTCAAATGACAATTAGTAAGGTCAACCCTGGTACAGACAGATTGCTTTAAATGATAACTTTATATTACTCATACATCATGTCTAAGATATTAGTTTAAAAACTGGATGGCTTCTTAACTTACAAAAGCTTCCAATTTAAATACCGGGTTAAAATCATGTTTAGAAAAAATTCCATTATGTCATATAATAAGAAATTACTGAAAAATGAAAGAATAAAACAGTTATTAGAATTTTTTCAGAATTTTCCTTGATCTTACAATCAATGGCAGTCATATGTAAACTTGACAAAAAGTCAATTTTCATTTGAAAATAGCTCCGGGATAATTGCCATAACACTCAAAATTTCATTCCGTCACACATATAAACGAATTGCTTTCATTTGATTTTCGGAGTGGCCGATTCAATTTCTGTTCGTTATTTTGTTAGCCCCTCCCCCCCCCCCAGTTCTGAATAACAATATCCACAGTGGAGCGCTGCATGTTAATTACGTAAAAATTAACATTGTGATTCGCCTTTTAGGCTAAAAAAGTATCGTCCGCAAATTGAAATCAGGAAAGGGTGTTACCAGAAAGCCAGGAACCAACATATCTCTCCATCATCATCAATCACGAGCAAAAATTCTTCTGACTTGCGAATTTGGCATGCATCATGCCCACGTAAATTTACGATGCGATTTCTTGAATGTTTTGAAAATAGTATCAAACTTTTTCCTTTTAGTGAGGAGAGGAACGACATGTCGGGGGGTTGCAACGCTGTATTCGAAATCACCTCTAGTTTATACCTTTTATCACTTTCCTGATGTATAAGTATTGACTTCGGATATTTTAATTTTTATTGTTGTGTTTCATTGCTATGTGTATTGCATGCGATGGGTGGTTGTATTGAACGGATTTCGTTTAAAACATTTCCACATATTCTCAGATTTGGTTGGGCTTAACTTTATTATTTTTATTTTTTAAAATATTTGCATTCTATAACACGCTTTATTTTTTTTACCTATTAGAGATAAATGGACAATGTAATTTGAAAAAAAAATGTTAAAAATAAGGTAGTAAAAATAAACTACGTAAAGAAAAAAAAAATTTCCGTTAATTTTCAAAAAATTAGTCTTTTTAAACTTGTATGGGATCTTCGTACAAAACAAAACAAAAAAAAAAAAAAAAAAAAAAAGAGAGAGAGAAAAAAATCCGACTTATTAAAATGTGCCCCGTGCCATGAAGTGATCTAGCCTTTCAGCCTTTCAGCAGCAATTTTCAGCATGCGGCGTTAATAATTTCAGCCTTTCAGCATGAAGCATCTCAGAGGTGTCTTTAAACAACAATGGTCAGTGGCTGTGCATGATTTTCAATGTAAACATTTATTGCAAAAGGGAATTTTTTTTTTCTTTCCTAATTGTTGCTGATTTTTTTTCCCATCGAGAGCCACCGAAAAATATGATTTAAGTCAGCATATATTTACCTTTATATCTCTTCCTCTAAATTTTCTAGGATATAACTCTTAAATTTTGTAGATCAACTCATCAGTATATGAGGCACATTTTACTAACAGGGAATTTTTTCTTGTACAGAGGTCGTTTACAAATTTTGAAAGCGTCATTCTTTGAAAATTAACAAAGTAAATTTTTTTAACGTGGTATTTTTTAACTAACTTATTTTGAACATTTTTTTTTTCAAATTACATTTCTTACTCATCCCTAGTAGATAAAGAAATGAAGCGTGGTACCCTCTTTTGGGGACATCTTAGGAGCGAATCCAGAAATTGTTTTTTGGGAGGGGCTAAATTTTGAAAAAAAAACTTATTTTGCCCCAATAAAAATGAACAATAAAGCAAGTCTAAACCAATGTAATTTTTTTTTGGGGGGGGGCTAATATAAAAAGATCATTTTACCTATTCAAAGTGCATGATAAAGCAGAATGTTGCCCTTTAGCAATCTCGTTTGGGGGAGCCTGAAGCCCCATAGCCCTCCCCCTGGATCCGCCACTGAGACAGCCTGCATAACGTTAAAAGGCGTTAAAAGTTCCTTGATCTATTATTTAAAATGTTTTTAGAATTTTGTTACTTTGTTTTTTGCTCTTTTATTCTCTTTCATATATACAAGCACATTATTCCTCTTTGTCAGTCCAAATGTCGACGTAACATTTTTATAAATGGGAGTCTTGCTTTCGATTTCGTATTTTTGGATCTCTAAATATCATGGTAAAGGGCAAAAATGCTTTCACTCCACAACATCTTCCAGGTATTTGCATCCGCAAGGATGGAGATTGTTACGAAGTTCAACCCACTTGTGAACTCAGGTTTGGCCTGTTCACCCACTTCACTGAAAAACAGAACGATGGCGATTCCTTTTCTGTGGAGAGTGCATTGCTTTCCAGCATAGGTTTTTGGATGCACCGATGAACACTACCCTTGTGCAAATTCTGTGGAAAACAACGAATAAAGGGCACAGAAAAGGAATCACCACCCTTGAGTATTTTTATTAATAAGAGCCAAAAGGTAAACTGAGGTTATGATTTTTAAAAAGGAAAGAAGAGAGAGAGGCAGAGAAAAAAAAAAATTGGTGATCTCCTTGGAAAAGTATGTGCCTGCTACAAAGTTCGGACAACTTTAATGTTTCAAAAATCTGATGCGGACACTACATTACTTCATTGTATGCCAATTAAATCACAAATGCAATTTTCGGTGCACTTCATCTAAACTTGTTTCATTTGAAAGCGATGCAATACTGCAATAATACTATAATTCAGTGATTTCTAGCCAAATATTTGAGATATAGAAAAGCTCGGTTAAGTTTTAATGACTTTTTTTGGCACTTAATTCGGCGATATTTCTCCAAAAGCCGACAAGTTTGAGATAGTTTGAGAGATTTGGAGCATAGACGAAATATTGATTGACCACAAACTTTTAATGAATTGAAGTTATTCATATACCTGAATATATTGAAAGTCTTTTAATTGACCTTGTAAATAAATTACACAATCAGTAACAATTAAAACAAGAAAGATAACTCATACAAAAATGCAGCGAATCTAAAACACTTTGCAACAAAATAATATTTTGCGCCTAGTTTAGCGAACAAAATAATATTTTGTGCCTAGTTTAGCGAACAAAATACTAATCTAATTTTGCGAGACCCTGTTAAAATGATCCTTTGAAAGTTATTTCCATCTTTTAACTGCGGAGTAACTAGCACAGAGTGTAAAGAATTGCGGTCTGGCAGTCCTAAAATTAATGTTCCACATGCTACAAAGTTTGTAGCTTCGTTGGATGTAAATCGGTTAATTAGGACGCAATATACGAAATTTCAAAATTTCCATTAAAATCGCCAAACATTCTTTTTCTGATGAAACAGATTTTTCAATTTCCCGCCAAAAATTAATATTTCGCCAAGCTGGTTGTTTTTTTTTTTTCCACAACATTTGGCTATTTATCTTCAAAAGTCGCCAAGCTTTTAAAGACAATTTTCGGTGCATTTTTTGAGGAAGGCACACGATGGTCGGCGTCCTTGGACCATTAACTAGTTATATAGTAGAATGGTATCAGGGCCGGATACAACTGATCACAACGGACCGAGAAATATATGTATATGGCGGACCACTTACATTTTATTCTGAACATACATATTATACATACGACATGTATGTAAAAGCAACCGTCCCGTTGGAAAATTCCTCGGCTTCCCGGTGGGCGTATCCTGGCCTCCATGGTTTTGTGCTTGCAATGGATGAAAGTCTCTAAAACTGCCATCGAGAGTAAAGGTATTGGAATTATTTTCAGAATTCCTATAGAAGAACTAGAACGATAAAGACACTAGTTTCGATAGTTTCATTTTGTAATCGTTTATAACATATATCAATTTTGCTTCATTTGAAATAGTCGAATATCTCTAGCTTTAAAGAATGACTTCTCATAGAGCATAATGCATTGAAATTCTTTTGGGTGACCTGCAAATAAACTATCCAGTGGATTGGAACCAAAAATGGAAGTGAACAACTAGTTGTCACAAAATCCTAATAATAAAATGTCAACATTCTACAGTTAATAGTTTTTGAGATATGCGAGTTACGTATATACATACGTACGTACAGATTCCAGAAAAAAATTAATTAAAGTGCACATGCCGTTGATCAAAGCGGCATATATACTTACACACGTATATGCGTACGTCCTGACGTCTGAGGGGAAAAAAAACCACTTTAAAGTAAATTTAGAGCTAGTCAAAACCAATTTTTTTAAATCAAAATCTGCATGGCGAAAGTTTTTGCGATCCCCATACTTCTTTTTACTTCGTACAAGGACGTAGTCATTTTTTAAAGCGGACTTTAGACTTGATTCGACTATTTCAAATGAAGCAAAATTGATATATGTTATAAACGATTACAAAATGAAACTCTCTATCGAAACTAGTGTCTTTATCGTAAAAAATATTTAAGTAAAATTTTCAATCAATTTTTAAATTTGTTTGTATTGTGCATATATTTTACTAAATTCATTGCAGTCGAAACTGAAAGTCAATACACAGAAGTTTACGAAATTCAAAGGCTTTTTGTAGTGTCCATCGATATATAGCAAGGAAAAAATTATTAGTTGAGTTTAAAAAAAAAAAAAAAAATGTTGGATATTTTAGTTGATATTTTTGTTGGATCAATACAATTTTTGTTATGAAAATAAACACTCAAAAAACTGGTATTATAAGATAAAATAAATAAAAACTTTCGCGTAACCTTTTATGTGTGTTTTTTTCACAAAGTTTTTATTTATTTTACAATTTTTGTTAATTCACCAAAATTATTCACTTAAAATATCACCAACATTTCGTTGAGCTTATTTAACAAAACATTGTTTTCAGTGCGAATTAAAAGCTTCTTGAATTTAAGTTTACCGATATTTCAATATTTTTTTCCTTATAGACTAGATCAGTGGTAGTCAACTGTTCCTTACCGCCCACTAGTTGATGTTCCAGCTTTCATGGTAGGCGGTAGGAAGCATTTTCTTCTTTTTAATTTAATTTATTTTTTTTTTAAACATTGAACTGGAAAAATAATTAAAGTATGTTCATAAAATTCTTTAGAGTTTACAATTGTTATGAGTTTTACTATACTTCCCTACTTTATAAATCACCTACACAGTAAAACCGAAAAATGTAGCGAGGCAGATTTAAAAAAAAGAAAAAAAAAAAAGCTTTTTTAAGATTTATTTTTTCTTTTTCTTTGGGGTGGGGGGGGGGAAGGCATATAAATTTAAGAGTAAAAATAGTGAAGTTTCTTCAGGTTGTTATCAAAGTTTTTAAAATAAATAGTTCTTAAACCAAAATTGGGGACAAGTGCCCTACTTTGGACGCTATGCTTATGATAGAACCGGTGCGCGAATATTAAATTTTATTTCTAACAATTATATATATAAAAGGGGGCAGCAGGTACAAAAAGGTTGACTACCCTTGAACTAGATATTACTGAATTTTACGACGTTGCACACTTTTTTCTGTATGAGAAAGCCTGTGTAGAATTGAGAATTAGAATAATAAATATTAATAAAGTTGTTATAGAATGGCACATGTTTGTCAATAAGACCATTTATCGGGTTCAAAGCGTATCGCGAGATTTTTTTCTTCCAGCGTATATGCTTTTCTTTTCTTGTATTTCTTATCGGAAACAGAGATTATGTGGAACTGAACGATAGATCACAGAACTCAATGTGCTGCATGACATATTTTAAACACATTCTGTCAGTAAACTGCTCCTTCTCTGGTTAAAATCAATCAAAAAAAAATTGAAAATACATACCCATTAATTTATTATTTTTTATAAAAAGAAAAACTGCTATGTGGTTCTTAAAATAACCTTTCTTTTGCATCTTTTGGTCACGATGTTGATATTCGTAGGTTTCTATCCACATTCTGTACAATATGCTAGTTTATTTACAGTCTATCAAATGCACAAGATATCGCGCCTACCGAATGCATTGTAATATACATTCCAACGCGATTTCATCTGCGTTTATACTGCTTGACAAATTATTATCCTATTACATTATCGTCATTCTGCGATCGTTGCAAAAAACGAGACAGTAACGATTTTATTTCTATACTCATCGTTTAAAGTAATAGGAGGTACAGTCGACGCTCGTTTTTAAGAACTTATTTTATTCGAACACTTTCGATTTCACGAATGAGCGAGTAGCACCGAGAACGCGACTCAATTTCACAACCTTTACGTTTTTATGAACAATTTGAAAGTCAGCGGGTTCGTAAAAACGAGTGTCGATTATACGTTTTCAAGTGCGTACCTATGTTGTTACTTTTCTTGTAAAAATGTATTGCTTTTTTTAACCATTTTTTATGTAATTGCTTAGGAATTAATTATCAAAATCATATACATTGAAATGAAAGAGCCAGCTATAGTGCCACTGTATACATTCACAGTAAATATTTACATCCACAATTCTTTCAAGATCCACAAGTCTTTTATAGAAAAGTATTGCCTTTTCTACCGTTTGGTCCCTCCCCGAAAATTTTTATTGGGTTCGACGCTGTTCAGCTACCTCTGTAAAAAATTTGAATCAAATTGAAAGCGAACAGTGATTGAATTTTACTGTAGAAATTACTCACCCTGACAAATAAACAAAAGAAAAAGAGAGAAAGTGAAATAGACGGTCTCAAAATATAATAAAATTGCGCATGTTACGCCTTGTTTGCACAAAAGTTTACTTTTAATATACAAACTCAAAAAAAAGCTATCGGGACAATTTTTGAGAAAGTTATATGACCGTTTATACAGTTATGCGTGTTATTCAAGATAGTCGCCAACAGGGTATCTTCGCAGAATTTTTAAAATCTTAAATCAGTTCCAATGTAATTTATACATTTGTAATCATCAACAAAAGTTCTATTATCATACCAAACGCCGTCAACATTCCTCAGTGGTTGACAGTTTTTGGAAACTTTTGGTTGATTTGACATGAAATGACCAGGAGTTAAGTTGGAGAGGTTGAAAACTGACTTTCGACCTGTCTGTTAAAATAAATAGATAAAAATGGCTGATTCGATTGCTAGAGATGTAAATTTCGTCAGACGTAAAAATTTGCATAGGTATTAGACGCGGATAAAGATGAATCATTGATATCATCATCATCATATTTTTACTTGCATATCCGAAAAGCGTCGTCGAAGTTTCAGTAAAACAACTCAACTGCTTCCTTCCGTGCACTGTTGTAACATAACTTAACCAGAATTTTAAGATAAAGAATTCGGATGAAAAGCGGAAAACCCAAAATTTTCTTCATTTCTAGAGAACGGAACTTAAAAGGAAACAAAGACTTACGAGCATCCGGTGTACATATAATTGATGTCCTCTAGAAATTACAGGGGGAAGAATTAATAAAGAGAAGATACACTGTTTCTAATGAAAGTGATGCCAACTTTATCATTATCCAGGCTATTCTTTTTGAATAATTTTGAATACATTTCTACAGAATTTGATGGTTCTTTCGTGGAACTTTTTGTTTATTTTTACTAGGTATTATGTATACTACGAAAAGAGCACAATTAGAGCATGATTAAAGGCACTTGAAAACAAATGAGTTATATGTAAAAATAAATAAAATAAGCTCTTAATTAAAGTTTCGTAAAATTAAATTAAAATTCAAAAATTTGCCAAATAATCAAAGACAACCGACATTTTTCTATGCTATATAATGCTGATCTAACGATTCATAAAGTGCGATCGACAGAGATGTATTTTAGTTTTTTAATTTAAAGTACTGGTGCTTTTCCGTTAGACGTCTGCCATACTTTTTGATGTTTTCAGCGATCGAATCATAAGTGTCATGATTACTCAAAGCAGGCCGTTCAGGTGTTGTTGTGTCTAAAGAGCCATTCTATTACGCCTTGGATCCGGGTTTGATTCCCGGATTGGGGTTTGGTGCTAACTCATCCGTCCCTTCATAGGGGTTAATGTTGGCCGCCCATAATACAATGCCCCCCCCCCCTTATAGAATGGCCAATACCTTCAGGTCGTTGTAGTGGCGAATGTCTGATCGGCAAGTGCCCAAACGCTACACATATTTAAAAAAAAAAAAAAAAAAAAAAAAAAAATAAGCTGTTAAAGCAAGCGCTTGAAATGTCCAAATGATTCTTTTAGTCAGGGGCGTAGCCAGAAATTTTTCATGGGGGAGGTTACGACTACTGCAACTCATATATACGTATACATATGTGTAATAATGTAGTGCAGAATATACATTTTGTATGACCAAAAATTTCTCTTGGGGGGGGGGGTTATGACTCCCCCTAACCCCCCCCTTGTCTACGCCCCTGCTTTTAGTAGAAAAGGCGTATTTTGGCGCCTTTGGCGATTGTCGTATGCATATAACAGATAATCAATTCCCATTAAAATTTCTGTTAAATACATAATTTTGACAAGCAAGATTTGCCATTGGAATCTTATTTCAGTAGGTACCAGCCTCACCTAAGATGCTGGGCTGAAAATTATTATATAGTGCTACAGTAAGTTATATAGATCTAAAATCAGGTTTTAAACAAGTATAAAATCCATTTTAGTTGATTTCTATACCTTCAGTTAAAGAACATCAATATGAAAAAATTTAGCTGACTTACAGATTGGAAAATGAGCGACAATTTTCCAATCTTCAGTTTATTTGACCCAGGCAGAGTCACTTAAATAAAAACCTTTAAAAAATGTAAAGAAACGTTTCTATTACGAGCATTACAAAACGGAAACAAAATTAGTTATATCAAAACTGCAATAAACTTTCAAGTTTTTTCTGTTTAAATATCATAATCATTTGTAATCGAGAAATTACATGACATAGAACATTAAATCTGTGAGCCTGGGAGCCTCATGGAGCTTTCAAGATAACTTCACTGGTTTTATGATACGCATCCGCATACCTTAATCATTCTAAAGAGATCTTCAAAACTTAACTCGGTGACATGAGTCGCTCTAACTGCAGCTTGAACACGATGATGCATGAATAAGACGTTTTTACGGACATCTAAAGAATCAGCGCTTTCTGCTAATTCCACACATCGACAGATGATTGCTCAAAGTAGGGGCTTAAATGAGCATTTTTGTCGGCCGAAAAGAAATAATAGAGGTCTGTCTCATTTTCTTAACCCTTTAACGCGCAGTGTTCCCGCTCTGGGAACACCAACTCTGACGTTTTGACTGTTGCCAGTCACGAAGAATAGATTTGATTTCTATAAAAATAGTTGCGGGTGACATAGCTCCACGAGAATCCTTTAATTTTTAGAACGTCATTTCCCATAAAAAAATGGTCACGATTATTTTTAACAGCATTGACATCTGCTGAAAAATAGAAGAATGCGAGAGCAGCTGCACAGATTGCCCAATGCTGAAAAAAGGGCAGCCGTTGCCATCGCTCGACTTAACTACCAGCAAGATGGCGGACGATTGAAACGTTCATCGCGTGCCACAGATCTAGAGACCCTTTTTTGACGACAGCTGACTGTGCCTTTTTTTCAACATTGGGACAGGGTTGCGCCTCAAAGGGTCAAGTAGCATTAATACTACACATAAGTAACAGTACAGTAATGTTGCTTTCAATGAAGCACTTCATCCATAGAATAAAGTGCAATATAAGTTTTTATGAGTTATTTGATGTGAACGGATAAGGAAAAAATGTTTTTAAAATAATACTTTTCTTCTTAAATTCAGATCCCTCTATAACTCTTTACAGAATGAGAGGAAACATGTAATGCATGTTTATGAAACGCTCAAAAAAGCTGCTATTGTGGGCAACAGCAATAGAAAGAGGGTAAGGAAACTACAAATGAATACTTGAATAATAGTTTTCCGTTACTGCTCAAAATTGAACTTTTTTACGGGGGACAGGGGTTGGGGTGGGGAACAGCAAAAGGAGTCAATACTAAAGAGCATGAGAGGATTCAGAAGTAGGGTTAGCAAAACTAAAGCTCAGAATTTCGCAGTTTCCCATTATTAATTCCCATTATTCGACCCATATCGAGCATTTTGAGTGAAAAAAGATTCATTGTGAAAACGACAAATCAATACGAAATTGGGAAAAGTAGTATTTATTCACTTCATTCGATTATTTTAACGAAACAAACATGACTTGGTTGCAAGTCAGCACCATCCGCATTCACCATTCACAACTAATTGCACTAGCACACAGATGCTCAGCTGAGAATGTTCAAGTACCTCCGTTCATTTTTTTCAAAAGATAGACAATTCATGCAACAATTTAAAATTTTTCATTTCAGTTCTGTGTTTTCTCTGAAACATAATTAATGAAAACTCAAAATCGTGTAACCAATCATTTAGGACGTAAATTCGTGTGAATAACAATAAAGCAAACAGCTATCACACAGTTTTCAAATGACAATCTCTCAGCCATTTTCGATTTGATATGAAATTCTGCAAGTCAAATCATGATGCTGATATTTTTTTTTCCGCAAACTTATTTTAGTTTCTGTCCTGTAGACTGATTTCAAGTTTCAGAGTCCTATAAATTTGAATTCTTTCACATGATTCCTGTCAATGGTTCTATAATAATTTGAAATAAAATTACTTACTGTTTGATGGAATCATAACTGTCCCCTTTTTCCCCCTCTGAATCCTTTGCGAGTTGCCAGTTACACCAACAGAAAATAAAAAACGAACCCTCTCAACGCATATGGGGCGAGTACAAAACTAATACGGCTTTCTAGCACGAATTGTAAGTAACCCCTCTGCTGGGAAAATTTTGAGAAGCCCATAAATTGCATATAATAAAACAAAAAGTAGGTCGGGTCTTAGGGGCAAGGTCGACAAACCATATACTAGAAGGAGAGAGGACCGTTTACCCTAAGCATCAATTTCAACATGGATGACATGAAATCAAGAGAATTGGCGTGCTTTACTCATTTACGTTTTTATGCTAACAGATTACAGTTCTCGAACTCTATAGCTGTAATCCTAAAATATATAAATCTGAACCTTAAATCCTGACTGTGGTCGTTCATACACCACAGAAGACGATCCGCTTCAGCATCCGTTCTTCCAAGAACTGCGAAGCCCTTTTAAAACACCTTGTGATTTTCATTGATATGCAGAAAAGCCAAATGGGAGAGAAAATTACACACGTCGGCTGAAGGATCCTATTTCACTCTCTCTCTCTCTCTTTAAATAAAAGTTTTTTTTTTCTTTTTCTGTGAAATCGCAGATGGTGTGTGGGCGCGACAGAAGGTTTGTTTGCAGTGGGGGCCTTCTTAATTTCAGAGGAAGCAAGAGAGTAAATACATGGAACGGCTGATAACACCCTACGGAAAAAAATTTTTTTTTTTTTTTTTTTCAAAGTGAAATTGATGTTATTTATTGTAAGAAAAAAATGTAGTAAAATAAACATTCCCTCTTTCAGAATCGAAAACTGCCGCGTGAACAGGATTTTGCTCATGCAAAAGTTTGCAGATTTCAGTGGAGGATACAGAAAAAACAAAATTTGCCCGAAGCATAATTCCGACTGCAGCAATCCTTCAGCGTAAAGCAAAACTGCTTCATCTTAAATGCAATACTTTTATTTTAATGTTGAATTTAATACATATAAAAACTTTTTTGTAACATAAAAACTTAATTTAAATTTTTTCAAACAACTACAGAATATCAATAATTAAACATTAAAAAAATGGTCTTGCGCATTATAGAAAATACATCTTATCAAATCAACCTCCATTAATTTAAGTTCTACCGTTAAACGTTTAATTTGCAATCAATTTTTGAACGCCCTTTATTTTGGTGTTTTTAAAACTCGCAACCAATGTTTCTCTTATAACTTTTCAAATAATTAAAAATTTTCTAATTTCTTAATTGAAATCTGATTTTTTTTCTCTTAATACTATTAAATAAAAATTTTTAATTGCCACTAAATTGATAATTATTCTTTTCTTTTTGACATTTTGTATCAAGATTATAAATTAGTAATCGATTTTCATTTAATTTACAAGACCGTGGTTTTTAACTTATTACCATGCCCAATAATGGAATATATTAAAGTATCCATAAAAGTAAACGGTTAATTAATGGAAAACTCTTTCGAAATTCTTTCTTTTAAAAATTTATGAGATTCAAAGGTTGAAAGGGGAAAACAACAGAATATTAGGGGAAAATAACGTAATAAACTCAAAAGGCATGAAATTTAAAGGTGAAGAAAACACACGGCACAAAATGCAATGAAACCACGAATGTATACTAAGTGATTCAAATAAACGTTTCAGTCATTATCTCTTAAACGCGCGGGTCTTAGAAACAAACATACTTCCAGTTTCAAAATTTATTCAATTAAAGAAAAGCTTTCAGCAATGAAATCAATTTTATCCGGAGTTGTACACATATTTAAAAAAAAGCTTAATTTATACTTTATTTTCTTCCCTATAACACAGAAAAACATTCTTCTCCCCATAAGAAGAAAAAATCCAGGTTTATATTTAAAAATTTTTGAGATATCGTAAACTAAAAATTTGGCATTTGTCGTGAAGTACTAAGTCAATGTATTAAAAAAATGTACCTGGTAAAAGAAATAGGTACCTGGTGTTAAAATACATTTTTTTAAACTTCATTTACTACTTGGAAACAATATCTATCTAATTATGACTATATTTCAGATGCTATTTTAGAGCGTGTTAATCAAACACCATTCACTCTATCATTCTCTGTTACATACTTTGAAGCGCCATCTCTGGAAGAGTGACGCAATTAGTGGATGGCCCCTAAAAGACTAAATTATCGATATTTTCATAATGCAGCAACTGACCGGTTCAGGTAAAATTACACCAGTTTCTTTCTCAAGTTTGAATGCGTTTAGTTGCCATTTTTCACTTCTTCGTTTTCGAGATCCACACATACGGACTTTTTCTTTCCACTGTTAAAAAACGATTTTTAAAGATTTTTTGAAGTCCTGAATGTACGTACATATGCGTCCATGCTTTAATTTTGAATAGTAATATGAATGTGCAAATCCTACACACTGATGAACGGATTTTATTTTTGTTTGCCGTTATTTTATCTTTGTTTACCGTTACACAAAAGAATATTTGAATGTTATTGAAATTTCCAAAGTTCAATTTGTTAATTTTTTTTTTAAATTCATGTAGCTGAAAAGAACTTGTACATCATTTATCTTTAAAATTGTCTTGGCTGTCTTCTTTTATGGGGATAACAAAATTTTACTACTGAAACAGAGAATTGGGCTTTTATTCGAAAAATTAGTTGAAAAGACGCTTTCTACTTGTCATTAGGTTTTTTAAAAATAATTATGAGACTGCTCTTTGAGATTAGTTAAATGTAAGAGCTTACTAAGCTCTTTGATTAGATAGCTCTCAACTAATAAAAGAGCTATTGATTAGTTGAGCTCTTTGATTAGTTGCTCAACTAATCAAAGCAACTTAGAAGGTATAGGTTAAACAAAGAATAGGTTAAACAAAGATATCATTATTTAACTTTTATAAACTCATAGTTTGCCCCCTAAAGATTTTTAGACACGGACGCCAACACAACCGGTTGAGTGGTGTAAGTCATCATTTTTAACTTTAAACATCTCTGAAAGTATTCAAATCTTTTCGTTTCCCTCTCTTCTTCTTCTTACGCAAAGCAATATTTTTCCAAATATAGGTGACGGGAAAATTGCGACCGCATAAAAATTATATTTCGCATATTTTTATTGTTTCAATAATCCACAGTTCAAGAGATAATCGTTGTAACATATATTTTGAATCACCTGTGCAGTAGGCTTTGCAGTATAATGCAGTAGGCTTTGAATAGAATCACCAAGAATATAGAATAAACCTTTCAAAAGCTAATAGCAGAACCAATAGAGAAAGAAGGTTTTAAAATCTTACTCATCGATATACTAGAACGAATTCTCATATAAGACAGATCCTTCTTTCAATAGTTTCACTGCACATCATTTAAGTCAAAGTAAAACAAGATGTACAGGCAAATAAAGGAAAGACGAAAGAGGGAAAAACCCTGTCTTCTGAAATTCAGTAAATTGTGCTTCACAAGGAAGGGGGGGGGGGGCAGCAGTTATACGATTCATATGGGGGAGGGGCTGAATATGGGTTATTTGAAAATTAAACCCATAACTTCTTTCTTTTGGAGAAAGCTTTATTGAAGTAAGCGAATTTTGCAAGCAGACAACATCGACCAACTATTATACTAATATTGTTGAATTTTTGCACACTCGAATATCACTAACGTATTCTTTATGTAAATATTGGCCTCTAGCACTAGATAAATATAATTTATAACAATCGGTTTTTATAATATTTGTAGAGCATTCCAAGCTGAACTTTCTATCAATATTTGACACCACAAATTTTTCCAACTAATAAAATGCGTAAGTACTTAAAAAAAAGACAATATTGAATTGAAAATAAAAACCAAAAAATATTTTTTTTTAATCTACACTTAAAAAAATATGTGGTGAAGTACATCTGAAAGGGAACGACAAGGTATGAAAACTTTATTTTTATGTAGAATTTAATACATAATTCAACAGATCAGGAAATAGTTCTGTTGAAGATACGTTTACGCTTAATAAAAATAAGAGGTTTTACAGTATATTTCTGTAGACATTAAAAAAAAATAGTTTCACTGTACTTTGTTATTAGTTGCGCCGAAAAAGTATATTTAACATCATTGTAGTAGATTCTTGCATTTAAATAATAATCAAACCATATGGCAAAAGTACAATTTGGTATTACTTTAATAGACGATTCACAGCTTTTTTTATTCTTTTTTAAATATTTATTTTTATTTTTATTGTTGTTGTTCAGGGTAAAGCAAAATACATCCTATGTAGTAGGAAGACATTAAGAATATTTAATTTTGACCCTTCAAAACGACTATCAACGTAAAATTTCGAAAACAAGATTCAGTTTTCAAACTTATTATTTTTTAAATAAACTAAAATACAGGCATATCACAACTTATTTTTTCAAGTTTAATGTAAAAATAGCACTCAGAACTAATTTTTCTTATCATGTAGATGTTTTTATTCAAAAGTATTATTGCCCATAATGTTAAAGAAACTAAAGTCAGCACACATATTATGCGCAATTTTACCAAACTATGGGAGGTGTCATCTGTGATTTTCATTTTTAATCTTGAAGACAGGTTCAGGCTATTCGATCCCATCATAGTAAAGACGTGGATTCCTCTTTTGTTCCCAGCATACGCTGTGTTCCAGCGAGGTTTTCAAAGATCAATAATATGGAAATTGCTTCTATTATAGGGAGTTGTACATTACAATCGTCCTATCCCTTTCTGTCACTGTTATACCGGTTTTAAGACAGAACAAACAGTCCGTTATAACAAAACAAAAAATTACCACAATATTTAACTGATCACCTAAAAGTAAGTGATAACTGCATTTTTTAAGGGGCTTGAAAAACTATTGACGAAAGCAATAAAAAACATAATGAACAAATATAATTTTAAAACAAATTAGCATTCACTTAGTAAGAACTTTTCTTTATTTTAAAACTGGCCCACTTCTCAAAAGATTAGCCTAAATTAAAAAAAATTCCTTTATGGATCTTTATTTTTTTATGTCAAGAGATTGCTGTTAACGTGGCATAAGTCTAGTAGCGGATACAGAATTTTTTTTTTTTGGGGGGGGGGCGGGGGGACAATTTTTTTTAATCATATTTCACTTGAACAAAATGAAGAATAAAGCAAAATGTTACGTTAAAGCAATGCAAATTTTTTTGGAAAGGGCTAATTTATTGAAGAAGCGCAATTGACTTAAGCGCACAATGAAGCAAAATGTCACCAGTGTAGTTTCATGCAGTTAGTGCAGAGGGTCACGTATGGTCACGCATTACCAGATAATGCTGATGCTATCTCAGCACAAATAATTCCTCTATTTTTTCTTCTTAAGCTTAAACGGATCTAAATCTCGTGATTAAGGTGTTTAAGAAAAATACTGCCCCTGTTGTCGGGGGTCAACTTTAGGATGTTAGCGAAGTGGCGGGGCCCTATAATTGGGATTTATATGAGATTTTGAATGGTTTTTATGGGGTTTTGATATGTTTCGTGGGCCGGATCAAAAGCTGGGGCGGGCCGCATCAGGCCCACTGGCTGGAGGTGCTGGATATGTTCTAGGGGAACACCTCCATCGAATTGAGAATTTAGATCATTCTTTTTGCTCTCTTTGTAAAATGGCTGAGCCTATGAATAAAGCCAACCTTCATCGCTATAGGTCACTTCGTGGAAACTCCGAGATGACCCTGTATTGGCTGACTTGAGAGCTAAGACAATCGATTCGGTCTTTTTCTTTTCACTTGTTATTAGAGATTTTAAAAAAATGACTTAGGAAGTAAAACAATTTTTCACATTTTCGCCCGTTGCAGAAATTCAGGGGAAAACACATGCACTGCACAGTTACGTTAGCTGCCTAGTGCAGCCTATTTCAGAAATGCATACGTGGGTTAAAACTCAATATGCGCCTGTTAACTTCGAACATTATGAATGTTCCATCTTCTAAGAGATAAGAAAAAGTCCATTGACATTTCCTAAACATTAAAGCGAGGAAGAAAAGAAAGCAAAAATTAGAATTATTTCTGAAATACATTATGCGATATGCCATGGAACCAAATGATGCGTGAAATTTGTACCTAACTAACTCCTGATTTGTATAATCAGATAAATGCATATAGCCACTTGAACACTGTATAACGGTGGTCTCTGCATTGTTGCATTGTTCAGGGCTGAACTGCTATTTTTTCCTTTCTCGCTCAGACATTTGGTGCCCTTATTTTATATGAACACAATCTTTCGATCGTCTGTGCTCGAATAGCTTTGTCTGGGATACAAAAACGAATGAAACTCGTTCGGTGCCTAACATCAGTGTGGTGCTCGGGTCAGCGAGATAATCACCACTACTAAAAGATAATGTCGGTCTGGAAGAGCTGATAAGAGACTGAGCGAGCAGAAAAGAAAGATTAGAAGAGGAGAAATTTTAATGTAAAGCTACGAAAGACTGCTTGCTGTACGTGTGAATATGATACGTATTGAAATATCACAGAGTACTGGCCAATTTATTACAAAGGGTTAAGATTAATTAAGGTAACATATACAAATAAAAAATACTGCAGAACGATTGTTCCTGGTGGTTCATTGGGTCCACCCTTTTTCAGCTGAAAAATATTCCGCCATCCGCACGCAGGTAGAAAAGTTAGAACTGATTTTATATGCGTTACTACACAAAATTCTTAATTAATTTTAACCTTTAACCCTTTAACGCGCAGTGTTCCCGCTCTGGGAACACCAAACTCTGACGTTTTGACTGTTGCCAGTCACGAAGAATAGATTTCATTTCTATAAAAATAGTTGCGGGTGACATAGCTCCACGAGAACCTTTTCCTTTTTAACACGTCATTTCCCGTAAAAAAAATGGTTCACGATTATTTTTAACAGCACTGGCATCTGCTGAAAAATGGAAGAATGCGAGAACAGCTGGATAGATTGCCCAATGCTGAAAAAAGGGCAGCCGTTGCCATCGCTCGACTTAACTACCAGCAAGATGGTGGACGATCGAAACGTTCATCGCGTGTTCATCACTGTGCCCGCGCACATCCAGCTGTCGTCAAAAAAGGGTCTCTAGATCTGTGGCACGCGATGAACGTTTCGATCGTCCGCCATCTTGCTGGTAGTTAAGTCGAGCGATGGCAACGGCTGCCCTTTTTTTAGCATTGGGCAATCTATCCAGCTGTTCTCGCATTCTTCCATTTTTCAGCAGATGTCAGTGCTGTTAAAAATAATCGTGACAATTTTTTATACGGGAAATGACGTGCTAAAAAGGTAAAGGATTCGCGTGGAGCTATGTCATCCGCAACTATTTTTATAGAAATCAAATCTATTCTTCGTGACTGGCAACAGTCAAAATGTCAGCGTTTAGTGTTCCCAGAGCGGGAACACTGCGCGTTAAAGGGTTAAAGTCGATTAATGATAATGAGATCAAACTTCTTTGGGAGCGATCTTTTGCCTCTTCCCTCCAGCACAAAATTGTTTTGTGCTTAACACAGTTTCATAACTAAATACAATTTTATGCAAAATACACTTTAAAAAAGACTGGCTTTACCTTAAATAAAATAGCAACGTGCATAAGTTGTCTTAAATATTTGGGTACTTAAATTATATTTTCTTCCAATCGATGACACGTACTAAGACGTTATAACACGGATAATTTAAAAAATTGCAAAATCTGAAAAAAAAAAACCTCATCAAGGCAATGTTACCTTGAAGAAGATTACCTCGAAAAAGCTGTTCAGCCTAACTACCCTATAACAAGAGACAATCCTGTTCATTTATTTTTTATTTAATCTGTTTTAAATTATTAAATGACGGGGAGAGAGCCTTTAGTTCCACTAACTGCCCCAACTGCTTTTCTTTCTTTCTTCGATTCTTTCTCCAACTTGTGATCAGCATATTTTTAATGATAAGGTAACCGCTTTCGGAAAAAATGTCTACTTAATAGTCCGACATTTACAAAAGAAATACATACTTAAAACATTTTTTTTTTCTCGACCTTGGATTACTCGATTGAATGTTAGAATATCTCTTCAGGCATCATGAATGTGTATATCTCAGACCATCACATCAGGCTTTGGACTAATTATCCGTTTTGCGCACGAAATGATTGATCGGCGTGTGAAGAAACTAAATCCTTTCGATTTTAGTGTCTTTAAGCTAGTGCTCCTACAGAATAAGGCGTCCGGTGCATTCTTTTTTTTTTTTCCCCCCGAGAGCAATTTTTTTAGAAGAAATGAAACTGCTGTTTAAAAGTATGGCATGCAGTTATCTTACTTATTCGTAGTAAGTCAATTCTTTTATGAAATATTTATACCAATTAATTTACATAAAAGGCCTCCCAGGTCGCATGGCGGTTAGCGCATCACTCTTTACGGTTATGAGATCAGGATCGACTCACGCCCTCGGGCTCAGGACCGCAATTAGATGGGCGCAAACGGGGCACGTGCTCCGGGCTCCGTCTTGGCGAAGGCACCAAAATGATGACTGTCCCGACGTCGTTGTTTGCCCTGGGTGACCTAAACTAGTTGCGGAACTGCT
This sequence comes from Cheiracanthium punctorium, assembly GCA_038373885.1. Taxonomy (NCBI): domain Eukaryota; kingdom Metazoa; phylum Arthropoda; class Arachnida; order Araneae; family Cheiracanthiidae; genus Cheiracanthium; species Cheiracanthium punctorium. The sequence goes on from JAWZYV010011016.1 coordinate 583,823, forward strand.
AGGGCTTGGTTGTCAATTCCTAGCAATTCCGCACTGGGGGCACTCACTTTTTCACTGGGGGTAACGCTGGCCGGCTACTGATTGCTCCATAGTAAAATGGCCAATGCTTCGAGCCTTTGCATTGCAGCGGCGGATGACTATATGACAAGTGCCCAACTTTAAAGGCGAATGCCAAGTGCCAATTATGGCAAGCGCCGAAAGAAAAAAAGAAATGAAATTTATATATAACTTCGTGGGAATTTTTTAAAAAGAAAAACGAAGTTTTTTAACGAAGCAAACTTAGTTTAAAAGTATGGCTTACAGGTGTCTTAAATGTTCAGAGTACACCAATCTTTATGAAAGGTTTTAATATTAGATAATACTGTGGTTAAGTAAAGGTTTTACACTAAATAACACTAAAAAGCAAAGGTAGATTTTGTGGTGATTAACATTAAATAATGGCAGACTTTATTTATTTATAGTGGTACCGGAAATTATGTGTTTTTTATCTTTTTGTTTTTCCCTTTCCCCTTTTGAAATAACGTTTTGAAAGCTCATTGAAACACCACCGAATCAAAGCAATGTCACCTGCATCCAATTTATATGTATATTAAGTACAATTTATTTATTTTTTTATAACGTTAAAATAACTTTAAGAAACACATTGCTAGAGCTTGCACACTAGAAACATTGCTAGAAACACATTGCTGGAATTTGCACAATGGCATTGCCATTGTAAGACTTGTTCATAAATTACGAATATTTTTCGAAAAAAAAAATTGAATGAATGAATAAATGAATGAAAAAGAAGAAAGAAGAAGAAAAAAAAAAAGTTCAGCTCTTAGCTTTCATATGTTAGTAAATTGCGTATATTTTTTACAAAGAATTCTGTTCTTAAATGTCATATGTTAATAAATTACATGTATTTTTCTAGAGAAATCAGTTATTAAGTTTCATACGCAGGTAAATTAAATATATAATTCCTTTGAAATTCTGTTCTAAAGTCTCATATGCTAGTGAATTCTAGATATTTTTTCTAAATGATTCATTTCTCAAACCTACTATACAAGGCCGAACTTCTAAATAGTCTAGAGTAGGCGCTGCCAAGGTGGCTTTGTTGTTTTAAATTGCAGTCGAAATGCAGCGGATGCAGACCTTTTTCTTTATTCTCCAAGCCCTTACTAAAAAGTATTTACCCACGAATGCATTCATTTCGCTGAGATGTTATCACATTTGCCACTGCGAAAGACTACTAATGCAGCTTCCACACTATGATACGAACATGAATTATGCGTCGTGAAAAATCTACCTCATAGAAACAAACATTGAACCATTCCAGATATGGCCTACTCAATTTAAGTGAATATGTCTTTCTAAAATACATTTTTTTTTTTTTGTGAACACGCTAATAGTATGCATAAAAGTAAAAAGAGCATGTGCTGGGGTGATAGATTTTTGTTTTGCCTATGAGTGACATGGATCTATGTGCTGTCTTTCTTACATAGGTGCACCCACAGAGGGGCTCCCTAGTAGCACAACTAGTTCAAAAAACGTTCAAATTACGTTGGAAACATGTTTTTTGACGTTAGAAAACGTGCTTTAAACATCTTTTGGACTAATTGTGCTACTAGGGCTCTGGGGTCTAAAGCCCCCCCCCCCTGAAGCCGGAGAGTTTGATCTGAAAAGCTTTAAAAACTGAAAATTGTCATTAATCAATTAAAATAATAATATTTTTTAAAATTTTCTTCAAATTATTTCTAATATATATATATATATATATATATTAAGACGGTTAAATAAATAGGTCATTGGTGTATGAAGTACAGTTAAACCCGTATAACTGAGTCAAAACCCTATAACTATAACTAAACCCTATAACTATAATGAGTATTTATGACTCTATAACGAGTAACGAGTTACGTTGATAGTGGGCATGTATTCTATGGGCAAGTGGTACAAACTATTTGGACGTTATAAGAGAGTTATTACTATAATTAAGGTCAGTATAACCGAGTTCATCAGTATTTGTATCCCCAGCCCCCTCCTGCCTAAACTAAAATCCTGGGTGCTCCACTCTGCTTGCTTATACTATTAATTGCAAATATTTATTAAAAGAACTCATTTCCTGTATCTATAACCAACCCTCTCACCGTCTTGGAAAGAGGACAAAAATCTTATGTTGTTTTCACTGCACATCAAGCTCGAGAAATTCGTCAGATAAAGGAGAAGGTTAATGAGGGATTTATAAGCAACCACTAATTCCACTTCTAATCTATTCACTGTCTTTAATGAAAAAATGCAAGTATCAGAACGATTTTACTTCTGTGGCCAGTATTCTTGCTATTTCTAACACGAGCTTTTAAAAGCAATGTCTCTCTCACTTACATCTTCCCAAGAATATGGCAGCGGACAGGCTGAACATTGGCTCAGAATTTTAAAATAATAATGAAATAAATAAATAAAAATAACCCATCTCTCTGAAAAATTCTACTCAAGCTATTAAGTTCAGGTAATTTTAACAACATATTAAAGCGAATTTGACTATAAAACGAACTATAATTTAGAGAGAATCCGTTTTAAGTACTTTTCCATTTTGTACGCAGTTGAAAAATAATTTATGATATGTGCGAACATATTTTATCTAACAAAACTATAGGTGCATGGTTGTGAAAACAGATTGGAATTTTGCGTCTTAGCAGCTAAGGGGTTAAAAAGAAAGTCGTATGAATTTTAGCTGAATAAAGTTTAATAAATTTCTCTAAATACAGCCACTGTTAGATCAATCACTTGTTTATTTATTTATTTTGTCTTTGATTAACCTTTAAAATGTGTTTTTAACACAGAGACATTTTTTACAAAACCTTTTTCAAAGACCCTCTTTTAAATTTTTTTTGTAGTTTCATTTCATGAATAAAAGTAGTTCTGCACAAACACACACTCATCAAAAATTGTCGCACTAAATTGAGCATAAGCACATGGGGGGAAAAAAGACTTGTACAAATACATGATTAAACAATAAAATCATAACAGTGTTTTTAATACAATGCTTTTAATATAATAAATCATAATAGTGACAGTAATTTGTTCATCTCTGCCCCTCCTTCCCCTTTATATATATATATCCCTTGACCAGTTCGTCAGTTAATAAGTGCTAGTTATAAAAATGAATGTTACAAAAAAGAGAACAACTTAAAAAATCATGCAAAAAGGAACAAAAGAAAAAAAACATAATTTCTTGTCTTACCGCTTATTGACATGACAGATCTTCAACGACAGGCAAGACAGTCAAATAAAAAAACTTACAGAAGAGTGAGAAAAAAAAGAGAATGACAATAAAGAAAAGCACTTCAATTTAAACCAAAAACAAAGCACACCCAAAAACCAAAATCCAACAAAAGAGAAAAAACTTCGGGTTAAAAAAATCACGCGCTCTGTGCCTTCAAACGCCGCGGAATCGGCTTTTACTGCACAACACCGAGCCGGTACAGTGAAGAAAACTATAGGGCGTAGGGAAGGATGCCCCTCTCCCCCCCTTCGAGCGTCCCTGTTGGCCTCTCCCCCTCCTCGGCGTCATAACGAGCCGGCAGCTACCATTCCGTAGCTCGAGGGGTGCGTCGAAGGGATGGGGAAAGTGTAGTTGTCATAATATCGACCAGTTATTCGAAAAGCTAAGTTAGGGAAAATGTGTTTCGTGTGTGTGTGCGTGCGTGCGTGTTTTCTGAGTGTGCGCGTATGTGTGAATGGGTTTGAGTCGGTGGGGGAGAGGGAAGGAGGGATTAGAAATTCGATGGGAGATCCCTTCGAACCCCTCCAGAATCATTGAATTAAAAATGAGGATGAGGATTTTCGGAAGAGAGAAGCATTTCGCCATTTCGTTTTTCCCTCTCCATTCCCTTACTTCTGTAGTAGTGTACATGGAAATAGCATCGTTCCTCTTTCAAAATTTATATTATGTAGTAAAATAGCTACGTTTACGTTCTGTCAGAAAAAGAAAAAAAAAAATCTCACCGATAAACTTTCGAATAAAGTATTCATTCATGCATATTCAATAGCGTGTGTGATATGGCATACAAATTGTTTTAAAAACTATTTTCTCTGAACTTAAATTAAACCGATGATTGCATTTTTCTTTATTTAATATATGTCTAAGCAATCTGTTTCAGCCTCTTGTAAAATAGAACCAACAAAAGTTTGATTTGTGAAGATAAAAAGAATGAACTTGGGGGTGCGTGAGCTAGAAAGCGTAGCATTATGATGTATGACGTCGCAAAATGAATGCATACTGGTCACCCGTGACATCATGTGATATAGTGACATTCTCGAGGCGAAGTGTTCATCGCAGAGAGGTGAAGATGGATAAATGGTCACCTGGGAAGTTTTTGTGACGTCACATGGTGACCATCATGGACGCCTCATAATGACCTGCATGAAGAGATAGGCGAATTACGCTGCAACGTGACACAGGGCTGTGCTTAAGAAAGGGGGGGGGGATATAAAGTGTGCCACCGCACCAGTCCGCAAAGAATCAGGAGCCGGGATAAGAAAAGCAAAAAAAAAAAAAAAAAAAATAATTGAAATTTATGCAGAATTTTCATAGCTATTCGGAAAAAATGACAGAGATAGCGTATAATTTAACTTCCCAAGGTTTACTGCATATTATTCATAACATGTATTTATCTAATATATTTTCCAAATCGAATGAAGTATATGCCTGTGAACGACTATTTCCACCAAGTCAGTTTCTTGTGGGAAGATAAAATTTCTTTTTCTTTTTCTTTTTTTTTTTTTTTTCCTCATTCTTTTTCTTCTATAAGTGTCCCCTCCCTCCCGTTATACAACATTAAATATATATATATATATATATATATATATATATATGTTATTCCTAAAGATATGCTGCTTCTACATCTCACTGAACTGCTAATTCATAAAAGTTATGTTCTTAGATCCACAAAACAGTAAGAAGAATTTTGTTGGTTACAATAAATAAGACTGAAAACTTGCATCGAAAGAACTTACTTACGGTGTTGGAAAACAGCTTTTTTTGTCACAAAAATTTGTAACCGAAATGATTTGTAGTAATAACTATCAGGGGCGTAGCCAGGGGGGGGGGATATCGGGATACATCACCCCCCCCCGAAATTTTTGGATTAGTGATGAAATTCCGTCTATTTATACACATATAAGTTCATATCCCCCCCCCCCGAAAAATTTTCCTGGCTACGCGCCTGATAACTTTGATGCTGTGGCTACTAAACCTGGTGAAGAAATCAGTGTGTGTCCTAGTGGAATGTTTCCTGAAGGAACAATTGATGACCCATCTCTCCCACTATCCCATTCCCCGGTTCTGCCCTCCTGATCGGTGAATTTAAATAGATTAAATTCTGAATGTGTAAAATTAGGTTAGGTTATTAAAAATTAAAACTAAATTTTCATAAGTTACTTCAATTTTCGGGAGGCGTGCAGGGCCCGATCATCACAATATTGGGCCCAGGGCAAACACAAATTTTTGGGCCTTTGCACCGGACCATAAATATTTTACGGGAAATTGCACGAAAACAGTATTATGCATCTAAGTTATTTTAGATACATATAGCTACTTAAATATACTGTTTGTTTAAACACTAAATATAAATACAGTGCGCACCGGATATAACGGACCTGGGATATAAACGTACAATCGGTTATAACGTACCTAGAAGCTAGGTCCCGATTGAAGTCCTATAGTTATAATGTTATTTAACTTCGCATAAAACGTACTTAACAAAAGTACATACTACGGCTATAACGTACTTTTTATACCAAAGCCAAAAATAAAATTTTGCTTTTCTTAAGAATTTTATTTCTTTGTTCTCGGAAATTTCAGTACCTTCAAAAACGCTCATTGTCAGTTTTCAGATTCTCTAGCAAGATGATTAGTGTATGAATGAAGGGAGCGATCTTATCTTTTTCGCCTGCTAGGTAGGGCTAAGAACAAGACCATGTTTTTTATTTGTCATTCATCAATGTAAATGCCTCCTGAATAGCCCTATCTGTTATGATTCTGATAATAGTGAAGAAGAAACTGAGGAGACTATACCACGCTTACCCGACGCATTAAATGCTGTAAAAACATTATAGCGATTTTTTGAATGCCGCAGTGATGATGCTGAGACTCTACAAAGGTCTATTATGGATATCCAAAACAGTATTTTTAAAGTAGCATCTGCCCTTTTAAAACAAAAGAAAATTACAGATTATTTATCTCAATAAAAATTGTAAGTAATAAAGAATTTTCTCTGTTTAATTTAAATTTTAAAAAATCAGACCTGTTTAAAACACATTTTAGAATGAAATTATGAGCCCACTTTTTTTTAATGTAATATTAAATCTTACCGTGGTACTTTTTATAACGTACTACTTTTTAGGTCTCGTGAGAGTACGTTATAACCGGTGTCTATTGTACATAGCAATAAATATTAAAGGATTTTTGTATACATAAATAGCATGTATTTATGAAAGGAAATGCAAAACTTACCTAACATTATAGGGGGGCTTCAAAATACTGTCACTTCTGCATATCAATATTTGTATAGACGAGTTATCATTGCCTAGCTGAAGTTAATAGGGAGTTAAAGAAACCCAGTTTCATTCACGGTAAAGTTAATGTTAAATGTCACCAAATATTACAGTGCATGCTTGCATAAACAGAAATTTTTAAATGTACATTTGCAGGATAATGTCGAGTGATTTTTAAGTTAATTTTTTAAAGAATATAAATTTTTTAACAAATGAAATTTTTTTATCAAACATGAATTTGTTGAAAAATACAACATTTTTTGGGCCCTTGAAATTGGTGGGCCCAGGGCAAATGCCCCGGTTGCCCTGCCGATAAACGGGCCCTGGAGGCGTGTATAAAGTAATAAGAAAAGTTTCAGATTTTATTTGACTTATATTGGAAAAATTTTTTGTGGTGCCTCAAAAAGCTGACCTAGCACCAAGCCGCAAAATATGTCAAACAAAAAATGCGTGGGGAGCGATTTTCATCACCTCAAGAAGCTGTTGATACCTTCAAAACCATGTTTCCAGATATCAACTTCAGAGTGGAAAAATTGGTTTGAATGGGTGGAAAAGTCTATAAATCTTAAAAGCGAATATTTTGAAAAAAATAAAACAGTTTGTTCCGAAAAAAATTATTTTCCTTAATACTTTTTGTAGAAACTTAAAACTCAACCCTCGTACATTGTCAAAAAATTTTGAACCATTTCTGATTCCCTACCGGATATTCGGAAAATTAATCCTAGAATTCTCTTCATTAGATCAAAAATTTTAATCTCGTGTTCACACATTATTACTTTTCCTCCCCTAAATTAAAGCCTACCCGCATTCATATTTGCCCCACTGTCCCCAATAATGAAAACCTTAGGGTCTTCGGTTAGGGAAAATATTCATGAGTGAAAAGTACGAAGAAAGAAACTAAGGAGAGAAAGAAATGATACTGCCATAAAACTTAATCATTGGCTAGGGTGGTCTATATCCCCTTCCCCCGAAATATCTAAAAAGCCTATAAAATTACCATGGGCGGGGGAGGGGGGTTAGGGGGATTTGGATACCAATGTAAGTCTGTGGCCAATTGCTAAATATATATTTCTCTATTCATCTTTTGAATCCATCATTCAAAATAGTATACGGTAGAAAAAGTTTCAAGTTTTATATAAATTTTGATAACTAAATTAAATTTTAAAATTTACATTAAATTTGTAAATATTATAATTCACTGCTTAAAAAACAAAATTTACTATAAAGAATTTTAAATTTTTTAGTGCTGTTGAAAAATTTTACCAGATATTCACAGTAAAATTTGCAGTCAATCAAGTTTTATACAAATAGGACCGCCCTCCCTCCCCCCATATGAAACCCTCTTATGAGAAAGCTACGTCCGTGAAAGTTAAGCAAAATATCCAAAAGTTAAGCAAATGCACGTGATTCGGAAGTTTACCCTTAAACTGCCTAATTGTAATGTTAGGACAGTGACAATTATGATGCTCCCATTACTTAACCCTTTGAGGCTCAACCCATTCCCAATGCTGAAAAAAAGGCAGCCGTTGCCATCGCTCGACTTAACTACCAACAAGATGGCGGACGATCGAAACGTTCAACGCGTGCCACAGATCTAGAGACCCTTTTTTGACGCAGCTGGCTGTGCCGCACAGCTAGCTGCGTTTTTTTTTATGAGTGTTGTCAAAATGTCGAAGCAAGAAGCGTGCGCGCATACACAAGCGTCATAGTGTTTTTGTACATTTTCCCCGCTATGATGTAAAATAACTGGTTTGCTTAGAATGAAATTAACAGTAATTGACCAGATTTCAACTTTTTTATATCAATTTATAATTTTGTGCGATTTCCTCATATACGAACGGGGGTACCTACAATATTTTAAGTTCCAAGAAAATATTAAATGTTTTTAAAATTCAAAATCCAACATTGTTTATATTTTTATATTTTTTCACTTAAAATAAATAAATAAAGTCACAGTACACGGTGTTAGTAACTTTTTTTTTCTTGGGGGGGGGGGGGGGGAAGATTCTTTAATTAATATTTCACCATAAATTTTTGTCTTTGACCGAGTTTTCCGAAGGTGACTTTGACCGAAGGTGATTAAAAAAAAGGTTTATTTAAGCTCGAAAATTTATTATGAAGTAATTCGTATCTTTTATTCCTGTTCTGGTTTCGAACCATTTCTGTTTTTGAGTTCTGGTTTTCACATTTCTTTATGCTGTTTAATTCAGTGACGGTTCGTGGGATACAGCATATACTGCCGGGCTGCACTTGAAATTATCAGCACATACTTTAATAAAATTTATTCTATAAATTTTCTTAAATTCAGATTAGAATTATGGAATTCCTATGGTAAATTAAAAAGAATCTCAAAAAAAAAAGTATTGTAGTAATGGCCGGATCGCTCATGCAGAAAAAAAAAAAAAAAACCCTTTAATCTTCCCGCAATTCAACTGCGAAAGTCCTTGGTACAGCCCTCAGCGCTGATTAAGGAATTGGCAGCACCGTTGCCACCTTTGCCACGTAAGCAGTTTCTCCGGCTTAGGATAGCATAGAGTGTTTTAGGTAAGACTCAGCTGAAGAAAGGTTTTCTGACTTTTGTGCACTTGTGAATTCGACGAACTGATTGGCTCGGACGAGAAGTGAGGGAGAGAATAAAGACACAGAATATATATTCTAGCCCAGCGTTTCTCAACCTGAGGGGGGCGCGCCACCCCGCAGAACGTTTGCAGAGGGGGGCGAGAAAAGGTATAGAGCAAGTAGTGATGCATGTTTTTAAAAAAAATCATCTTATTTATTCTCATTTTACTCAAAAATATATCCATTTTCGCTTAAAATGTTCATTATAAGGATTAAAAAACTCAATGTATGCTGAAAAATGTGAGGGGGGGGGGCGCCACTGTAAGTTAGCCTTTGTTGGTTGGAGGTAGGGATGGACGCGAGACGAAAAATAAGCGTCTCGCGTCTCGCAAAATAGCTTAAAAGCTTGTCTCGTCTCGCAAAAATCCCTATAGCGTAATGTTAAAAATGTATGTCTCGTCTCGCAAAAAATCTCTAAATCTCTGTCTCGTCTCGCAAAAAAGTCGTCTCGCGTCCATCCCTAGTTGGAGGGGAGGGGGCACGACGTTAAAAGGTTGAGAACCGCTGTTCTAGCCCATTCTAACGAAAACAATAGTTTTTTTTTTTTTTTTTGTCTGGGAAGGTTTAAAGTTTTTAGCTTTATTTGTTACTGTGTCCAGTTGTTATTGGAATCTATGATTTAACCGTTTTGAAACATAGAGCCCCGTTATTATCCAGTTTGCGTCTTGCTTGAAACTCCGTTTAACACATGGAAAGAAGATGATAAACGACAACCACTAAAAGAAAATAGACCGACACCAAAATTGCCCATTCATAAGATAAAAGCAGGTTCGTCTCAGCATGGTCGTAGCTTCCATTCATCATGATATGCACTATTCTCGTGGCTATGGGGCAGTTTTTATTTACAAAAAAAAATGTTTTGTTGGCCGTGTTTAATCGTTGAGATAAAAAAGAGCGTTTGGAATGGTACTAGATAGGATGGATTAACCACCATCACACGAGCATGTAAAACACATGAAAGCTCAATCGAGCATTTAAAAAATTCTTTAAAATTTAAGGAGTTGATAAGAAGTGGGAGCTAAATTGCTGACGCACTAAAGGAAAACTCTCGGGTTTATATTGCTGAATTTATAAAGAAGGTAGGCCTGAATAGACGCTTCATGCAATTACCCATCAAAGCAGTATTGTTTTTAAGTAAACATAAACTGGCATTAAGAGGATATGGCGAGCGAGAAAATTCTTTAAACATGGGGAATTTTAAAGAGCTTTTAAAATTAATGATATCTGAATTAAAACAACGCCTTTTTATGAGGACATCACTGACCGATTCGCAAGTTTAAAAGAAAGGAGGATTGATTTGACTTATAAAAAATAAGTAAGTTTTCTTTTTTTTTCTTATCAAATTATCATTACAAATTCCATTTTAACTTAAAATTACTTCCATTTTATGGAAGTAAAATAGGATCGCTTACATTTTTTATGTAATTATTATTATTACTTTTTTTTAATCCTGGGTGAGGGCTTAATCCGCCAGCTTTCGAATTCCGTAACAAAGATTTTCCATTCCTGTCCGGAGGAAGGGGGGAGGGTCATATGTTTCCGGCTGCACTAACATTTTTGACCACGGCCCGCCACTGGTTTAATTGGTGGTAAAGTCTATAAAACACCGCAAAATGATCCTATTTATGCGCAAAAGATGTAAATTTTCATCATTGCACTCAGAGAACATTTACTTCATCCTGAAGAAGCAGATCATCCCAAAAAATTCGTGATATTACATCCTTCCCCCAAGGACTGCATATCATCAAACTTTTATTTATATATTTAATTTTATCAATCGATAAAATTAATATGTGTGTGTGTGTTGAAATAAAAAGAAAGTTAGAAATAGTTTTCATGACGGAAATAATTTAAAAGTCCTGTGTCTAATTAGTTAAAAATGCAGTTCTGTTGTATGAAGTGGATCGTGTCTAGACGAAGTCTGAGCCCTGCCTGGTTAGAATTGGCAGTTTTTGACGTGAGCAAAATATATTATATCATTTCTTTTCACAAGTACAAATCACAATTTTCGTCTTTCTTATTCAGCATAAAGAACATTACTTGGATTTTTTTACCCTTTAAAAATTAGTCTTTTTATCAGTAGGATAGCTTTAGAAAAAGGACAAGGATAAATATTTTTCTTAATTTGTATCTTAAATTTTATCAATTTTAGAAATACCATAAAAACTTTTTTCAAAAACTTTGAAAAATAAGCAGTTATGTGTAATCTGAAGATATTTGCCAAATTCTTTATTTTAGCTATTTCTTAATAATAGCTAAATTCTTTCTTCTTCCGTAAACTAATTCAAGAAAGATGCAGAGAAGAATGGATAAATTAACTGCTTATTTTTTTAACTTCAAGTGCCAATAATAAATAAATAATTTGTTTATGTATCCATTTTTTATGATTTATTTATTTATTTATTTATTTTTAAGAAACAGAGGTAGGTAAAATATTTTAAGTTTAAAAAAAAACATAATTTTTTTTAAAAATACAAAACCCTATATCCTTTTGCTTCCTTCATTAAAAAAAAAATCCCAGAACTTTGAATTTGATTTTTAAACTTTTTTCAGCAGCAGCATATCCTTCGATTAATATCGCATAGGGATCTATGAAAATGGTTATCTGCTAGACGAGACAGAGATTTTCAGCTCTTTTGCGGGACGAGACAAACATTTTAAACATTACGATATAGGGATTTTGCGAGACGCCTATTTTTCGTTTCGTGTCCATCCCTATCGCACCATAAATTTACTCTCCTTCACAATTATTTTTTAAATATTTTTCATAAAAATAAGTTGTATTTAGGCTTTGAAAATCTAATATGAAGTAATTAGCATCTTTTGTATCTGATCTGGTTTCGAATTGTTTCTAGTTTTTCTGTTTCGGTTTTGAACCACTTCTGGTTTTACATTTGCTTATGCTGTTTTATTGATGATAAAATCTATAAAACGTGATAAAATGAATTCATTTAAATGCAACGAAATGCAAATTTTCATTATTCAATTTATAGAACATTCATTTCAGCCTAAAGATTCAGATCACCTCGCAAAATTCCTAATATTGAGTCCAGTGGCGGCTCCTGACCTGCTTCAGTGGTGGGGCCCGAAAAAAATAGTGCCAGTTCAAATCGGGAAAATACATATGCATAGAGCTGTGGTGGATCGTCACACATTTCAGTGGAGGGGGCTTTTTTTTTTTTTTTTTTTTTTTTTTTTAAAGCTCGAAAAGGTAAAACATATGAATCGCTTTTGTAAACAGTGTGAATACATAAAAACTTTCGAATAACAAGTTATGAAAGGCGTATTGATTTCTCCTTTAAGTTTTCATTTAAGGCTGTTCTTCGAAAAAAAAGAACTATGTTTTTAGTCTTGGTACACAAATTGAAATAAACTAATAGCACCTTGGTCTCCAAAAAATTCCAGAGGGTTCTTCATAAGCTGTTTTACACACTGCGATAAGCGAAAACGCTGTGGCTTTTGTGAAATTTTCAGAAAAAATTCTTAAATATGGATCTGAGCTGCAAGATTTTCGAAGAGTGACACACTTTGCGAAAATTTCCGATTTTTAAGAATTTTTTCTAAAAGTTTTGAAACTGATACAGATTGGCCTGTCTTCGCAGTATGTAATACAGCTTGTAAAGAGACAGTTTCAAAATTTTGAAGTGCCTGGCATCATTAGTTTATTTGTAATTATGTACCAAAATCACATGATTTTTTCGAATAACACCGTTAAAGACAGCCAGGGGCGTAGCCAGAAATTTTTCATGGGGAAGGGGGGGTGTTACGACTACTGCAACTCACATATTGCACACATGTGTGTGATAAGGGATTGAAGAATATACATTTTGTATGGCAAAAAATTCCTCATGGGGGGATATGACCCCCTAACCCCCCCCCCTTGGCTGCGCCTCTGAAGACAGCAGATTTATTTTGCACCAAAAAAAACCTTTTCCTCCATTTTTCTTTCTCAAAAAGGTACAATATCAATTAAAAAAAAAAACAATATCAAAAAAGTATGATTTTCTTGAATACAATATTAAATTCAACAATTGCATGTGTATATGTTGAAAAACGAATTGGTCCATAATGTTTCATCTCCAAATAGCAAACAATAAAAACGAAAAAAACAGAATTTTTTGCTTCACTTATTGAACGTCATGGTGATTTACTGTACCATTCTAGTTGAAATGATCGTGTCCTTTTGCCATCTTTTTGTCTAAGGACAAAATTTTTTGGTTGATAGGGTCCCAAGCGTTTTATTTCAAGCTTTTCTGCTATTTTTAATCTGCTGAAAGGAACTTGTAATAAACTGTCAACAGAATTCATAGTCGTTAAATATATTTATAATTTGACAAAATATTTTAATCTACGACCATTTCTCACTCAATTGATACTTTCACTATATTTGAAACCGAAAAAATAGTAAAATTAAGTCTGTTTTAAATGAGATAAATAAAAATTCCTAATTCTTAAAGATGATCAGCGATAAGAACAAAAATCACAATCAGCAGCTTTTTTCGACCATAAGAACAAAACTCGCCAAATACAACTGTTTCCATGGAAACACTTTTATTTCTCCTATCGGGCCAATGCTAAGGGGCCCTAAATTGGTGCTAAATTAACTGTGTTTTCGCATTCTTTTTTGTGATAACCAGCCAAATATGTTCATCTTTTGAGAAATGATCAATGGTACTAACACTACTGTGCTGTGCTTGGCGCAAATTCGGGCTTCATTTCTCCGGCCCCACCAGAGTGCTTCAATGGGGAATACATTGGAGATGCCGCGGCGCGGCCGTAGGATTTGAATGGCTCGCTTTACATAATTGGATTAAGGGACAAAGCTGGCATAAAAAATGCTCCTTTAAATATTCCTTTTATCCATTTTAAATCAAAATAGAATAAAATACACGCAGACACCTTTATTAAAGTAAACTGATTTTGAAAGAATACAAATTTTGCATTGTAATTAAAAAAACTTTTGAAATATCAGGTGGGGCCAGGCCCCTCTGGCCCCTAATGACGAGCCGCCACTGATTGCGTCATTCCTAGGGCCGTGTTTCTAATTAGGCCAGAGTAGGCCGCATCCTAAGACGGCAAAATTTTAAAGGCGGTAATTTTTTTCTTTCTTTCTTTAATCGCAGGCAGAATGCAGCTGATGCAGATAGACCCCCCTTTTTTTTCCTCGTTCATATTAAAAAGTATTTAACTATGAATATTTCATTTTCGTCGAGAATGGTCACTGTTGATGTCATAAGTCATTTCCCAGGGCGAATGAGTATTGATGCTACCCCTGCATTATAACATGAATATGAATTATATGTGTTCAAAAATCTACTTCATAGAAACATTAAACCACTTCCGAAAAAATTTCCTGGCTATGGCACCGTCAGTGTCAATCAATAATTTTTTAGCTGACAACACACTAATAGTATGGATGGAGATATGAAAGTTAAGAGGCCTCTGGAGTCGGCTTGCGGAGCTTCAAGTCGCAATGCTTTGCTATGGAGAAAAGTGCCTTAACGCCTAATCATTTTTCTCAGAAAGTATTAGATATTTTTAAATGAAATTTTCCTGTGTGAATCTGGAGAACTATTCGCAAGGATTGCGGGAATCAGGTTTGAGTTAATTTAGCCAAAAGAGATTTTATTGCAGTCTGAAAAGTAACATAAATTCTAGAATGCAATAAAATCTCTTTCGGCTAAATTCACTCAAATCTGATTCGCGCACTTGCGAATAGTTCTCGAGATTCACACAGAAAAATTTCATTTAAAAATACATAATACTTTCTGAGAAAAATGATTAGGCGTTAAGGCACTTTTCTCCATAGCAAAGCATTGGGACTTGCATCTCCGCAAGCCGACTACAGAGGCCTCTTAAAGGAGCACGAAGCCAGGGGCGGCAGATTTTAATTTTGCCTGTAGGTGGCATGAACCTAAGTGCTTCCCTGGACGTTCTCAAGGACTGCATAATATCAAACACTTCTTAAAAATAAATAAATAAACTGAGTTTCGAAATCAGGCAATTAATTTTTATAGTCGACACAACTATTCTATTTTTTTAATTGAAAAAAAAAATTTCGTGAAATTTATTCAAGTTAATCAGAACTGAACCATTCCCTATACACACGCACGCACACACACATGCACGCACGCACGCACACACACACACGCACGCGCGCGCGCACGCACACACACACACACACACACACACACACACACACACACACACACACACACACACACACACACACACACACATCACATCTGGCAATTTTTTGACGTTGGCAAAATGTTGGCGATATGTCATTTCTTTTCAGAAAGAGAGATCTGAATCGTCTTTCTAGCGTCTTCTTAATGAATAACATTACTGAGATCTATTTACCCTTTAAAAATTACTCTTTTCATGAGTGGGGTAGCTTTAGAAAAAAGACAAACATAAGTATTTTTCTTTATTTGCTTCTTAAATTTCTATAATTTTTGAAAATGTCAGAACTTTTCTCGAAAACTTTTAAAAATGAACAGTTACGTGTAACCTGTAAATAATTTGCTAGTAAAAAGAAAGCTAATATTTTTTTCACGAAATGTAAATTCATTATTTCCATTTATTTATTTTTTAGCGGCTCAAAATTACAAATGTAATTAGTGCTGAGTTCAAGATTGATTTAGTTAAGCCCTTTGCGGAGATCCAGAGACATGTCGCAGGTCGCTAGCAGTAGGGTGCCAATAGCGGAACCAATTCTTCGGAACCAATAGTATAACCATTTCCTTTAAAAAGGTGGCGATACTCCGGTATTAAACCAACAAAAGATAATTGGGGACCATGAATAATATTGCGATTTCGCACTCCCCCATCTATTGTTCGATAGAGGACACCCCAAGTGTCGCTGCCAGTCGCAGCTTCCTAACCATGGCAAATTTCCCCATTCAAATACATTGTAGCCGCGACTGTCTCTGGGTATCTGCAAAGGCCTTTAGAGATAATTTAAGATTTATAGATTTTAGAAAAAGAAAAGTATTCTCTGGGAAAAGTTAATTTTTCTC